>CM031610.1:67070856-67073356 GCA_018398815.1 Conus ventricosus
CACACACACACACACACACACACACACACACACACACACATAAACCAGCCTGCAAGATGTTTAACCACAAGGTATTAGCTGGAATAGGGTAAGCACAAGTGGCGCGCATGAAAAATAGCTTCCCCAAATCTCCACACGTGGACCTTTGTGTGTGTGCCTTTCCGAGCGGTTAGCCACCGAGATTTATGAGGCTTCCAGTGAGTAAAATCTGCTCGAGAGGACAAGACGTGTAGCGTCGCCTCATAAAGTGGTATTTGCTCTAAAGGGTAGTGACGGCATTGGTGGTGTTTGTAGTGCGAGGTCGTAAAATGTTAGTGTACAGGAAAAGCCAAAGGGTGGGTTGGGTGTGGGTGTGGACAAGGTAAGGTGAAATAATGTTTCTTAGTAGGTGGATAAAAGGGATGCACTAACACACACAGTATTATGCATAATGTGTGTGTGTGTGTGTGTGTGTGTGTGTGTGTGTGTGTGTGTGTTGTGTGTGTGTGTGCGTGCGCGCGTGTGCGTTGTGTGTGTGTGTGTGTGTGTGTGTGTGTGTGCGCGTGTGCGTGTGTGTGTGTGTGTGTGAATTCTCATCTATCTATCTACTATATTTTATACATGCATATATATATATATATATATATATATATATATATATATATATATATATATATATATATATATATATATATATAAAGGGATAGCATTCTTCTTAAAACCGAAAAGGCAGAGGAGTCAAATTACCACTTTCCGTGGTCACTGAGGAGAAACAATCAGGTTTCGAAATATCGGTATCTGACCAGAAGTTATATGATAGTGAGTTTCCTCCCCATTGGAGACTGTCTCTCTCTTGGAGACTATAAGCTTGCTGAAGGCTCATTTTGAGAAGCATTTATTTTATTTTTCCACATTCACCCACTCAAGCACATACTGTTAGTTAGGCAGAATTATCTACCACTGCAGATATGAATGCTTATCTCCCCCTATTTCTTCAATCTAAGACATAAGAGCAAGCTTTGTTTATAATTCAATATTTCTTGCAGTCATTGCAACACCAAGCTGCTCTGTAAGTTGCTGGAATGGTGTTCGGTACTTATCCTTGGAATTTATTAGTTTATTGTAATTTAGTCCCTTGCGGATTCATTCCAAGAACTGGCCCTCAGCACTTGTGTCTTAAGAGGTTATCGTTTTATATTTTCTACTTTTCACAAGAAAATGTAGCTTGCTTTGCTCTTTCATGATTTTCTTTTGCTTCTTAGGTGGCACCTTTGGTTGTTTTTTTTTAAAAACTCAACAAACATACTACGGTATTGCACACCAGCTTTTTCTGGGATAGCATTCTTCTTAAAACCGAAAAGGCAGAAGAGGCAAATTACCACTTTCCGTGGTCACTGAGGAGAAACAACCAGGTTTCGAAATATCGGTATCTGACCAGAAGTTATAAGTTAGTGAGTTTCCTCCCCATTGGAGCCTATCTCTCTCTTGGAGACTATAAGCTTGCTGAAGGCTCATTTTGAGAAGCTTTTATTTTTCCACATTCACCCACTCAAGCACATAGTGTTAATTAGGCAGAATTATCTACCACTGTAGATGTGAATGCTTCTCTCTCTCTATTTTATCAATCTAAGACATACGAGCAAGCTTTGTTTATAATTCAATAGATATTTATAGATGTGTGTGTTGCTTAAGCTCATCTCTGAGGAGAGAGAGAGGTCTACGCTATATCGACAGTAACTTAGTCATGTGTGGAGAGCTCGCAGGGAACAAGACAAAAAAACAATACACTTCTTTTGTCTACTGAAACAAGCCTCTCTCTCTCATGCATATGGACACACACACGCTAAAAAATCACCGATCACCACTTTCTCAACAGACTGTGTGGAGGAGCTTTAAAAGGATTGCAACGGACATATCTGGGCAGCCTATTCCATCTGCTCTGGACTGTCTGTCTTTCTCTCTCTGTATTTTAAACATGCTCTTTCCCGCACTCTCAATCTCTCCTCTCTCTCTCGCCCTTCCCTGCACTCCTTTCGCTCCTGCGTCTCTCCCCCCCCCCCCCCCCCCCCCCCGCTTTTTTCGCTCTCAAATTAAAAAAAAATTCCGTGTCTAATTTTTGTTCTAGCCACTTTTACATGCTTCTTCTAATGCCTCATTTTATTTTACATTGTTGACCCGTACTCAGGGCGAGGACTGGATGTAAAAAAGCACGTAAGTGCTTATCTATTATCCTCGTTAATAAAGAATTTTGTCTTGTCTTGTCTCTCTCAGAAAAAGCGCAACCCCTATCTACCTAGCTTGTCTGGGTTAAGTGCAACAATGCGGCAGGCACAAAAGCATCCCAAGCTCTTTTCTCGGACCGTTTCCGTACTGCTCCGGCCAGTTCCTGTCGCCGATCTAGCGGGCGTGGAGTGAGTCAATCTATGGCTGGACAGGTCAAGAGGCGATCGAGGCGTCGCGGTGTTTGCACTGGACGGGAGTGATGGTGGGGGTGTGGTGGATTAAGTATTACCTTAAGGAG
>CM031610.1:67078356-67085856 GCA_018398815.1 Conus ventricosus
TGATTTCATTGCTTTTCGTTACAAATCCCTGTCCCCTCACTTTACAAAATCCTGCCCTCCCACCCACCACCCAACCATGCAGCTCCACCCTCCCCCTCCCACCCACCACCCAACCATGCAGCTCCACCCTCCCCCTTCACTCCTCTACCTTTCCCCGCCCCCTCCCCCTCCCACCCACCCACCACCCAACCATGCAGCTCCACCCTTTCCCCCTTCACTCCTCTACCTTTCCCCGCCCCCTCCCCCCTCCCTCCCACCACCCAACCATGCAGCTCCATCCTTTCCCCCTTCACTCCTCTACCTTTCCCCGCCCCCTCCCCCTCCCTCCCACCCACCACCCAACCATGCAGCTCCACCCTCCCCCTTCACTCCTCTACCTTTCCCCGCTCCCTCCCCCTCCCACCCACCCACCACCCAACCATGCAGCTCCACCCTTTCCCCCTTCACTCCTCTACCTTTCCCCGCCCCCTCCCCCTCCCACCCACCCACCACCCAACCATGCAGCTCCACCCTTTCCCCCTTCACTCCTCTACCTTTCCCCGCCCCCTCCCCCTCCCGCCCACCACCCAACCATGCAGCTCCACCCTCCCCCTTCACTCCTCTACCTTTCCCCGCCCCCTCCCCCTCCCCCCCCACCCACCCACCACCCAACCATGCAGCTCCACCCTTTCCCCCTTCACTCCTCTACCTTTCCCCGCCCCCTCCCACCCACCCACCACCCAACCATGCAGCTCCACCCTTTCCCCCTTCACTCCTCTACCTTTCCCCGCCCCCTCCCCCTCCCACCCACCCACCACCCAACCATGCAGCTCCACCCTTTCCCCCTTCACTCCTCTACCTTTCCCCGCCCCCTCCCCCTCCCACCCACCCACCACCCAACCATGCAGCTCCACCCTTTCCCCCTTCACTCCTCTACCTTTCACCGCCCCCTCCCCCTCCCTCCCACCACCCAACCATGCAGCTCCACCCTTTCCCCCTTCACTCCTCTACCTTTCCCCGCCCCCTCCCCCTCCCGCCCACCACCCAACCATGCAGCTCCACCCTTTCCCCCTTCACTCCTCTACCTTTCCCCGCCCCCTCCCCCTCCCACCCACCCTCCACCCAACCATGCAGCTCCACCCTTTCCCCCTTCACTCCTCTACCTTTCCCCGCCCCCTCCCCCTCCCACCCACCCTCCACCCAACCATGCAGCTCCACCCTTTCCCCCTTCACTCCTCTACCTTTCCCCGCCCCCTCCCCCTCCCACCCACCCTCCACCCAACCATGCAGCTCCACCCTTTCCCCCTTCACTCCTCTACCTTTCCCCGCCCCCTCCCCCTCCCACCCACCCACCACCCAACCATGCAGCTCCACCCTTTCCCCCTTCACTCCTCTACCTTTCCCCGCCCCCTCCCCCCTCCCTCCCACCCACCACCCAACCATGCAGCTCCACCCTTTCCCCCTTCACTCCTCTACCTTTCCCCGCCCCCTCCCCCTCCCACCCACCCACCACCCAACCATGCAGCTCCACCCTCCCCCTTCACTCCTCTACCTTTCCCGCCCCCTCCCCCTCCCTCCCACCCACCACCCAACCATGCAGCTCCACCCTTTGCCCCTTCACTCCTCTACCTTTCCCCGCCCCCTCCCCCTCCCACCCACCCACCACCCAACCATGCAGCTCCACCCTTTCCCCCTTCACTCCTCTACCTTTCCCCGCCCCCTCCCCCTCCCTCCCACCACCCAACCATGCAGCTCCACCCTTTCCCCCTTCACTCCTCTACCTTTCCCCGCCCCCTCCCCCGCCCACCCTCCCACCACCTAACCATGCAGCTCCACCCTTTCCCCCTTCACTCCTCTACCTTTCCCCGCCCCCTCCCCCTCCCACCCACCCTCCACCCAACCATGCAGCTCCACCCTTTCCCCCTTCACTCCTCTACCTTTCCCCGCCCCCTCCCCCCTCCCGCCCTCCATCCTAATCCGTCTTTAGGCATGAAAAAAAAAACAAAAAAACACCCAGCCGTAGTAGTTCCAGACTGACAAAGCGGTGCAAAGCCCACGGAGCGCGTGCAAAGAGAGCGGACCAACCAACCAGTCGGGTTTTGTAGCTGGCGGATTAAGACGGGCGAGCGACTCAGTGTGGGGGCCGCCCGTCTCTACGGGCAATGCAGCCGAGTGGCTCGGTGTGTGTGGCACCGCTCAGCACTTCTCGCCTCTCTGCTGTTCTCTGTGCACCCCCCCGGCCTCTCCTCTCCCCCTCCCCACTGACTGAGGTAGTCCCTGTCCACTGTCGTCTGCTTCCCGACGGGTCGAGCAGACGACAGGGATTTGACAAGTCTCCATGGCAGTGGCAGGGGACAGAAATCGGCTGGAAAGTGAGACGGGGGACGTGCACGATGTGACAGGATTATGGTTCCTTGTGGTTGTTATGTGTGTGACGTAGCCAGGGCGAGTGTTCCCTGCTGACCCGTGGAAAGCCGGACTTGTACAAGACGTAAGTTCGTGAAAAACAAACAAACATCTCAGGTTATGGTAAATAAAAGTAAAGGGTGAAATAGTTGTTTAGATTATCGATTTTTTTTTTTTTCAGTTTGAATTGCTTTCTGTCTGTCTGGTCGTTATACAGTTTGATCATGTAACTTATAACAACTCTTATCCGGTACAAGGTAAACTTTTACGAAATTGTGATTATGCTGCATCTAAAACAGAAGGAAAAGAAGAAAAAGGGTTATTTGCGTGCATCACTCCAAACAGTTTATCATGCTTACTTTGAGCTATGTTTTTGTTTATTTCTAACACACCTGCGTGTTTGTTATGTTCTGCGCACATGCCTATAATACATTGAAAATGTGGACTGGTATTTCAACGGACGAAGCTGTTTGTCTCTTTGTATCAAGGAATGCTACACTGGCTCTTACGTAGCTTTTGAGAAACTCGTTTACTTTACCTTCTGAAAAAAAAATCATCAAACAGAAAGAAAGAAATGCCAAGCCAGATAACTGTTGGACATGGCCTTGGAGCAGATGAACAATAATACAGATGACATAAAAGTGTATTGACAGTGATGTAAGTATGTTTACTCTGTGATCTAATTCAGTAATCCTTTCAGACGCATGTCGGTTCTTTTAAGCGACTTAACTTCAACACCGATTTATTATGAACTGCACAAATATCGAATTTATGTTGTTAGTAGATAGGTCAAGCACAGAGATCGTCCCACGACAAAGAACACGTTTATTAACTGTATGGAACAAAGCGGGAAAAAAAACAAAAAAACAAAAACAAAACCTCATCTGTTCAATGACTATGGTGAAAGTAACACCGTCGTTGTCAAGGTGGCTAAGAACTGTTATCACCTTTAGACAAGTACGCCGTCACCTCTATACTGTCACAAATCACCGCCTACTCCTCTTCCCCTCACCCATCCCTCTCCCCACTCCACTCCCACCCCCCCCACCCCCACCCCCGACCCCCACCTCCAGCCTTTCCTTTCTTTTTCCCCTGACAACATCTCTCCATTACACTATAATGTCGCTGTCACTTCCCTGCCATGCCGCCGACGATCGCGTGCGGCAAACGATTGGAGGCTTGGCTGTGATCGAGCCAATCAGCCTTGACAAACACCACCCCGGCACTGTTTGCGAAGGGGACGAAGTGTTCCGGCATTGCCAGTTCCAGGACAATGCACCGTGGGGTACGGGAACTCTCGGAACCGAAAGAAATGGCATGCAGCGGCGTAGGCAGAGGGAACTGGATATTCTAGACGTTTTAATTGCGTAAAGTGAGTGGGCGTACAACTGTATAAGGACCTTTAATTTCTGATTTCCTGATGTCAGGCGGCTGAAAGCTGACGCACTAACAGAAAACGACAACAACAACAACAGCGACAACTGAACAACAATAACGACAGACCTCATCCTCTTTCCTATCCACATCACGAAACCATTTTCTTCCTAGCATTAGAAATCAACAGACATCAGAAACGACCCCAAACTAAACTAATACAAAACACTATACAGCACGGAACAGATTCTCCCCTCCGCTCCCCCCCCCCCCCCTCAGAAAAGGACATTCTGAATGCAGCCATAGAATGAAACAGCAAGGCGCTTTTTTTTCAAACAGCAAGGCGCTTTTTCAGTTTAGCAGTCAACTGGACTAGGTGTGTATGTGTGTGTGTGTGTGTGTGTGTGTGTGTGTGTGTGTGTGTGGTGGCGGAGTATGCTACGCTGGGGGGGGGGGGGGGGGGGGGGCATATGACATTGAAGGACAGAGGGAGGGGGATGCTGGTCATAAGTGTCCATAACAGTCGTCAGCATCCTTCCGTCTTCGGGAGACGATGCTGTAGCACCCAAACCTAAAAAGTAAATCATATCAAACGCTTCCAAGGGGGACGCTCTCTCATGGTCATTCTGTGACTACTGTCAGTAGGGGCTTAGCAGCTGGTGCCCTGCCTGTGCGGGATCGGAACAGGTGCCACTGAACATCATCGAAGTCCATCAGTCGCTGTGCAGTGTCTTCTCTGCAAGGTTGCCAAGGACAACTCGATGTTGATGCTTGCTGTAAATTACCATTGCCAGGGCTACATTAGGATGAAACTGGGTTTGGCGGTGCGCGGGTGGTCGGAATGAGTGGCTTGGCGTTAATGGCTGTGTGTGTGTGTGTGTGTGGTGGTGGTGGGGGGGGGGGGGGATGGCGGGGGGATGGGGGGGGGGGGGGTGAAGGGGGGATGGGGGGGTGAGGGGGGGGGGGACACGGAAAGTGAGACAGCAGAACCCCCCTGCCCCCGTGTCCCTTAGAAGAAAACGATGCATTGGCTGCGTCGGAACAGGAAAGAGAAGATAATCTATTGACGGAAAGAAGCTTCTGAATTATTTGTTGAGCTTCGTTTCCGTCAATTGATTACCTTCCCTTCTTATTTCATGCATTGAGCTTCTTTCCGTCAACTGGTTACCTTCTCTTGTTCTATCGATTGAACTTCTTTCCGTCAATAAATTTTCTCTTAATGGAGAAAAACGAGCACACGTGAGCAATTCTGTCATTCTAAAACATGACCTAACAAATATTTGTGTTAATTGTTAACAGAGAAACAGAGGGAAGGAAAGGGGGATGGGTTGCTACAGAAGACACACACACGTTGAAGTATCACTTTTCAATGCTTCACCGACGGCGCGTGGGATCCAAAGAAATCTGTCAAATGAACTTAAACGATCGGTATCACATGGCCGGAGTCGGTTTTCGTTTCCTGCTAGAGCCTCGCCGGTAATACCGTGTTGACAATGACAAAGGCGATTAGAGTTCTAATGCAGAATGCAGACTACCTTACCACCTGCAAGTAAGAGGCATGCATGTCTCTGGTGCGAAAGACATAAAAGATGTATAGAGATATATAAAGCCTGTTAATGCCGATATTAAGCTGACAATACACCCGGGTGTTATGCGGCTTCAAATTTTCGTGTTTATAGACTTGACTTGTGTTAAACCATTGTCGTACTTTTAAATATTTGGAAACACGCACACAGACAAAGGCAGACAGAGAGACGGAAAGACAGACGTAAAGACAGACAGACAGACACACACACACACACACACACACACACACACACACACACACACACACACACACACACACACATAAAGAGTTAGTCACAGTCTATGATATTCTTAGAATATTCCATACTGACAAATCATGATTTTATTGTTTTCAAACACTCGTGCTGCGTTAATATTATTTTGCTTTGTCCCCTTCTACATCCCACCCCATCCTCCATACAAAGTGATACGTCTCTCTCCCCTCCCCCCCCCCCCCCCCCCTACCACACACACACACACACCCACCCTTTATACTCGACATATATGCGCGCGCGCGCGCTCACACACACACACACACACACACACACACACACACACCACACACACACACACAGAGGATCACATACACAAGCACGTTGCGCGCACACAAACACACGCACACAGACAGACAGGCGGACAGACAGACAGATATAAGACCACATACACAAGCAAGGATGCACACACACACACACACACACACACACACACACACACACACACACACACACAAACACACACTCAGTCCCGCCCCCCTCCACCCCCCCCCCCCCCCCCCACTTACTTACTTACTTACTTAGTCTCTGAATTCCCTGGGGAACATAGGGCCGCAACCACACTCTTCCAGCGGACACGGTTTTGGGAGATCTTCTTCAGCTTGGCCCACGTCATTCCGGCGGCCTTCACTTCCTGAAGGCTTTCACCAGCTCGCGTCATGGGCTCTGCTAGAGAGAACTCTTCCCCAACCATGCTATTTTCAGAAAATGTCATTGCGGTTTCTGTAACAACGTTTGTTTTCTAGGACCGGGTTGTTAGCCCAATTCAAACCCCCAACCTGGAGGGCCAGTTGAGTGCTCTTTGTCTGGTCTCTACCCTTTGACCTGTCTGGCTTGGGTGGCCCTACCAGGAGACGAATCTCCCGCCATCATAGCTCTCCGGGTCAAAGAGACACGCAAGCTCCCCAACCAACGGCAAGGTTGCACTCACTGGGAAGTCCCCCCCCCCCCCCCCCACACATACACACAAACACACTTACACGCAAAAACACGCAGAATACTCACGCTCGCGCGCGCACGCGCTTACACACACACACACACACACACACACACATACACACACACACACACACACACACACACACACATACACTCTCTCTCTCTCTCTCTCTCTCACTCCCCCCCCCCCCCCCCCCCAAGAATTACACATACACGCAAAACACACACATATTCTCACACTCGCGCGCTTGCTTACACACACACACACACACACACACACACACACACACACACACACACACGGACATACATACACTGTCTCCCCCCCCCCCCCCCCACACACACACACCTAAGTGCACACACACACACAAGTGCTTACACACACATACACTCATATCGACACAAATGCTTACTCGCACGGACAAACACACACACGCGCGCGCGCACACACACACACACACACACACACACACACACACACACACACACACACACACACACTATCAGATTTCCGTGTCAATCTTCACAGATCTTCGCGCAACCATACCACCCAGACCAAAGAACGAACCCGACAGACTTGAAATACCTTCAGACTGTTCTCGAGTTCGGAACCCCCTCAAAGCTAACGTCTTCTTATCTCTGACAGGGATTCCGCCATGGATAAAAAGCCCGCTGATGATGTCTTTGCATGGGTACACTGTGTTCTCGCATGGTTGACCATCCCCACAGATACACGTCAAGCTCTGTTCGAAGTCTGTCATGCGCGAAACTGAGATTAAGAAAGCCGGACCGCGTACAAGCAGCAGGCCACTGTTTCAACAAAACTAGGGGGTAGCGGGTGGGAAGGGCGTGATACTGATCGGAGTGCTCTCCCGTTGGGCTTGTTCGAGACAGGCGAAACCTTCGAAACGGGCCTGGCTGTTTTGACCAAACACAGATCGATGGGGGTCGGTCGATCGATCAG
>CM031610.1:67090856-67095856 GCA_018398815.1 Conus ventricosus
ACAAAAAGCCATGAAATTTGCTGTGGCGCTGTTGTCAGCGCATCAAAAGGAAGAGTCAGTGGATCTGAGTTTGAATCCCCATCTCACCTATCCTGAAGACCGTTGGGGCGCCGCAGAAGACTTCGCAACCAGCCTCCTCGAGTCCTCCCGGTTCTCAGACGCGCTTAAGCAGTTGCTGAGTGTGAGGCCAGTCCATGCACTGATGTTGTCCTCCCGTCTCTTTCTCTGTCTTCCTCTTCTTCTGAAAGGTGCAAGGAGGCAGAAAGAGAGGAAGACGGAGTTTGAATCCAGTCAGGAGGTGAAAGATGCATCACTGTTGGGTTCGTCAGTCTATGTCGTTTACAGGGGTGGATTAGGGGGATGTAACGAAATGAATCTGTCCTCCGCTGAATAGATACCCATGTAACTTAGAATCGCTGACACCATGGGGTCAAATAGTAAAAATCAGAATTTGATTCTATGGCTGAGTCATTTCAGACTGTTGTTCGAATTCCCTTGGCCAGTATGTGGGGTATTTGCATCTCTCGGTCTTGGTAAAACAACAACAAAAGTCTGTAGTGTTTGGGGTCTTAATGTAATTTCATTAATCATAAATGAATGAATAAATTGAAGCACTATAGAAGTATTGTATTTGAAACTCCATCACCAACATGACTACAACAACAACATCAACTACTACTACTGCTGCTGCTGCTGTTGCTGTTACAACTCCTGCTACTACTGCTAACGCCAATAACAGTAACAACAATAGTAGTAGTAGTAGTAGTAGTGGTAGTACTACTACTACGACCACTACTAGTACAATCACTACTATTACTACTGCTGCTACTACTATACTACTACTACTGCTACCAGTAACAATAATAATGATAACAATGATAATAATAATGATGATGATGATGACGATGATTATGATGATGATGATAATGGTAATAACAATTGTAATAAAAGGTGGCAGAACTTGATAACAGAAGGTCTTCAGAGAAGAAGTCCCCCCCCCCCCCGCCCCCTCAATCCTTCCCCTCTCCTCCGACAAGTCATTCGGCCCTGAACTCCTTGCGCTGTAAGGGGGGCCGGGCCGCGTCCAGTTCATGTTTCATAGATGACTTTCTGCTTTCAGAAATATTCTGGCACTGCAAAGGTACGCTTCTGGATGTTAAGGCGTTTCAAGGCGTTGCCACTGTGCCACAGGTCTCTCTGAAGTAGTGATTGGACTCTGTTCCAAGGTGGGACGTTTAAGCCTCAGGAAGTTCACTTTTGTTCCTACTCGACCGCATCCAGCCGGAACTCTTTTCAGCTGTTTCTGCCATTGCCTGCAGGGTTCTGATCCTCTTGTTTTTTTCAGAATTAGTAATCGCATGAGATCGAAGACTGATGAACACACAACCCTGCTTGTTCCAACTTGTAAGTGCGAGGACTCTGGCTTGGAAGCCGGTTTGTCTCAAGCTGCCCCTTTCATTCCTGCCAGTTTCTCTCACTTGCCAAGAAGTCTGTCAACTTGTTCGCGTTCGGTGCTAAGCCATACATTTCAGTTTTGTAGATGTGAGCTTGATCCAGTCTGCGTTCATATGGCACCGTGAGTTCATTCAGAACCATCTGTTTCGATTAAAGCTAGATGGAGTACGTTTTGAAGTCTCGCGTCATTCTGCCTGGTGATGTCTGGATTGTTTTTTCATTCTGGAAGGTCTGCTGTACACTCCCAGCCAGTAAACCCTGCTTCCATGCTGTTGATGCCACAGCTGCTCCGGGTGACGGTTTGTGGCCTCCTGCCGCGTAGAACGTCGTCGCAGGAGCTTCTGGTAGTGTAATGTTTCCTCTGGGAGTGCTGACCATGTGTGCGATCTCCTGAAGTACCTAGTTGTGTCTCCACGCTTACCTCCCCTGGGTTAGCGCTGCTTTGCATGAACTCAGGACATGTTCTACTGTTTGCTTACCCTGAGAGAGAGAGAGAGAGAGAGAGAGAGAGAGAGAGAGAGAGAGAGAGAGAGAGAGAGAGAGAGAGTGTTGTCATCTGATTTCCCTCACTTCACCGGACTGGAATTCGAGGGCAGGAGGTCATGTAGAGATCTGAGGATGGTTCTGATCCGAAGAGGAGTCATATGTATATTACGATCCAGCTAAGACTTCTTTTGAGTGCTTTTTCCCAATAATGATAGCAGCAGCAGCAGCAGCAGCAGCAGCAGTAGTAGTAGTAGTAATGACAATGATAATGACTATGATAATAATAATAATGATGATAAAAATAAAGATAATGATAGTAATAATAGTAATAATGATAACCACAACAATAACAATAATAATAATAATGATAATAATAGTAATAATGAAAATGATGATAATAACAACAACAACAATAGTGATGGTAATAGTAATGATAATGGTAACCGTCTGCTTCTCTACCTATGGCATTGACAATACATTGACCAACACATACCATTTCTCCCAAACCAGATTAGAATCACCATTAGATCAACTACTTAAAAAAGAAGTGGAAGCGTTCGACGACAACATTTAGAAATACTAGGGCCCGTGAGACCCTGTCAATGCATCGAATTCTTCAGCTATGTTCGGCTTGTAGAGGAGGAATGAGAATACCGATAATTCTGTCCACCAATCACGGGACGTTATTACCGAGAGTGCGTAAAGAAATAAAATGGTGGTACATAATTGGAAAACATTTCCTTTCTGGCTTCGGGCTTTTAAGGCTGAATTAAATCTGGTTTGTATCAAAGATAAAGTGGATTTGAAACGGAAAGAAACCAAATTAAAGAGTAGATATTTAAACTCTCTCTCTCACTCACTCACTCTCTCTCTCTCTCTCTCTCTCTCTCTCTCTCGTTAAAAATCTTTATAATTTTTTTTATAATATAAAGGACTTAAAATGAGAGATGTTGTGATTACATGAATACATCTTATACTATCATTAACATTTTATTTTGAATTTGCTATATACCTTCATTCAGTTGTATGTTCACATCCCCTCTTCGTGATAGGCTAAGGCAATATGAACAAAATATCTTGAGTCTTGAGTCTGGACCTCTCTCTCTCTCTCTCTCTCTCTCTCTCTGTACGCGCGCGCGCGCCCGCGCCCCCGCGCGAGCTCGCTGTCAACTTGTTCACGTTCGGTGCTAAGCAATCATGGAGATCACGTGTTAGTGAAAAGGACCTGAATATTGAGACGTGTTCGACGCATTGTCTGCGATGAAGAAGGGAAAGCGAACTTCGGCAAACATATCTGCGAAGGAGGGGAGAGGAAAAGGGGAGGGGAGGCGCGGTTCACTGGTACAGTTGAGCTGGAACCGGTTCTTAGCCTGACTCTCAGGGGGGTCTGAACGTGGAGTGAGAGTGTGGGAGAGGACATGAGGATGGGGAGGGATGTGGTGGGGGGTAGGTTAGAAGTAAGAGGATTTGCGGATACCGTCGGAAATCCTGGTTAGGTCAGTGTGTGTGGGCACGAATGTATTGTGTTGACGCTTGTTATTGATGAGGACGGTAGTTCTGAACGAAGGAGGTCTGGTCACTTTCATCAAATGAACAGGAACACGGCAACAATCAGTGTACAATTCACCGCAGTTGTACGAACGAGGAACATTCATGAAGATGCCAATGACGACGACGACGACAACGACAACATCGACGACGGACGACGACGATGATGTGATGATGTTGATGATGAATGATGATGATGATGATGATGGATGATGATGATGATGATGCTTAGGACAGTAAACAGGATCACGCTGACGATGACGATGATGATGTTGATGATGAATAATGATGATGATGAAATAATGACGATTGATAATAATGATTAGGACAGTATATATGATCATGCTGCTGCTGCTGCTGAAAATAACGATGATAATGACAGTGATAACAATACTAATGATAATCATCTGCTAACATCTTCTAGCAAATAAAACAAAAACAATAATCATCCAACAAACTGCCAGCCACGTTAAAATAAAAAGATCCGTCAATAATCAACTGTTATGAATAAGATACTCCCACTCCCACCCATGTTACACACACACACACACACACACACACACTACACACACACACACACACACACACACACACACACACACACTGCACACAGCGACAACAACGACAAAACCCTCCCCATCCCCCCATCCCCCTTCCTTTCCCCCACCTTCCCCTACCCCCTACCCCCTTCCCACCCGTCCACCCACCCACCCCTCACACCCCTTCCCCCCCCCTCCCCCTCCTTCATTCTCAGCTCAAACAACCAAACGGGTTGGGAAGCGTCAAAGCGTAAAGCGCGAAGCAAAACACTGGCACTCGTTAAAGGTTCTTTCCCTGCGCAGCCTTCTTTAGCAATGGTCTGCCAGCTGAGAGGAACAGAACCAGGAAAAGCGTCCTAAGAGGAGAAAAAAAACAAAACAAAACAAAACAAAAAAAACCAACAAAATTCCGCCACCGCCTGAAAGGAAAGGGAAGTATGATAGACATGCACGGGCTCCTTCTTCTACATAATTGGGGGTTTGGGCTTCTTCTTGCTTTGCTGTCTGGGAGGTGCGGGGGGGGGGGGGGGGGGGGGAGGGGGGGGGGGAGGGGGGAGGGGGAGGGGGACGGGGAAAGGTGAGGACGGTTGGGGGTGGAGGGAGGTGGGAGTTGTCTGTCTGACGTAGGCAGGTGAGGGGGAGGTAAGGTGCGGGAGTAAGAGGATTTGCCGCTATCTTTGGAACACTCTGGAACGGTCAGTGTCCTTTTTTTTTTTTTGCTGCAGGTGCATTGTGTGACGTGACGACAACATGCTGCCAAATAAAAAGATTAACCAGGGGAAAAAAACGACAATAATAAAGGAGCAACAATACCACCACCACCATCACCCCTAAAATAACGATAATAATGATGATGATGATGATGATGACGGTGCTGATGATAATGATGATAACAATAAGAATAATGATAAATAGAAAAATGATCAGAACAATATTCAGAAAAACAACAACAATGATAACATCAACAACCAG
>CM031610.1:67100856-67103356 GCA_018398815.1 Conus ventricosus
CGCACACACAGACAGACAGACAGACAAACAAACACGCACACACAACCAGTGTACCCACACATGCACACACTAACACAGAGAGAGAGAGAGAGAGAAGAGAGAGAGAGAGAGAGAGAGAGAGAGAGAGAGAGAGAGAGAGAGGGGGGGGGGTTAGGAAGTGCAATGGGGGCGGAGAGACGTATAGACAGTCAAACAGACAGAGTGACAAGAGAAGGGGGAAAAAGACTTAAATCACACAACAACCCTAAAAAAAAACCCATCCTTAACCTTTTGTTTTTCTCGTGTTTTGTTTTCCAGGACTCTGTAAAACGATGAAGCCACCTGCACCATACGACACACCAACACTGTCACCACCGCCATCAGCAAAACCATCAACAACATCATCCTCATCCCTACCACCATCATCACCACCACCACCATCACCACCTCCAACACGATTCTTCTTGTGAAACCCCGGCGACCCGTCGGGGTGGGGGGTAGAGGGGCTGCCACCATGGTGGTAGTGGGGGCGACCCGAGGACGGAGCGGGGGAGGAGGGGTGGAGGAGGAGGAGCGGGCAGCGTGGAGGAAGGGAAGGTGTGCAGCGTTGCCTGGCAACGGCAGCATCAGCATCATCAGCAGCACAACAGCAAAGCCAGCCTCAAACAGGCCGCGCTAGGGGGAGAAACTCTGCCTGTCGTGGAGTTGAAGCCCTTTACAAGGAAGGTGAGAAGAGTTGGCTTCTCTTTCGTTTGTTTGTTTTGTCTCTGATCTTTGTCTTTCTTCTTTGTCTTTCTCTGTTTACTACTACTACTACTACTACTACTACTACTGCAACAGCAACAAAAACAACAACAATAATAACAGTAATGATAATAATAATGATAATAATAATAATGATGATAATAATAATAATAATAATAATAATAATAATAATAATAATAATGATGATGATAGTATCAATGATAATAAACAGACGTCACTAACAATAATAAAGATGGTGGTGGTGATGATGATAATGATGATATGTGTTCAGTGGTCATGGTGCGGTTCGATGAACATTTTACTCGATCTAGTTACCATCGAGAAACGTTTCAAGAAAGGAGAAGGGATTATGGATCACGGAAATGCAAACACAGTGCAAAGCTCTTTGTGAACATCCATCCCCAGCGAAATCAAAGTTACTGGGGGGAAAGAAACAGACTGCGCCGTGGTAATTGAACAGGGTTACAGCCCACTGTTCTTGTCCGCTGTGATCTTAGTCTTGTTGGCCTTGTGCTGTTCATCATCAGCTTTGCTTCTTCTGCCTTGATTTTCTTGCCGTGCCATATCTGGCAGAGGATTCGTCCCGGCAGCTCTCCAGGTTGGCGAGGTCCTTTCAACTCCTAACTACACGCCTTGAGATTCGTGACAGTTTGTCCTGCAGCACGGACTATTTCATTGTGGTCCCTCAGAGAGCATTTATTATTGTATCTTCAAAGATGTTGAACGATATAGGTGATAGTAGAAAGCTTTGACGGACTCCACTGATATATTGATCCAGGTTACCACTGTGCTTTTTCAGGCGCCACGCCGTCGGCCTTTTCGTACAGTTGCTTGATGGTTCGGATTAGCTTCTGGCTGTGTTTCTTCATTGTCGCCTCCCCCCTCCCATCGTACTATACAGCCTGCCGAATGCTTCCTTAAAAATCTATGAATACATTACATGTCTTGTTGATGTTGACTATTTCTTGCACAGATCTAGGTTGAAAATCTGCTCTGTCATATTCTATCCCCTGCAGAATCCAGCCTGTTCTTTGGCAATTTCTTCCACCTGCGGATATAACGTGGTTGAGATTATATCGACCCTCACGAACCTGGTGTAGATTATGAGACTGGTGGTTACGTAATTCTTGGGAATTGAAATGTGTGACCGAGTCCAAGGTTTTGTCCACACTTCATTCTGTCAGGGCTTATAGAAAACGTTTAATGAGAATATATGTCACTGATTTTTCTCTGTTTTATCAACTGAGCCAGGATACTGTCAATTCCTACATCTTTTCCATTCTTCAACGATACCGCTGCTGTTTTCATTTCGTCATGCAGACTTGTACTTACGAAATGATGTGGAGCAGAGGAAACATTTCCGACGGACAATAAAGTTGATTGAATTGAATTGAATTGAATTGACTAGTGAAGTCATCATCAGATCATGATTCCTGGTTTGCAAGGACTCCGGAGTCTCCGTTAGCTGGATACATGTGGAAGTCTGAACAGCGCGCTGTCCACATGCTTATGATGTCTTGTTCCTCAGTGAGGTAGTTTTTTCCCTGGATAATACGGAGTCTTGCCCGCCTTTGGTCTTTAAAGTCCTTTAAACTTGGAATGTTTCTTGAGACGTTCCTCAATTTTAGTGCATCACTTTTCCATCCACTTTTTCGGGGGTGGGGTGGGGGGTGGGGGTGGGGGGGCTCAATTATGTCCCCTTTCGCCATGTCTTTGATGATCACCTTATAAGATGCTGCACCTTGTGTTAATTCTT
>CM031610.1:67105856-67108356 GCA_018398815.1 Conus ventricosus
GTTTCCCCATAAATCAAATCATTAGATGTTTGTAGTGAAAACCCCAAGAAATCTCTTTAAAGCAAACAAATGTACTTTCTCACAATTCACAGCAGCTTTATCCAGACCCCAGATTTCAGCACCATATTGGACAATGGGTTGGATTTGGGAGTCAAATAGTTTTACAAATATTTCAAATGACTGATTTCCCAGACTTGATAATTTCCTCATTATGCACAAAGCAGCATGTTTGCTTTGCTTGCTAGATCTTTACAAGCAAAGTTAAAACTTAATTTGGTTGAAAAATAAATTCCTAAATATTTGTAGACATTCACGACTGGCATAGGTATTCCATTATAATTCCAATGTTCTCTTGCGCCTAAATAGCCACCTTTCCTGAATACAATTATATTACTTTTCTGCATATTCACTGTCAGTTGTAGAGAAGAAGCAGCATGCCATAAATTATTCAATTGTGTTTGTAAACCAATAACTGTTTCAGACAACAAAACAATATCATCTGCCAGAAAAGTATAAACAATTCTAAAAAGTCGTCCATGAACCGGGCTCCATGCCTCCCATTATCTATAACTTTAACTGTTAATTCGTTAATGAATAAAGAAAATAGAATAGGACTACACACGTCACCTTTTTTTAACACCGCTAGTGCACATAATATAATCTGATAATTTCCGCCACTTCTCACTCTAGATTTTACACAATTATACATACTTACAACACATTTATATAATTTTCCATGGACACCATTTTTCAACAAAACAGGCCACAAAATACTTCTGCTAATAAAATCGAAAGCTTTTTCAAAATCAATAAAGGCAACATAGAGTTTACGATTGAAAGAAAATTGTTTTCTGAATAAAAGCCATCAAAGTAAACATATGGTCTATAGTAGAGTAATTACGTTTGAATCCAGCTTGATACTCTCCCGTGAGATTATTTTCTTCTACCCATTCCTGTAACCTACAGTTAATGATCGTGCTGTATAGCTATACTGGTAACATCACAAAGTGAAATGCCTCGTAAATTATTGGGATTGTTTACGTTCCTTTCTTATAGAGGGGTATAATAATAGATTCTGCCCAATTCTCAGGATATATTCCCTTGTCAAATAGAGAGTTGAAAAGGGTTACCAAGAAATTCAAAATGAGATCAGATTTACAGCCATATTTTATAAATTCTCCAATTATACCATCTGGTCCTGCAGCCTTGCGTTGTTTAATTTTCCTAATGGCAAACAAAACTTCTTCTTTAGAGATTGGGCGATTTAAATCATCATTCACTAGTTCTTCATTATATTCACATTGTAACATATCATCAATGTTAGTATCTTTTGTCAGCAGTGTTTTGAAATGTTCAAACCAAGTGTCTATACTTAAAGCTATTTGAAGGCTGATTTTGTTTCAAAGATATCCTTTTCACTGGTCCCAAAACTGTTTCTGACTATTCACAGAAGACAGTAATTCTGCAATTAGTGTATCATTAAATTGCTTCCTCTTTTCTCTTCTGTAAATGCTTATAATCACGTCTTGCCTTGCAATACTCGTGACGGTCTCCATCATCATGTGAACGTACAAATTTATTCAACAATCTACGAACATGCTTTTTACAATAACCACACTCTGAATCAAACCAATCTTGGGATTCATTACTTCCTTTATGCCTTACTTGAATTTTCATACAGACAGCAGCTTCCTTTATACACATGTTAAAGTAACGCAGTGCTTCGTTAACATCAAGATCAATCACACTAACTGCATGTGCCATTTTTTCCTGAAAGTCTATTCGTGACAAGTTATTACAGAATACACTGCTATAATCATCATTCCAAACAAACTTTTCCAAGATGAGACTGTTATCATTAAGTTTAGTGTTTGAGTTATCATCTACACAACTGACATGGAGTTCTACAGGCATATGATCTGACTCAGTACGTGCACACACGTTTAGCTCACACGAATCACCAAAACACTCAAATAATTCACAAGACATTAAAAAATAATCAATAACACTGCAGCCACTATCGGACACGTATGTGTAGCAACCTTCAAGATCGCCATTACACAAACCATTAAGCATACACAAATCTACAGCAGTACACATATTTAGCAACAATTTACCATAACAATTCAATGTCTTGTCCTGAGAACATCTACCAACATTTAATGGGTGACTCGCACATTGCAACTCAAAAATATTGCCATCATTAATTCTTGACAAACATGTGAAACATTAGAAGTCCTGCTGTTCATATCTCCACACAACAACACATACACATCATGGTAAGTCAGTAAAACAATCCGTTATGTAATCCTCCAACTGAGCTATACCATTTTCACTATCAAAATGAACATAAAATGGCGAACCTTCGGGGGGAACATAAGAATAGATATATAAAAACATCTTTATCTACCCCGAACAACTGCTTTTTGATAAGAAATGCACCGCAGAGTCGAGATTTCATAGGGATTTGTTCGACATACTGCAAAAAGTCATTTCTAAT
>CM031610.1:67110856-67120856 GCA_018398815.1 Conus ventricosus
CTGCCTACATTATGTACATGTACGCCTGCCTGTTTACCTTTCTACCCACGTAACTGCCTGCCTACATTATGTACATGTACGCCTGCCTGTTTACCTTTCTACCCACGTAACTGCCTGCCTACATTATGTACATGTACGCCTGCCTGTTTACCTTTCTACCCACGTAACTGCCTGCCTACATTATGTACATGTACGCCTGCCTGTTTACCTTTCTACCCACGTAACTGCCTGCCTACATTATGTACATGTACGCTGCCTGTTTACCTTTCTACCCACGTAACTGCCTGCCTACATTATGTACATGTACGCCTGCCTGTTTACCTTTCTACCCACGTAACTGCCTGCCTACATTATGTACATGTACGCCTGCCTGTTTACCTTTCTACCCACGTAACTGCCTGCCTACATTATGTACATGTACGCCTGCCTGTTTACCTTTCTACCCACGTAACTGCCTGCCTACATTATGTACATGTAACGCCTGCCTGTTTACCTTTCTACCCACGTAACTGCCTGCCTACATTATGTACATGTACGCTGCCTGTTTACCTTTCTACCCACGTAACTGCCTGCCTACATTATGTACATGTACGCTGCCTGTTTACCTTTCTACCCTACGTAACTGCCTGCCTACATTATGTACATGTACGCTGCCTGTTTACCTTTCTACCCACGTAACTGCCTGCCTACATTATGTACATGTACGCCTGCCTGTTTACCTTTCTACCCACGTAACTGCCTGCCTACATTATGTACATGTACGCTGCCTGTTTACCTTTCTACCCACGTAACTGCCTGCCTACATTATGTACATGTACGCTGCCTGTTTACCTTTCTACCCACGTAACTGCCTGCCTACATTATGTACATGTACGCCTGCCTGTTTACCTTTCTACCCACGTAACTGCCTGCCTACATTATGTACATGTACGCCTGCCTGTTTACCTTTCTACCCACGTAACTGCCTGCCTACATTATGTACATGTACGCCTGCCTGTTTACCTTTCTACCCACGTAACTGCCTGCCTACATTATGTACATGTACGCCTGCCTGTTTACCTTTCTACCCACGTAACTGCCTGCCTACATTATGTACATGTACGCCTGCCTGTTTACCTTTCTACCCACGTAACTGCCTGCCTACATTATGTACATGTACGCCTGCCTGTTTACCTTTCTACCCACGTAACTGCCTGCCTACATTATGTACATGTACGCCTGCCTGTTTACCTTTCTACCCACGTAACTGCCTGCCTACATAATGTACATGTACGCCTGCCTGTTTACCTTTCTACCCACGTAACTGCCTGCCTACATAATGTACATGTACGCCTGCCTGTTTACCTTTCTACCCACGTAACTGCCTGCCTACATAATGTACATGTACGCCTGCCTGTTTACCTTTCTACCCACGTAACTGCCTGCCTACATTATGTACATGTACGCCTGCCTGTTTACCTTTCTACCCACGTAACTGCCTGCCTACATAATGTACATGTACGCCTGCCTGTTTACCTTTCTACCCACGTAACTGCCTGCCTACATTATGTACATGTACGCTGCCTGTTTACCTTTCTACCCACGTAACTGCCTGCCTACATTATGTACATGTACGCCTGCCTGTTTACCTTTCTACCCACGTAACTGCCTGCCTACATTATGTACATGTACGCCTGCCTGTTTACCTTTCTACCCACTAACTGCCTGCCTACATTATGTACATGTACGCCTGCCTGTTTACCTTTCTACCCACGTAACTGCCTGCCTACATTATGTACATGTACGCTGCCTGTTTACCTTTCTACCCACGTAACTGCTTTCCTGCCTGTTGACATAGGTACTTGCCTACCAACTTGCGCGCGCGCTCTCTCTCTCTCTCTCTCTCCTCTCTCTCTCTCTCTCTCTCATCTCTCTCAAGAAAAGAAAAGAAAAGGAAAGAAAAGAACCCAGGTGTCTACTTAAAACGGTACATATTCCTCTATACGAATACTATACCGTGGTATACCGCAAGGCTCTGTTCCTGGACCTCTTCTGTTTTGTATCTTTTTAAATGCCATGTCAATGCGCATTTCACGTAATGACGCCACCTTTGATTTATTAGCTGATGACGGTTCTTGTCGCAGCAGTTGTACAGACATCAAATCTATCACATCCTTCGTTGCAACCGAGTATCAACGATGTGTACAACAATCACATGGCCTTTGCCTTCATAAAACAAAAAAAAAGGTATGTTCTCAGTATCCAGCACAAAAAAACAAAAACAAAAGAAAACAAAAACCGATGGAAATGTCTTACTTTAAGCCTTGAAATAAGTCTACACTTGGTTGAGCTGGTAAACGAACACAAAGTTCTGTGCGTAATCGTTGACGAAAAATTACCATGACATCAGATGTCGTAACGCCTGGAAACAGATGGGTCGAAATTTGTCTGTGCTAGATGTTAACACTAATGCCGAGATTTAAAAAAAAAGAAGCTTATTGCCTTTCTCACATTAATTAAACATCTACAGTGCGGAGTGGTGCCGGTAATAACACCATCAAAAGAATTATTCATAGAGGTCAGCTAAGCCGATCTTACTGACAACTTTTTTTATAAACCGCGGGGAAAAACAATCTAGTCCAGCATTCTACCACTACACTCACAACTAGCCTACAATGAAATGTTGTGTAATTATGCTCAATATGTTGTTTTATGTTGTTTATATTCAAAGTCCACACACACCACTACCATGTATTGCTGAGTTTGTTGAAAACATTATCATGCCAATAACAATATACAACCACAGGTACGCACTGACTTATTAAAACCCAGCATTGCTTTTTTTTTTTTAGCCATGTCTGCAACTCTCTTCCAGCATCTATCAAGGCATGTCAGTCACTGCGGTCTCTCAGATTTGCCATGCATAAACTATTACTAGAGGGACACATGTCATTCTCTCCTCTCTCTCTCTCCTCTCTCTCTCTCTCTCTCTCTCTCTCTCCTCTCTCTCTCTCTCTCTCTGTGTGAAGGCATTCCTACCTTCCGTCTTTCTTTTCTTTCCTTCTCTTGTCTTCTGTTTATTCATTTATTCATTTATTTATTTATATTCAATTCCCTAACCCCAAACATTACCGTTGCAGTATTACTGGTCCCTTCGTTGAATCTTGGCTACGCCTAAGTTCAGAAGAAAATAGAAGTAGTTCAGAGACAGGACATGCTCGTATCGTAAAGTGGTAGGTTTACAGTTTTGCTGTCTGCTGCCGTTGTTGCAGGTATGGCGACGAGAGAAGAGTCTGCCCAATTTCTATGAGAAACCTGTCCCGCAGAAAGAGGACTCGGGCGCTGAGTCGTCTCGCCCCGCCCGCAACGGCCTTCCTCCGGACATCGTCCGCTACATCCGCGAGCTGAGCGACCAGCAGAAGACGGTGGACACGCGCCAGAGCGCGGACTCCACGCTGCGCTAACCGCTCCAAGCTGCACCCCAAGACCGACTTCAGCTTCGAAGGCTGGAGCGTGGCGGAGCATCAGCAGGACATCATCCCCAGCTTCATCTCCCGCCAGGACCGCACCAAGACCGCTCTGGCTGAGGACGGCGTGGGATCAGCAGCAGCTGCAGCAGCAGGAGCGGGGAGTGCCGGAATGGTGGTGGTGCGGGAAACGTGTCGGACAGGTCCACAGGGCAAGGCGCGGGGCAAGGTCCCGGGGCGGCGCCAGGGGCAGATCTCTGGGGCGTGAGGTGAGCAACCTGATGTCGGCCTACACCAGGGACAAACCTCTGCAGCAGCAGCAGGTGTGTCTGACGGGCGACAAGCTCTCCATGGCCAACCTGGGCAAGCGTCAGCTCACCTACCTCAACCCGTTCTCCGCCTACCGCCAGAAACAGCCGTGGAACGTCTTGCGGCCCGAGAACACCCCGGCAAGCTCAGTCCTCGCCGTCACATCGGTCTGTCCGCCGCAGGACGAGGAGGAGCAGGAGGAGGGCAGGAGGAGAAACAGGAGCGGCGTTGTCCTTGTCCGCTAACGGTCACCTGGCTCGGCGTGACCTGGTGCTGTCCGGCAGTTCCTTCCACCACGCCGACAGAGTCCCGCTGCAGCCTCTGAGGGCGCCGCACAGCAGCAGTCCTCACAAGTTCAACAGCAAGCTGGGCGCCGCTCATGACTCTCTCTTCTTGCTCAGCAGAACTGGGGCACCCACCGTTCTGGAGAAGAATCTGTCTTTCGATCAGGAGGTTCGTTTGGAGAGGTGTCGGCGGGAGAGAAGTTTCGCGGCTGTCAGTGAAACCAGCGTCCTGGCCACGGCGCACTACGTGGCTTACGACAGTCAGCCGACACGGGGGGAGATCAACCTGATGAGAGCCCGTGAAGCCAACAAGTCGCGTGACGGGGCCAAGATAGCACTGAAGAGAAACGGCTTTCACAAGCCTATGGGCATGCTTCCTCCTTTCGGACATGGCCATCCTCACTTCCTGGGCCAGTTCCCGACGACAGCCCTCGATCTGTCCGTTCGGACGTCGGGGACTCGGCATCTTGAGTTCACCTGGAGAGAGCAAGGACGCGACAGCCAGAACGTGGACGTGACGGCAAGAACAGATGAAGTCACGGGCAGACCCGGGGACGTGACCGTAGGACCGGGGAACAATCCCCAGGAAGAGGCAATCCCCGAACACCCCGGGAAAGCGAAGAGCATGATGAAAGCCGGGCTGGGGACAGGCAGGGCGCCGACATAGGCGTGTGGGCACAGAAAGACAACATGCTGGTGTTGCCCGGAGAAACCGTCGGCGATCTGGCCGAGTCCACGGACGAGTATCGACGTCCACTTAGTGACACTAGCCGCCACAGAGGCTGTGCATATCAGGAATAAACTGACGCCCATGTCAGCGGAGAACAGAGCTCGTCTGTTGCCTCGTGATGACTCCTATCTGGGAAGTGGGAACTCAGAGAGGGGGCACACGTCTCAAAGGCAACACAGGGAGGGTTTTGTGGCCGACGTCCAGCCGTCAGCTGACACTGTCCAGTCAAGTGGAGACCAGGCGCTGACCACAGCTACATCTGGTGCCGAAACCACAACCAAGACCGCTTTGACCAGCAGTGACAAACAGACCGCTTCACTGACCTATGAACAACATCCGGACACACCGAATCCCGACACAACACAGTAGTCAAGCAGAGCGGCGATATGAGTCAACCCGTGAGTCTTGCAAAACAAGAGGAGTCCGTCGCCGACAATGTGAACGCCTCTCAATCCACCGCCCCCGTGGACACAGTCTTCCAAGTGATAAGATCCAACAGTGGAGCAGGAAAGAGAACGGGAACAGATCCTCCTCGCACACGGCTGTGTCCCAGGATACAAAGGTAGATAACCCCCAGTCTGATGAACTGAATGACCTCCAGCTTCTCTCGGTCAATCCAGTGCAGCATCCCTCAGTAATCTGAACAGTGATCGTGGTCCCTCAGAGACTGCGCCGCCTGAACTCAGCTCTGGAAGCCCAGGCCCAGCCGGACCCGGAAACGGACACACGGAAATGAAAACCAACTCTTCCGTTTCGGATGTTGCCACAAAAGAGACTTCGACCTCTCGTCAAAAGGATGGCAACCAAGAAGATAGTGAGACGAAGGAGAACACGAAACAAGCAACAGCTCCAGGAGACTCGGCAGGACAGGATGCACAAGCGGATCACGGAAGTCATGCAGAAGATCCTTCGCAAAGAGAACAGAGGGTTCCAGCTGGTCCACAAGAAGACCGAAAGCTCAGCCCCACCGGGAAGGAGCAGATTCCACGCTCTGAGTCTCAACAGCTCGATGTGTTAGACAGCGAGCGCAACGTGTCCAAGACTGTAGCACCTGATGGGGACAGCAGCTCGGACGACAGTTCTGTGTCTTCTACAAAACATGACGACAAGGGCATTTATGGAGTGGGAACCATTGCCCCACCCTCTGCATCCTCTACCAGCAGTTCTCGGTTCTCAGAATCAGGACTGAACGCGCCCGAGGTGAAGTCTTCTGAGACGAAACCCTCTGACACAAAGTTACCCGAGGTGGCACCACCTCAGGAGGAGAAGACGGAAGGAAGTCTGGCCGTACACGGAGAAGGGGACCCCTCAGCCCCGTCCGCTGACGTCAGACAAGACAGTGCCCAGCAGACTGTGCACTCACAGGAGGAGTCTAAGGGCGTGGAAACCATCGTGACCGTGACCATGGACAAGACTCAGAGTGGGGACAATTTCGACGGGTCGAAAACCTTCCTAACCACCACCAACGTAGAATCTGAAGATGGCAGAACATGGTGAAAGTATGACAACGCGTCGTGGATTATGTCTGTGTCTGGTTAGTTCTACTCAAAACTATGCCATGCGACGTGCATGTGTTACTGTGCCCTTTCCCCGCTCCATGGTTCCCCTCCCTCCCTCTCCCCCGCTCCATGGTTCCCCTCCCTCCCTCTCCCCCGCTCCATGGTTCCCCTCCCTCCCTCCCTCTCCCCCGCTCCATGGTTCCCTCCCTCCCTCCCTCTCCCCCGCTCCTGGTTCCCCCTCCTCCCCCCTCCCTCCCTCTCCCCCGCTCCATGGTTCCCCCCCTCCCTCCCTCTCCCCCGCTCCATGGTTCCCCTCCCTCCCTCCTCCCCCCGCTCCATGGTTCCCCTCCCTCCCTCCCTCTCCCCCGCTCCATGGTTCCCTCCCTCCCCCCTCTCCCCCGCTCCATGGTTCCCCTCCCTCCCTCTCCCCCGCTCCATGGTTCCCCCCCTCCCTCTCCCCCGCTCCATGGTTCCCCTCCTCCCTCCCCCGCTCCATGGTTCCCCCCCCTCCCTCTCCCCCGCTCCATGGTTCCCCTCCCCTCCCTCCCTCTCCCCTCTCCCCCGCTCCATGGTTCCCCCCCCTCCCTCCCTCTCCCCCCGCTCCATGGTTCCCCCCCTCCCTCCCTCTCCCCCGCTCCATGGTTCCCCCCCCTCCCTCCCTCTCCCCCGCTCCATGGTTCCCCTCCCTCCCTCCCTCTCCCCCGCTCCATGGTTCCCCCCTCCCTCCCTCTCCCCCGCTCCTGGTCCCCCCCCCCCCTCTCCCCCGCTCCATGGTTCCCCTCCCCTCCCTCCCTCTCCCTCGCTCCATGGTTCCCCTCCCTCCCTCCCTCTCCCCCGCTCCCATGGTTCCCCTCCCTCCCTCTCCCCGCTCCATGGTTCCCCTCCCTCCCTCCCTCTCCCCCCTCCATGGTTCCCCTCCCCCTCCCTCTCCCCCGCTCCATGGTTCCCCTCCCTCCCTCTCCCCCCGCTCCATGGTTCCCCTCCCTCCCCCCCTCTCCCCCGCTCCATGGTTCCCCTCCCCCCCTCCCCCCTTTTCCCTCCCCCCTGCTCCATGGTTCCCCTCCCTCCCTCTCCCCCGCTCCATGGTTCCCCTCCCTCCCTCTCCCCCGCTCCATGGTTCCCCTCCCTCCCTCTCCCCCGCTCCATGGTTCCCCTCCCTCCCTCTCCCCCGCTCCATGGTTCCCCCTCCCTCCCTCCGCTCCATGTTCCCTCCCTCCCCTCTCCATGGTTCCCCTCCCTCCCTCTCCCCCGCTCCATGGTTCCCCCTCCCTCCCTCCCTCTTCCCCGCTCCATGGTTCCCCTCCCTCCCTCTCCCCCGCTCCATGGTTCCCCTCCCTCCCTCCCTCTTCCCCGCTCCATGGTTCCCCTCCCTCCCTCTCCCCCGCTCCATGGTTCCCCTCCCTCCCTCCCTCTCCCCCGCTCCATGGTTCCCCTCCCTCCCTCTCCCCCGCTCCATGGTTCCCCTCCCTCCCTCCCTCTTCCCCGCTCCATGGTTCCCCTCCCTCCCTCTCCCCCGCTCCATGGTTCCCCTCCCTCCCTCTCCCCCGCTCCATGGTTCCCCTCCCTCCCTCTCCCCCGCTCCATGGTTCCCCTCCCTCCCTCTCCCCCGCTCCATGGTTTCCCCTCCCTCCCTCTCCCCTCGTCCCACCCTTCGCATTCTTCCACCCCGGCATCCATTCTCTTTCCCCCCACCCCCTCCATGTGTTTTTGCTCTCACGAACCCCAACCGCAGGGATTCCTCAGTCTTCCCACAGTGTGGATGCATTTAATTGACGCCTCATGTTCGCAATTGTCATTATTTCCAAACCAACGTGTAATACATAGACAGACATTGATGTGCTCCCTGTTCCCAAACCACCCACTCAGAAACAACTTCTGTAGAAGCAAGGCAGAACTCGAACATACACAGACAAGTTGGAAGATTGTTTTTTTTTTCATTTATCAGGAAAACAGAGCCTCCGCGATTATTTGTTTCCATTCTATAGAATGAATACTTTGAACCCCAATCACAGTTTACATTATCCAGCCCACTGTAAACACCAGCCCTTCCCTTTACAGCGGAGACTGGGACGACAAGAGAGGAAGAGACACTACTTCAGAACATGGAGAGAAACCTTAAGTATTATCATTCTTTGTGTTGTGGGACTATTCGTCCATAAAAACCAAAATGGGTGGGGGTAGGGGTATATGAAAGATTCGGCAGTCTAAATGCTGTTTCAAATATTTGATCGTCTAGGAAGGGACTGCTTTGTTAATACCAAGAATAGTGCATTTTCAGTTGCCGTTAATGTTTGCATTGTTCTTGGCGTGATGTCTGCATTTACATGTCTGCATGAATTAGGCCTGCCTGTGGAACAGAATAAGCCGTACCGGAATGGACTGCATCAGAAAATCCACAGAGGCTGTGCTATTTTAGACGTTAATTGTCAAAACAAAAAACAGACAGACAAACAAAGCATCCTGACACAGATAGCCACACATACGGATACAGACACAAAAACGCAGACACAAATGCACAGATATACAGACAGACAGACAGACAGACAGACAGACAGACAGACAGACAGACAGACAGACACACACACACACACACACACACATACACACACACACACACACACACACACACACACACACACACACACACACACCACACACACGCACGCACGCACGCACGCACGCCTAGACCTACCTCTCACACACCCTCATCTCTCTCTCACCCACTCACTAATTCACTAGGTTTTTTTTCCCATTTGTTTAGCCCATAAAACTGTCTTTTTCAAATAGGAAAAAAAAACAACATGGCATGATAGAGTGCGACGAGCGCATCTGTGATATATCTATTCATATTAACCGTCCATAAAGATGAGTCGAGAGCGAGGTAGATTCACTTGATTTGGTGTTTTGTTTCGTGAGGCTGGTCAGGTAAGTTGTAGCGCATAAGCGATGGCTGCTGGTGATTTTCCTCCTGATGCCTGTTCCTGTCTTTGTGCTTCCCTTTCGCCCCATTCCTGTCCATGACGACTGCTGACAAGAACACAATTCGTTTCACTTCATTCCCTGCTTTTTGTTATACAGTCATGCCAGGAGTCTATGTCAGAGGGGCTAAAGAATGATTCCAGGTATCAAGCAACAAAATCAAGGTAGGGTATTTATTGAACACGAACAACAACAACAACAACAACAACAGCAGCAGCAACAACAACAACAACAACGACACATAGACTCACTCACTCACTCATTCACTCATTCACTCACTCACCCACTCACCTACTCACACAGTCATTCACTCACTTCCAGTCTTTTAAAGAACTACAATTCAATTTTGTATCTTCAATTAGACATGACATTCGAAAAGAAACTTCTACTTGTTCTCTCTCTCTCTCTCTCTCTCTCTCTCTCTCTCTCTCTCTCTCTCTCTCTCTCTCTCTCTTGCTCGTCTGTCTGTCTGTCCGTCTCTGTTTCTGTCTGCCTCTCTCTCTCTCTATTGCTCCCTCACTCGCTCTGGCCCCTTTCTTTCTCGCTCGCTCACCCGCTTTAACCCCCCTCTCTCTCTCTCTTTTGTGTTCTCGTATGTTTGTGTATAAAATTGCGCTACGACTGTGTGTGTTGTATGCGCGACTGCGTGCTTAAGTTCAGACGTGGTATGACTGAACGTGATCGCGCCTCGCGGCAAAGAGAAACACGGCATTACGCCCCTTGTTCCGATCTTTTGTGAAAGAAGTTCTGTTA
>CM031610.1:67135856-67138356 GCA_018398815.1 Conus ventricosus
ACCACGTTGAAGACAGCCCACAAGTCACAAGAAAACCCCCCACCTTTCACACACCTCCTTAGAATACACCGATAAACGCACCAGAAACTTCGTTAAAATTCTTTCTTCCATAGAATCTTAGATCAGATGAAAAATGTTAATCTCTGTCAGAAACTCAAAGATCACGTCAGGTGGGACATCTCTGAACAGGGTTTTCATGGAGTCTGCTGTAAAGTCTGCTGTATGTTCCCTGGAGGACTCAAAGGATTAAGTCAAGTAAGTCAGGGGTACAATACATAAAGAAAGACCCCCCCCCTCCCTCCACACACACACACCACCACCACCACCACCTTTCCACATACTACTGTTTCTTCGTCCTCATCCCCTTCCTGGCCCCGCCCATTCCGATCTGTTTAGCGCGTTCTCTGTGTCTGTTTTGTGTGTGACATCTGAAGAAAATCCAATTGGCTGCTTTGCTTTGTGTACTGCATAAGTGTTATGTTGAGTTTTGTTTGATGAGTTTATTTTTTTTTCTTTCTCTTTACATCAACGCCGAATCATTCTCAGTTTGTTTTTCGTTGTCCACGGGGCGCAACTGCGTACATTTTGACACAGTTTTTTTTTATGGGTTGTTTCCCTTGCTATATGATGAAATTCCCCAAGTCGTTTCGTAAGACAATTAATTTGCCAGAATGTTTCCTCAAGTGGGAATGGAGGTCTGTCTTTGAAGCACCTAGTCGGCCGTAGATGTGGAAGGGGAAAGGGTTCAGCGAGGTGGACTCTGTTTCCTCCTGTGTCCTCCCTACCTGAATGGCAGCCAACTCCAAAGTCTGTGTGCCCAGATGCACAGCCGTCTGCAGCAGGGTCTGTTGGGGGCAGTATATGTCCCGGTGAGTGTGTCTGTCTATTTCTTTATCAGTCTATTTGATACAACATTCTTCTTCTTCTCCTTCTTCTTCTTCTCTTCTTCTTCTTCTTCTTCTTCTTCTTCTTCTTCTTCTTCTTCTCTTTCTTTTTCTTCTTCTTCTTCTTCTTCTTCTTCTTCTTCTTCTTCTTCTTCTTCTTCGTGAGGGAGTCGTTGGGGCGCCACACTGACGAAAGTTCACCAGGTTTCATCAGTTCTGTCAGCTTTGTCCCAAGGTCTGGATATCTGCAAATGTTTTCTCTGTCCGCTCTGCAATGTTGTTCGTCTATCGTTTATTCTGTCTTTTCCTTCCTTCAACAGTTCCTTGGTCGTGTGGCTGGCCCGTCAGCTTCAACAGTTCCTTGGTGGTGTGGCTGGCCCGTCAGCTTCAACAGTGCCTTGGTGGTGTGGCTGGCCCGTCAGCTTCAACAGTGCCTTGGTGGTGTGGCTGGCCCGTCAGCTTCAACAGTTCCTTGGTGGTGTGGCTGGCCCGTCAGCTTCAACAGTTCCTTGGTCGTGTGGCTGGCCCGTCAGCTTCAACAGTTCCTTGGTCGTGTGGCTGGCCCGTCAGCTTCAACAGTTCCTTGGTCGTGTGGCTGGCCCGTCAGCTTCAACAGTGCCTTGGTCGTGTGGCTGGCCCGTCAGCTTCAACAGTTCCTTGGTCGTGTGGCTGGCCCGTCAGCTTCGTCTGTCGGCACTGATGTCTGGCTGACGTTTTATCAAGTCGTTCAACGAGCTTGACGAGTTCTTGGTCACCGCTTGTCACGCCATCGATGCATCTCAAAGGTTTGTGATGGTTCTTCATCCAGTGCTGGCTGTGCTGACATGCTCTTCAAGTGCATCGGTCAGGATGCGTTCCTGGAATATGTTGAAAAGTGAGAGAGACAGAAGACAGCCCTGACGGACTCCAACTGAGGTGTGGAACCATTTTCCAATGGCATCGTGTATGAGCACCGCGCCGGCCACTTTGGAGTACAACTGCTGGATGGTGGTTAACAGGGTTTTTTTTTCTCAGATGTTTCTTCACGGTTGCCCATAGTGTGTCCTGTCGAAAGCCTTCTTGAAGTCCATGAAGACGTGGCAGAACTCACCCTGGTACTGGAGATGTTTTCTGCAGAGGGCACATATGTTAAAGATCTGTTCGATGGTGCTTATGCCTTTGCGGAATCCAGCTCTTCATCAGGAGTGATAGAGAGTATCTGCTTGTGGTTGAAATCTCTTCAGCATGATTTTGAACATTACTTTGTTGGAATTGCTGATCAAGCTTATGGTGTGGTAATTTTGGCAGTGTCAGAAAGTCTTTTCTTGGGAAGAATGACGATCAGGGATTGAGTTCATGATGTGGGTCACACTCCCCAGAGTGCCAGACTGTGTTGCAGATGGCAGTGAGGATATCAGTTACTGTCTCTCCGCCATGTTTCAAGGATTCTGCGGGGCTGTTGTTAGGGCCTGCATCCCACACGCATTTCTACCATTTCCTGTGCCTATGCCTTCTTCACAGAGTATTTGATTTGAAAGTCATCCTCAGTTGATGAATCCTGTTTGGCATAATAATTTGGAACGTATGTGCTCTGTTAGTTGCAGAGTTCAGAACAACACCTCGTCCACCTTCTAAGA
>CM031610.1:67145856-67148356 GCA_018398815.1 Conus ventricosus
AAACCCACGAGGAACACGAGAGTCTCTGCCACGCTGCGAGTCGATACATCTGCTCTCAGGACCCCTTTTCCTGGTCTCTCAGACTCTGCCAGTCGGGCTGACAACGGTATGTACTTCGCCGTGACGTCCTTGTCAAACACTACCCTACAGGAATGGACGTCCCAGAGGCTGACGGAAGAAATCCTAGAACTAGAAGGACAAAACGAAGGATGGACAAGTTACACAGCACAACTACCCTGCAGCAGGTTGTTGAAAGGAGTGTAGTTCCATTCCATCCGACTGTTTGTCATAGCACTGGTCTTCGTAAGACCAGCTCCCCCCCCCCCCCCCCCCCCCCCCCCCCCCCCCCCCCCCCCCCGCAAAACAATTCCTCAGTGCATTGTAGCTCCACACCTCGTCTTCATGGCATTGTCAGGACGGTATCAGATGTATACACCTTCTTTCACATTGGAAACAATCCTTGTGGAGAAGCAATGGAAAGGTACAAATGTGGGGAGAAATACCCCCAAAGCGTTGCCATTTTACATAGGGTTGAGGTGCATTTATTGCTGCGTCACTACAACAAAGTTAAACGACGTTTTAGTGAACTATACTAATCAAACAAAAAAGATTAAAGCTATTTTGATGGGAGACGTATGTCTTCTTGATGGACACCAAAGAACAGTGTATCAAAATGAAAATTTCCATCCCTCATCTAAACTACATGCACTAAGAACGTGACATGAGGTATTACTATGCTACGAAAAATCCTATTCAAAACTCTTGTTCGACAATGGTGGCATGAGGAGTCTCGGTAGAGATACACCAACACTGACGTGAAGCGACGTGCTGCCTTGAAAAAGAAGATGGCAGAATCATAGCTATATTAAACTACATGTATAGAGACATTAGAAATATGTTATACATATCCATTTCACATTGATCAAGAAAATGTTAGTTTTTAAATATATTTTTTTTATCTGATAAACATTGTATAAAGTAAAGAACTAGGTACAACAAACAGATGTTAGAAAATGGATTAAACAGGAAGAAAAATGAGTAAAGAAATTGAATTGTCAGATCAATGATTTCTGGAATCCATCCCTGAAAATGTATCCAATCAAAGTAGGTCACTGCGGCCGTCTGTCTTTTCGTTCAGAGCTTCAGAGCATGTTACAAGTAACCATACCTGGCCGACTAAAGTGTGGCAAGACGTGGACGGGTCACTGTTATGAGTAACATCAAATGAATCACACATCTTCGATGCTCACCCAGACTACATTTCCTTCATGTCACAGTATTTTGCAAAAACGAATAGTTCAATAACTCGGTAATTCTGTAAACATTCAGAACTACCTCAAACGATGTCGGGAACTCTGTCAACAAAGATATATCAACGTACTGGTGTTTCTGGAAACAAATCTTATTGGCCAAATCTTTGGGAGAAAGAAAAGGATATTTTCCACGACAAACACAAAGGACGGATGAACCACTGGCAAATTCAACTGCATCCAAGGACCACAATTCAGCTTCATCAAAGACCCTGACTCTCAGTCAACAACAGAACGGCAGCCTTGCCAACAGTGAAGAAGTGCACTGGATCACCACTCACACGTCAACCAAACGAGGACGAGATAGCTGGAGACAGGAAAGACGTGACTCACCCCAAACTCACCATTCCAGTCACTCATTGAGCACGACGGTAATGTAGAGGCTTTACATGTATGTAAACCAGCTCAATAGACATGGCACCTCAGAACTCTGTCTACGGCGCTCCATGGAATCCACAGTTCCTAGTAAAACTGGCTAACCTTCACGACTCCCGCCCTGGCCTCCACCACTCTTTCCCCTCCAGCCGATTCAGTACGTCAGACAACCCCCAACGTTCAAATACAATTTCAGTGAATTTGAGTCAAGGGACGCAGAAAACTGCCTACGCGCTGTTAAGATATCCCACACTCACAACCCTGAGACGTCTGCCTTTGAGACAGCGGCCACTCGTGCACGCGGTGAGGTCCAGAAATAACCGCTCAACACTAACAGATAACCACCAGGTCATCCGTCAGTCGGCTCACACAACCTCCGACACGCGGATGGCACACTGGGGCGAGGGTGATCCTGCGTGGTCGGCGCCGATCCTGTTCTCCATGAGGGCGGACCAGCCGTGCCGTCTGTGGGGGTGGGGGTCCTTGTCCTCCACCGACCCCTTCTCCTTCTCCCAGTTGTGGCGTTTCTCCAGCAGCAGACCCAGCGCCGCGGCCACCATGAAGACGGAGACTCCCACGGCGAACCCTATCCCCATCCGTGTGGGTTTGTCTGCAGCAGAAACAAAAAGCCCGTGTTGTTTAGACATCAAAATACAGGCTGCCTCCCCCACCCTTCCCAAAGACACACGCCCCTCCCCACCCCCTGGCCCATTCCCCTGTTTTCACATCTCCCCCCCCCTCCCCGTACTCATCCTCCCCCTCAACCTACTCTGTTCCCCCCTGTCACTTACTCCCTCCTTTCAGACCCGCTTCGA
>CM031610.1:67163356-67168356 GCA_018398815.1 Conus ventricosus
CAAGGCTCGGTGCTTGGTCCACTGCTGTTCTTATTCTATATTAATGATTTACCATTAACCTTGACTTCGCATTGTGAAATGTTTGCCGATGATACCACTATTGACACTAATAACTCTAATGCCCAGCAAGTCTACCTTGACATTCAGAAAAATATCAACCTTCTCGTTAAATGGACACAACTCAATCACATGTCTCTGCATCCTCAAAAAAACGAAATTTATGTTGATTACAACAAGGCAAAAACGTCAAAATGTATCCGAAAACTTGCCAATCCTTTATATTGGTAATGAAAAATCAAAGAGGTTTCTAATCACAGAGTCTTAGGAATAACAATCGACAACAACCTATCTTGGTCGAAACATTTAGAACTTCTTTCCAAAAATCTTGCCGTAAAACTGTATCAGCTCAGGAAAATAAAAATGTTTTTAGATTATCACACCAGAAAATTATTCTTTCAATCTTATATTCAACCAAATATTGACTATGCTTCGACACTCTGGGATTTAGCTAGCAATAAGTTGCTTAAACCATTGACTAGTATATACAAGAGAGCTGTCAAAATAACAATTGATGAACCCTCGCTAGAACACCCTGATTATGAACGAGCAGGTATCCTTCCATTCAAGACCAAACTATTGTACAATAAAGCACTCTTTATGCATAAAATACTACACGGCAGTGCCCCTTCCTATTTAATGAATATATTTACTTCTAATGATCATCGACATTCGCATAAAATAAATCTCCCTTTCCCATCAATTAATTTATGCAAATCAAGCCTTGCTTATTCTGGGGGCTGGCTGTGGAATAATATCCCAGAAAAACTAAAAAACGAACCAAACCCTAGTAAGTTTAATCCAATCTTTTTACGTACTTGATGTATCTTTCTGATCTTACACCACTTTACCCAAAGATGTACCAATAACTGCTCTGTGAAAATGTTTCATTTTCCTTATCAGTTCTTCCTTTACTTTCATCCCCCCTCCTGTTATTCTTAATTGTCCCCATCCCACTCCATCCCACTCCCACCCCACCGTCTCCCACACCTTCTGTCGGTGTTCCCTCTGTACATAGATTTTTGTGTCCTTTTGTATTTTCATATTTCATATTTAAGAGTTATTTACCATTATTTTATATCAATCAATTTTTTTCTTTTCCTTTCTTAAATTTCTTTTGGCCCCGGAGGGCTGGATGTAAAAAAGCAGTGATGCTTATTCCATTACCCTCTGAAAATAAAATTCGTTCGTTCGTTCGTTCGTTCGCTCTCCTCTCTCTCTCTCTCTCTCTCTCTCTCTCTCTCTCTCTCTCTCTCTCTCTCTCTCTCTCTCTCTCTCTCTCTCTCTCTCTGTCCCCCTCCAGTGCGTGAGTAATGGTGCTTTCTGTAACTGTGATACCATAAATAATGTACAACCTGCGTTTCGTGATAGCTACTCGGCATAAGAATGCGTGCGAGATAAACGCAAATTCGGACATTACACATCTTTAGTATAATAGTCTAAGGCAACTTCATGAAAAACGTTACACAGGTTAAGCGATAATCATCCAAATAAGACAAACAGAAAGTCAACAGCAAGAAAAGCACAAAGTCCGTGTAAACAAACGAGAAAATAAGCTATTCAGATGGACCACAGCTGACAGGTTGATCAGTCGAAGTGAGCATAGTGAAAAGAAAAATCCAGCCAGTGAGTCAACAACGAGGTAATTCAATGCCAGTAAACCAGGTGTGATCATGTGTATAACTATAACACGGAATAAAATACAAAAAGGCGAGGAAGTGGACTGAAATCACTTGCACACACGTGAGTCAAAAAAGAAAAAAGAAAAGAAAAACAAGATGCAAAGCATATAAACGTACGCATAAGATATTCCATAAAGAGGAAAAATCGTTTGGCGCCGTTATAGCCGTTAGTAACGACTATTCTGGTAAACATCGGCCATCATCTGTGACCCATAATGAACATACCTACATATTTTCAGAAAGATCGGCCAAGTACTTTCTGAGATATTCCATAAAGAAGAAAAACCGTTATGGGCCGTTGTAGCCCATAGTAACGGCTATAACGGTAAAATAACACATCGGGCATCATCCGTGACCCATAATGAACATACCTACAAATTTTCAGAAAGGTCGGCCCAGCAGTTTTGTCTGGAGCGAGTGGAACACATTTTGACCACACATACACACACACACACACACACACACACGCACGCACGCACGCACGCACGCACGCACGCACGCACGCACGCACGCACGCACGCACGCACGCACGCACCACACACACACACACACACACACACACACACACACACACACACACACACACAGCATTTCTTCGTTCCCATTATAAAATACTCCCTGTTCTTGAAGGACTGGGAGTACAAAAAGCAGAATTGATAGGCATTCCAGACTTAGTAATTTGACCTCAGCCTAATCTGCTCAACACAGAGAATTCAAATGACTTCTCTCTTTAGTGGCGGACTTTCGTCTTGGCGCAGGTCATATTACAGTTGTCGACGACGGCCAAATCAGATAGGCGATGCCAGCTGAACAAAAAGAAAAGCGTTACGTGTGAGTTTCCCTTTGAAAAGCCCAACGGTTCCTGAGACGTACTTGCAGTGACATGCAGTTCTAAAGAGAGAGAAAGCAGTACTGGTACCAGCTGTCTGGGCGTAATGGTTAGCGTCACAGGCATAGGCTGTGAATGGGGGAGGCCGAGAATTTGATGTATACTAGCACCACTACTATTGGGGCTGCTTTCTTTCTTTCTTTCTCTTTCTTTCTTTCTTTTCTTTCTTTCTTTCTTTTTCTTCTTCTTCTCTTCTTCTTCTTCTTCTTCTTCTTCTCTTCTTCTTCTCCTTCTTCTCTTTTTGCTGCTGGCCAGAGTTGATAGGTGTGATTTGGGCACGACTAGGAAGAATGCCTCGACCATCCACTCTAAGAGTTTCACCCACTTGCATTCACATTCCAGACCAGTACTTTAGTTTGCTGTCTGTCTAAAGCCTGGATGAGGAGGGATACACAACCCTCAGATTCGCTACGGATACTGTCAGCAGCTTCCCGAGTAAGATGTGTGAATGCATTTGGGAAATATGAAACAAAGAAGGGGGTGGGGTGGGGGTGGGGAGGGCACTGTGCACATTTCTATCACAAAAGAATAATGTGTTGAACCGAAGCACACTCAGCCACATATGCTCGCCAGTTTAAACTCCTCTTTGTGAGAATTCCTGAGTTTACTATGTCTGTTCGCCTTGGATTAAGGCTGTGTCAGACCAATTGATATAGGCTAGAACACCAAGGCTACATCAAAATGTTGTTATGCTGTGTCAGGCCAATTGACATAGGCTAGAACACCAAAGCTACATCAAACTTGTTATGCTCTGCATAGTTATGCGGGGATTGTCTTTAGTCGTGACAAGCTCCTAGCATAACATTTTCGGTTTCCAAAATCCCTCGAAGTCGGAGTGTGGCTGCCCACGTGGCGGAGTAATCAAAAACAGTCACACAGGTAATGTTCTCATTCCTAGCTGATCCATGTGTACGAAAGTGTGCAAGTACTTCGGCTGTTCGGATGATCCTGGAGTCTTTTAGCCAGGGTACGACAATAACAACATGATGTCTGGTTTTTTTTTGGGTGGGGTGGTGGTGGTGGTGGTTACAATTGCGTCCTTACTTTGTGCAGTATACCTGACATGAAGGGAAGTACTGAACATATATAGCCGTCATTTGGTCTCAGACCGCCTTTTCTTTCCTTTTTCTTTTTATGAGAATGAAAGTCACGTAACACTGTTCTTCAAATGTCCTTTTGGATCTATAAAACTAGGTATTTTTTACTTTTTAATGTGACTGGAATATAATAATAATTCATATAAGATTGTATTCAGAATAATTGCCTGACGCAAAACGTTTTAAAATGAAAAGAACAGACGACAGTTTTAGTGTGAATACACATATGGAGAAAAAACAACAACAAACCTACAGGAAATAGTATACATGTAGGGTAACTTTTGCTCCCATAAGAAAACCTAACACAGAGTAACTTATATTCAAGACTGGCACAGCCTTTTAAACTTGAATAAAGTCAGACAAATACAAAAGACGAACAATCTAATAGTGGGTTTATTCAAGACTGGCAGAGCCTTTTAAACTTGAATAAAGTCAGACAAATACAAAAGACGAGCAATCTATTAGATTGTTCGTCTTTTGTATTTATGTTTTGTATTTGTCTGACTTTATTCAAGTTTAAAAGGCTGTGCGTCTTGAATAAAAGTTACTCTGTGTTAGGTTTTCTTATGGGAGCAAAAGTTACCCTACTTGTTTACTGTTTCTTGTTTACTGTTCCCTGCCTCACTTCTTTCTCTACAGGAAATAGTTACATAAAATTATCTAAACTAACATTAACATTCATACACATATGGAGAAAAAAGAACACACAGAAAGTATTCATGTAAAGCTACATAAACCAACATTAATATTCATACATGTACATTGGCCGCGATTTACCGCAACAGTACTTGTTAACAACTGTCTACTACAGACATACACACATACACTTGCCCCCACGTCACTGCACAATTACTAATTCCATGAAAAGCATGGCATTTTTTTTCTTTCTTTTTATAGTTTTTTTTTGCGTACACAGGCTGACACTCCTGCGGACACTCCCTGTAGAGACAGGCAAGGATCAATTCCATCTACCCAACAAAGGGAGTGGAGTTTGGTGTGTATGACCGTTTTTTATCCCGCCATTAAGGCAGCCATACTTCATCCTCGGGGAAGGTGCATGCTGTGTGTAACGTGTCATCCATACCATAGGGGACCGGAATAGCTCAGTGGTAGAGCGCCGGATTCGTAATCTTGGGGTTGCGGGTTCAGATCTCCGCTGGGCCGTTTCGGTACAGGAGGGTTTTCCCCTCGGAGTTAACATTGGTTCTGACTCCATTTCCCATACAGTCCTTCGAATGAGACTATAAACAGAGGTTCCGTGTGTGAACGCACGCA
>CM031610.1:67185856-67188356 GCA_018398815.1 Conus ventricosus
TGTGTCATAGGAAGATTGGATGATGATTGTGTTGTATTCGCTGGTGATCAGAATTGTGTCATTGGAAGATTGGATGATGATTGTGTTGTATTCGTTGGTGATCAGAATTGTGTCATAGGAAGATTGGATGATGATTGTGTTGTATTCGCTGGTGATCAGAATTGTGTCATAGGAAGATTGGATGATGATTGTGTTGTATTCGTTGGTGATTAGAATTGTGTCATAGGAAGATTGGATGATGATTGTGTTGTATTCGCTGGTGATCAGAATTGTGTCATAGGAAGATTGGATGATGATTGTGTTGTATTCGTTGGTGATTAGAATTGTGTCATAGGAAGATTGGATGATGACTGTGTTGTATTCGTTGGTGATTAGAATTGTGTCATAGGAAGATTGGATGATGATTTGTTGTATTCGTTGGTGATTAGAATTGTGATACCACATGGGAAGATTTGTTGACGATTGTGTGATATTCGTTGGTGATTCGAATTGTGACAGCACATTGGAAGATTTCATTACGATGGTGTTATATTCGTTGGCGATTGATACTACATAGGAAGATTTGACGATGAGTTTGTTGTATTGTAGGCAACTGGAATTGTGTAAATACACGGGGAGATTTGATGATTATGTTGTATTAGTTGTAGTCAGAATTGTGTCAGCACGTGGGGAGATATGATGGTATTTATGTTGTATTAGTTGGTGATTGTAATTGTGCTAGTAGATAGGAAGATTTGGTGATGATTATGTTGTACTAGTTGGTGATTGGAATTGTGTCAACACATGGGGAGGTTTGTTGATGATTATGTCATATACAGGTAAAGGGACAAAAGTCTGTCCCCTCTAATGGCGGACAGATTTGAAGCGGGTGTTTCCACTAGATTATCTAGCCACTATTTCAGTGTTGAAATGTTCGTGTACCAAAAGCCACTGAGGTCCTTTTCATAAGTCTGCTCTTTCGTGTGAAATAAAATCGTTGAACTGTCGTTTGGTGCTTGCGGTCTGCTGTTAGATCTGGCATGGTATCGTCAAACAAACAGCTCACAGAGGAGACGAAACAATACATTGTGTCATTGACAGACAAGGGGCTTCGGGTGTTTGAGGTGGCAAATGTGTTAAACTTGATCAGGTCAACCGTCGGGAAAGTTTACAAGCGCTAATACTGCGACAGAAAAACTGTAGAAAACAAGCCTAGGCGTGGTAGGCCCAGAGTGTTCACAAACAGGTGCGTGGCTGCACTGTCAAAGATCGTAGAAGGGACAGATCTGCCACAGTGTCTGAAATTTCAGCCGAATTCCGTGCATCAACCTCCGATGAAGTCAGCCAAAAGACAATCAAGCGAAATGTGCGTGGACTTGACTATTCAAAGCATCTCCCAGTGAAGAAACTAGTCATCAAGGAAGTGAACAGAAAGAAGCGGCTGCAGTACTGTAGGAGGAAACTTCACTGGACTGTGAACGATCAGTGGAAGAATGTTATTTTCAGTGATGAAATGACCACTGTGGTCAAACCCAATGGACGTGTAAAACTATGGAGGAAAGTCGAAGAGAAGTGGTCAGTGATTTCTCTGTGCAGCGTCCATCTGAGCCCGAAGACTACATTGAAATCGATGGTATATGGATGCATTTTGTAAGACAGAGTTGGACCACTGGTGTTCGTGGAAGGCAGTATAAACTCTCAGAAGTACACTGTACTGGGAAAACAACTTTTTGCCGTTTGTTACCGACCACCACCCAAACAAACGTTGGTAACTGGAAGATGACAACGCCTCTATTCACCGCTCCGCTCACACCGAGACCTGGAAGCGACGGCACAGAATTCCCGTGCTCTTCTGGCCCCTCAAAGTCCAGATCTAAATCCGATCGAGAACGTGTGGCAAGTCCGCAAGACTCACGTGAAAAAAAAAAAGAAAAAGAAAAATCGCGCATTAGTACTGTCGCAGATCAGCGCTGTGCACTCACCACTTGCTGGAATCAACTGACTGTTGACTACCTCCACTCCCTCTACGACTCTCTCCCAAGACGCTGTCAGCATGTTTTGAGTCGGAAGGGCCAGATTACCGAGTACTAGCAAGTTCTGTTCAGCCCAAACGTAAGATTAACAAGTTTTAAGCAAGAGGTGCCTGTGGGTAGCCAGCGCCGGAAGTGCTGAGAGGGGAACAGACTTTTGTCCCATGAGTATAGTGCTAGCGGATGGGAAGATGGTAATTGTAATTGTGCTAGCACATGGGACGATTTGACGATTGTCATATTGTATTTTTTAGAGACTGGAACTGTGTTAGCGCATGGGAGGATTTGGTATTCACTGTCGTTGTATTGATTGGTGATTGGGATTGTGTTAGCACATGAGAAGATTGGGTGACGGCTATGTTGTAGGCCCTATTAGTTGGCGACTGGAGTTGTGTTAGCACATGGGGGAGAATTTGTAAATGATCGTATTGTATTAGCTGGTGACTGGGAAAAATGTTTTAAACTTGCAAAAAGATGATGCACGAAACACG
>CM031610.1:67193356-67195856 GCA_018398815.1 Conus ventricosus
AACATATCACACGACATTATAAAATAATCATTCACACTGCTTCCAACACTCAGAGATGTATGTGTAGCAACCTTTGAGGTCGCCCTGACACAAACCATTTAAAATGCACAAATCCAATGCAGTGCACATATTTAGTAACATCTTACCATATCTATTTAACACGTTATCTTCTGAATTTCTGCCCACGTGTAAGGACCACTCAGACGTTGGTTTCAAAAGAAAATGCAGTTTCATCTAAGTCTTGAGAAATGTTGGAAGTACGACCATTCATATCACCACTTAACATTATAAAAACGTCACCAATAGAAAGCAGGCAGTCACAATAAAATCTTCAAGTAAAGCAATACCATTGTTATGATCAGTGAAATAGTAATATGGCGAACCTTCTGGCGGTACATATGAACACACATACAAGACATCTTTAATTGTACCCAAAATAGATTTATTAATAATGAAGCGCAAAAAATGTCTGACTGAATCTCCAGAGGCTTTATGAGTGAACAGAATTCTTTTCAAATCAAACATACTAAGCCCCCAGATCGCCTTCCACGAGACGTAAGTTTAACGGCTGGTTTACACAATTTTCATAGCCAACAAAAACAGACGATTGGAAATCTTCCATAAACGTTCACTCAGGCATACAAAATCAAAAGAAGTAACAAATGAAATAAAATCTTTGTCAGATAGTTTAGAGAATAAACCATTTACATTCCAGTGAAGAAGCGAAAATTTTTTCGATTTATTGACAAGAGAAGGAGAATTTAACACATTCCGATCGACACGATCAGGTGACACAGTACACACACCTCCGGAAAACAAGTCAGACGGGTTTTGTGACACAGATTCAGAAACATTTGAAACACTATTTACATTTTTCAACCTGGCAACGGTTGAACGAAGACAGAACACACCGCGTTGTTCCCTGTCTCATGGATAGCACGTGCTGGCAGCGTGTCAGCCACACCGCACTGTGGCAACAAAACCGGTGTCGTCCCAAAATTTGTTCCATTTACAAACACAGTAAATTTACCCAGATGAATTGTGGGCCGGCCGTCACCCTATCTCAGTTCAACCAGTTTGTCATCGCGGTCCACAGTGAACTTCTTCCCATCGATCAGAAGGTGGTTAAACACCATCGAGGCCCTCTTACCCTCTGACCTTGCCTTCCTAAGATGTGGTGTTAACCGTCTCCTAACCTCTCTTACGAAGCAGAGAAGTCCTCCCAACGAAAACCTTTGTCCCTTGTAGTTTGCCCTTAGCTTTTAGCACAGATGTCTTCTGTTTATAGAAGACACACCGGGCAATAACTGTCGAGTCAGGCTTGGAGTTGATCCGGTGAACCCTGTCAAACTGTACGTCCTCAGAATTTCTAACTATTTTTGATCAGGTCCTTCACCGTACCTTCACAGTCCATCGAGTCTCGTTTCCTTCCGTGGCAGGCCGTAAAAGATGAGGTTGTTGCGTTTGGACCGTCCCTCAAGTCGTCCGTCTTCCTCTCCAAGACGTCCAGTCTCCTCGTCAGGTCCTCGTTCCTCCTCTGTAAGTCGTCGTTCTGCTGACGCAGACCCGTGACTTCACCTCGTAGTGCCCTCAGCTCATCCTGCAAGGCCCCGTACTCCTCCCGTAGGACGTGCAGATCTTCTTTCACCTCTGTAATCTTTACAAAGTTTTTTTCTCATTTTCTTTGTAAATATTTATGTGCATCTGTAAATGTTTCAGCAGAACGTTACAAGCGAATCTGAGAGAGAGAGAGAGAGAGAGAGAGAGAGAGAGAGACAGACAGACAGACAGACAGACAGACAAGACAAAGATAGAGACAGTGACAGAGAGAGAGAAGAGAGAGAGAGAGAGAGACAGAGAGAGACAGAGACAGAGACAGACAGACAGACAGACAAAGAGAGAGACAGACACAGACAGATAACAGAGACAGACAGACAGACAGAAGATACAGAGAGGGAGAGACAGACAGATAGACGATCTGACGGGCAAACAGACAGACAGACAGAAGGTAAAAAGAGGGAAAGACAAACAGATAGACAGAAATAGAGAAAAAGAGAGACAATAAGGCAATGAGAGAGAGAGAGAGAGAGAGAGAGAGAGAGAGAGAGAGGAGAGAGAGAGAGAGAGAGAGAGAGAGAGAGAGAGAGAGAGAACTCGAACTCGAATATATTCTGTAAGACCATCGTCCTATTAGAAGGGGCGTGTACAATAAATCATATTGATTATCAATCTAAAGACAGTATACTAACAGAAACGGAAGTTATTAGGGTTTTTTTGTTGTTGTTTTTGTTGTTGTTGTAATCGTTAGGGCAACATACTGTTTTCTTAAACTGTCTAAGAAAGGACAGCACAATGTAAAATGTAATTCATTTCAAACAGACACGTTACATAATGGGCACAATAAATTCACAGACACGCTGGAGACATATTTCTAAATCATTGATATTGACCTATGTAGTCTTTGTATCAAGGGGGGACAAGATCATATTTGCAGATTCAC
>CM031610.1:67203356-67210856 GCA_018398815.1 Conus ventricosus
CCTGAATCATGGATAGCTGGATTTCCAGGTATAACGCTTTGAAGAATTAAACAAGACAAAAAAAAATTAAAGAAAGCGAGCGATTGCAATATTAGCGGATTGTACCGTGTGTCCATGTTGCGTTGTAACACCCTCCATCACATCGCACATTGCTGGGCGCAGCCAAAACGCAGTGATGCCTTGTGATGGCTGTGAATGGAATCATGATACTTGCAGTGAAAAAGCACTCAACAGTAGAAAAGGGAAGTACAAATATGGAACAAGTAGCAAAAAGTCGCGGACAAACATGACAAAGTAGTAAGAAAACAGGAAAAAAACGCAGTAAGAAGCAGGAAAACGTAGTAAAAAGAAGAAAAATGCAGTGAAAAGTAGCGAAACGTAGGAGTGGTCCTGCTGTCTGAAGTGACTTCTTGGTGTCTGCTCATTCTGCCAAACTGGTGTTTTATCACTCGTCTCCTGCTGTTCTCTGAACTTGTCGTCAGGTCTGTTGGAGCCATCTCGTAGACTCAGTACAAGGCGATTATTCTCTCTCTCTGTCTCTCTCTTTGTCTCTCTCTCTTTGTCTCTCTTTGTCTCTCTTTGTCTCTCTCTCTCTCCTCTCTCTCTCATCTCTCTCTCTCTCTCTCTCTCTCTCTCTCTCCTCCTCTCTCTCTCTCTCCCCCTCCCTCTGTATGTGTGTGTGTGTGTGTGTTGTGCGTGCGTGGCGTGCGTGCGTGCGTGCGTGCGTGCGTGCGTGCGTGTGTGTGTGTGTGTGTGTGTGTGTGTGTGTGTGTGTGTGTGTGTGTGTGTGTGTGTGTGTGTGTGTGTGTGTGTGTGTGTGCGTGCGTGCGTGCGTGCGCGTGCGTGTGTGTGTGTGTGTGTGTGTGTGTGTGTGTGTGTGTGTGTGTGTGTGTGTGTGTGTGTGTAATCTTCTACTTCCTCCTCTCTCTCTCTCTCTCTCTCTCTCTCTCTCTCTCTGTATGTGTGTGTGTGTTGTGTGTGTGTGTGTGTTGTGTGTGTGTGTGGTGTGTGTGTGTGTGTGTGTGTGTGTGTGTGTGTACCTTCTTCTTCCTCTCTCTCTCTCTCTCTCTCTCTCTCTCTCTCTCTCTCTCCTCTCCTCTCTCTCTCCTCTCTGTCTCTCTCTCTCTGAATACATGCCTGTGTACCTGAACATGACTACCTCATGAATCACTGTTCATTCCTCCTTAGGCAGCGCTGATAATACTATTAAGGTGACTGATGCTTCTTATACACTCTTTCCACAGTGTGTGTGTGTGTGTGTGTGTGTGTGTGTGTGTGTGTGTGTGTGTGTGTGTGTGTGCGCGCGCGCGTGGGTGCGTGCGTGCGCGCGCGCGCGCGCGTGTGTGTTGTGTGTGTGTTGTGTGTGTGTTGTGTGTGAGTGTGTGTGTCAGTGACTGTGTCTTTGTCTGTGCGACATACAGTCTTAGTGTGCATGAATGTTTTCGTTTATGAGAATATGAATCATCACAGTTTTATCATAATCAATTTATTGTAATAGTCTTAATGTGTTAATATCCTTTGTTCCTGAAGGACAAGGGTCAAATGAAAAATGCATATTATTCCTTATCTGTCATCTCCCCCCACCCACCCACCCACACACACACAAGCACACTCACACACAAATGTCTTAGACCTAGAAGACGTTGCATTTTCATTCAGATTCTATTCTCAAGATCCTAGGAGAGATCCACGTTCTCGCACACACACAGAGAGAGAGAGAGAGAGAGAGAGAGAGAGAAGAGAGAGAGAGAGAGAGAGAGAGAGAGAGAGAGAGAGAGAGAGAGAGAGAAAAGAATGCCATTTCGCACACATTTCTGTGACGACTGTATACAGTTTTGCTGAAGCACGCTGAGCAACATTGCGTTTCCCTCCCTTTGTTCCGGAGTTCGGGGGTGGGGGTTGGGGTGGAGAGATATAAAGAAATAATACAGAGATGACAAGCATAGACAAAGCTTAACAATTTTGTCTTTCATTCAACTTACCCCCCCCCCCCCCCCCCCCCCCCCCCAATTATAATCCACCTTATCTGCAATACAACCAAGGTAAATGTTGCGTCTAAGAGAAAGATGCGGGACATGAAATGTTTGGTAAATTCCGCCTTCGCTACATAGAAACATACTCTCTCTCTCTCTCTCTCTCTCTCTCTCTCTCTCTCTCTCTCTCTCTCTCTCTGGCTGGTCCTCATTTTATGCGTAACTCTCTCTCTCTCTCTCTCTCTCTCCTCTCTCTCTCTCTCTCTCTCTCTCTCTCTCTCCTCTCTCTCTCTCTCTCTCTCCCCTGGTAATATGAATATGTCAGTTTTCTTTAAATTATTTAATGCACAGGTTAAACCATTGATATTATATTCATCAGAAATATGGGGCCTCACACGTTTTAAAGCAATAGAACGCATACATCTCTTTGCTTGTAAAAAGTTCTTGGAATTGGCAAAAAGACGCCAAATATTCTTGTTTATGATTGGGTAGGCAAATACCCTCTAAATATTGATAGTACTTTACGGGCAGTGAAATACTGGTTCAAGATAACAAAAATGACGCGAAATACTCTTGTTTATGGTGAGCTAAGTAGATACCCTGTATATATTGATAGTACTTTACGGCAGTTAAATATTGGTTCAAGATTATAAAAAAAAAAATAACGCCAAACCGAATACCAAAACAAGCATACGAAAAAGATTTGAAAGAAGTTAGTAAATCCCCCAACAGGGCTTTAGACATAAACAATAGTTTTGACTCCTACGGATTTTCAGAAATGTGGATAAATGGAGTGGGAGATGAAAAGGCATTCTGATCAGTGTTCAGACAGAGAATGGTAGACTGTTCTCAAACAGGACTGGCACAGTAAATTAGAAGGTAGTGATCGTTATACCGTCTACCGATCCTTTAAATCACTGCATCAACCTGAGAAATACTTATATGATCACAATTAAAAAATTCAGAAAGGCATTAGCAAAAGTCAGATTAGGTGTAAATGAGCTTCGAACAAAAAAAATATACCGATACTACAGCAATAACCACCTGCCCTTTTTGCAGTGAAGAAGAAACCGAAATACATTTTCTTCTAAAATGTCCAAGTTACAAAAAATCATGAGAAAAATATATAATTATATTCATAAACACTATAAAGTTAGCTTTCCTGTCCAGCTTAAGACACTATTGCAAAACTACAATGCTGTCATAATGAGAGATGTTGCTACGTTTGTACATCACGCTTTAACCTTTTAGAGAGGAACAGTTGTAATGAAATGTTATAAACCTTAGTTTGTTACTTTTGTTATCACCAAATGAACATCCGTCTTTTTGAAAATTTTTCTATATAAATTATTCGTTCTGAATAGCACAAACAATTTCATGTTACGTGTCTCATGTATCTAGGCTGGAGGCCTCACATTAAAGTCACGAGTTCACAAGTTCACGCGTTCTCTCTCTCTCTCTCTCTCTCTCTCTCTCTCTCTCTCTCTCTCTCTCTCCTCTCTCTCTCTCTGGCTGGTCCTCATCTTATGCGTAATTCACACTCTCCATGACCCGGGCGAACTCTGTTATTCAACCATGCTGATCTTGGCTGCCTGGTGCAAGGCGATACTCTTAATGTATGCAAGAAGCTCTTCCACTCCTGGAAGCTGTCTGTCAGGCGCGATTCTTATGAAAACTCTACTGTTAGACATGGATCTTCAGACACCTTACTGAAAGAAACTATTTTGATTTCTGACGATTTATGCTAATGATAAAGAGTTTTCATCAGAATGGCGCCTGACAGCCGTCCTTCATGGATCGAAGACAATTAACCTGAAATTCTGCCCGAGCATCAAGGGGATGTAAGGAGAGTTGTGATTCTGGGAAAGAAAACAGACGCAATGACTTGAAATGTAATGTACACAGAAAGCTGTTTGGTGAATGGTCTTTTATGAAGGAAAACCTATTTGTTCTGCCGTCTGATACATCCTGTTCACCAGCCGTCAAGCCCACTGTGCACTCTCAGCAGCACACCTACATTTAAATGTACAACACTGAAGGAAAATGTCGAGTCTGAACTTTCAAACAAATAAACAAACAAAATAAACAAACAAACAACAAGTGAGAGAGAAAGAGAGAGAGAGAGAGAGAGAGAGAGAGAGAGAGAGAGAGAGAGAGAGAGAGAGAGAGACAGACAGACAGACAGACAGACAGACAAACAGAGACAGCGAGAGACAGAGAAGAAAAAGAATCTTTTACTTTGTGTGTGCTCAATTTTTTTTGGTGGTCGTATCACACGAATATGAAGACGAAGTAAATAGAAATATAACGACTACCGGATTTACACAGGTCACTCAGCTAGGAATAGCACTTACTTGGAGAAATAGAAATAGTAATGGTATAACCATAGTTCTACTCCTACTACTACAGCTATTGGTAATTGATAATAATATAACGATGATAATGGTAATAATAATAATATATTAATAAATATAATAGTAATAACAATAACAATAATAATGATAATAATGATGATGGTGATGATAACAACAACAACAATGATGTGATAACAATAATGATGATAACAACAACAAAAGCAACAACAATACTGATGATGATCATAATAATGATAGTATTAGTGATAATAACAATAACAACAACAGCAACAACACCAACAATAATAATGATGATGATAATAATGATAATAATAATAATAATAATAATAGTAATAATGATAATAATGATGATGATCATGAGAAGAAGAAGAAGAAAAGGAAGAATGATAATTCTAATACTAATAATGATGACGACGATGATGATGATAACAATAATGATCACAACAACCATAACCACAACAACAACGACGACGACGACGACAATGATGAAAATACAACCAGTTAAAGTGCACGCAGCCCATCACACACTTGTAGTATATTTGGGCATGGATGAACTGTGGGACCTGGAGGGTGCCAAGGAACATGAAGGGGAATGGAGAGGGGTAGGTACATATCTAACCAAGCTATTAATAGAATTGCACCCTTCTCTGTGTAAATTTATCATTTTGCTGTACAAACGCTCTCCACAAATATGTTACTGAGTACGCCAACGTTATGATCTCAATTCGGCGAAATGATAACTTAAAGGCTCAAAATAACATGATTTATGACCTTGTTTTTTACTCCAAATTACTCTGTGCAAGATTAGTTTTCCATGCATGAAGTCGTATTCGGTGTATAAAACTGGCAATACGTGTTTGTCCTGTAATGTATGTTTTGAAATCCACATAATTACAATTCTTTTAAAAGTATTTTCTTTCAAGCAGTCAAAACAGAGAACGTGCTATAACCAGGTGCTGAGTGTAAAATTTAGATTCAAAATGAGGGAGAAAAATCACGTAATGAGGTATATACCATGATTTATTACACTCAGTGTCCTACTTTTTGAGGACGTCCCTTTCTTGTCGTATCACTGAAATACCTAGATAATTTTGTCTTCAGTGATTCAGCTTGCTAATTTCAAGTCTGTGTTTCATCAGGATGTTTTGTTTTCGTGTTTACTTCCAGATGTGTTCTCTGTCTCTGATGGTGTGATCGTTGGAAACTGTTTTTTTTTTTCGCGCTAATTTACAACTAGTCATTTTCAAATTTAAGAACAACTTTTCCTGTGTTCGGCATCATGACTGTTGCTATCCACAGGCATTCTTCCTAAACGACACTCCAGAATGCATGAGTTGCTTCTCTTGCACGAAAGCTCTTCCATTGCAACACTACATTAACTATTATATATTCACCAGCCGCCGTGGCGAAGTGGTTAGAGTCGCGGACTCCCGGCTGGGAGGTCGTGGGTTCGAATCCCATCAGAGGCATGTGGGTTTTTTCTGCCCCGACCGGCTCCTACCTAGAGTTGAGTTTGCTGCGGACTCAGTTGGGAAGACTGGGACCACACAGTCGAGTTTCATCCACTTAATGGGTGCGTTTCTGAGAGTGTTGCTCAAATTTCCTGACCAACACTGCAGGTGCCTGTATCTCTCGGGCCTGGTTGACGCCAGGATATATTATGAAAGGAAGCGTAGAGTACAGCCCTGTCATGTAGTCTCAGACCGAAATGGAAATCCGTAGCATCATCTTAATCATCCTCATTCCCATTGATCAGCATTAAAAAAAAAAAAAAAGTCTCAAATTCTGTGGCCCTTCATGCCCTGCTCTCATGGTGACCTCAATTTCGATGTCCTCTCCACGTCTGTGGCCTTGGTTTGCTTCCGTCGGGTCACCGGTATCGGCGAGTCCATGGGGGCTGTCGTTGGACGGACGTGGTGGCGCCCTCCGGAGAGAGAGCTCACTCGCGCCGGCTCCGCGACTAAGCAATTATTGTCGTCAGTAGGGGGCTTAGTAGGTGGTGTCCTGCGTATGTTAAATCAGAACAGGCGCCACTGAACACCACCGAAGTGACTCGGCAGCAGTGCAGTGTCTCCTTCGGTGGGTTGCCTCTTGACGACTTGATATTGACTGCTCCCTGTGGATTGCCGGTGCCGGGGCAGCGGCGGGGCCGGCCGGGCTATGGCTGTGGACGGGGTGTCGGAATGAGCGGCGTGGGTGCACTGCCTCTGAGGTGACGCAGAGGTTGGGACAGCAAAAAAAACAACAACAACAAAAAAAAACAACCAAACTATTATATATTCATACAAAGTTGCAAATTACTCTGAAAAGAAAACAACAAAAAACACGACCCTATATTTTTTCCTTCGGATAGACACTTTTTTGTTTATAGTCTTTAAGGATAGGACACAGGCACGCTTTCTTTTATGCATTTCCTAGCAGCACAATCTGGTGTTGGAACAGGACAGATCTTGCAAGCCTCTTCGGAGAAATAGTTGGCTACTCATATTCATGAAAGACAGAAACGAATAATCTGATTGTAAAACCTTCAGCGATAGACAACGAATCTACTTACCGTTGACTTTAAAAATGTTTGGTGACAGGCTCAAAGATAACTAGAACCTAACGTGCTGATAATAATCATTCTCCCGGTAAGAGATGACAAAAGAGCTGTTGTCTTTTTCCAAGGAAACAAAAAACCTCAATCACCACAAAGAAAGCAGCTATTTGTTTCAATCACCCACGCTGACACAATAAACACAGACACCACAGTAGTCTACTTCAATCAATGGAGGCGAAATCACTTACCTGTCATCAATATCTGGGGCACAGAAAACAAAACAAATGTTGATAGGTCTTGCCGAGTACAATGCGCACTTCGACCGACTACTCCTGTAAAGTCTTGCCGATGACACAACGTGGATCTGCTACAACCGGCTGATCCCTGCTGTTAAAGTCTTGCTGATTGCAGAATATGCTACACCCGACTGGTCTCTGTTATTAAAATCTTACCGATGACAGAACGTACCATGGTTGTTAAAGTCTCGCCTATTGCTGAAAGTACTACAACCAACTAATCGTTTTTGTTAAACAAATCTTAAATAAATGTTCCCGAACCGCAAAAAAAAAAAAAAAAAAAAAAAACTCGGACAAACGAATCACAAGACAAAACA
>CM031610.1:67218356-67225856 GCA_018398815.1 Conus ventricosus
CTCTCATGTTAAAAAACAACAACCCAACTACATGCAGATCCCTGCAGAGTAATTCTGATTTGTGGTTCCTGTTCTTCTAGCACATATGCACATGATCAGCGTGCAGAACAAAGAAGCCTCTTTCGAAAGCCAAGCACTTCTTGTTGAATTGTCGGATTTCTTATGTGACGAGTATGGGACAGAACGGATAAGGCAAAATGTGATGTGCAAGAGGCATTCTTCAACACTGAATAACAGTCACGCGTTCATTTTAGTCCCCCCCCCCCTCCCCGGGGGGATCGGAATAGCTTAGTGGTAGAGCGCCGGACTCGTAATCTTGGGGTTGCGGGTTCGAATCTCCGCCGGGCCGTTTCGGTACAGGGTGGGATTTTTGCCCCGGAGTTAACATTGGTTCTGACTCCATTCCCCATACAGTCCTTCGAATGAGACTATAAACCGAGGTTCCGTGTGTGAACGCACGCATAACATCTTGCACACAAGTAAAATCCCATCACCAACTTTCTGAAGAGAAGGCCAGTTTGGCCGTTGGTATGGATGACGCGTTACACATAGCATGCACCTTCCCCGAAGTTGGAGTATGGCCTTAATGGCGGGATAAAAAACAAAACGGTCATACACACAAAACTCCACTCCCTTTGTTGGGTAGATGGGATTAATTCTTGCCTGTCTATACAGGGAGTATCCGCAGGAGTATCAGCCTGCGTACGCAGAACAAGAAGGAGGATAGGTCCCTCCCCCCCCCAGCCCCCCTCCCCCCCCAAAAAAAAAAAAAAAAAAAAAAAGGACTGAGGTTTACTCTGCGCTTCGCTGGGGAGGTAGGAGTTATGAACCTTCGACAACAGCTAATCGCTTTGATCGGCAACAGACACATGACGAAGAGGGTAGGGTTACACGGAAGAGGGAGTTCGGGGGGTGGCAGGTGGATGGGGTGCAGGTATGAGACAGTTGGAGGGGGGCGGGGGGTTGACATGGGAATGGGTTCTACTTGAGAGAATGGGGAGATGGTGTGTTTGGGGTACGGTGTTGTGTGGGGGTGGGGGGGGGGGGGGGGGGGGTAGAAAGAAGGGGTGGGATAATGAGGGGTATGTGTGAAGTGTGCGCGCTCGCGAGCGTGTGTGTGTGTGTGTGTGTGTGTGGGGTGTGAAAAATAACTGATGACCTCGTTTGCGTCGGAGGTCCTTACATTCAGGTTTAACCTCCAAAACACACCACACCACAGGTTAAAGGTCAGACAGGGGAGGACCACCTTCAGTGAGAAAGGCAGGGGTTGTGGAATGGTGGGGTTGGTGGGTTAGACGGAGTGGTGTCTGTCCAACCAAACATTGATCACACATCGATTATGTATTTAGACAGGCAGCAACGATGGCTTTGGGGGGAGGAAAGTGACAGGGAGAAGGAGGGCCTGTTTCATTCAATACACTGATCACACTGTATCAACAACGCGAGAAGATGGCATTAAAAAAAAATTGAAATGTTAGGAGCAAGCGGGATTCAAACTCACAACGGCCGCTGGCGAACTCCATGCTCACCAGTTACTCAAAGGAGTAAGAATGGGAGAATGGGGAGATGTGGGAGGAGGCAGGGCAATGGTCTTTTCCTATAAATCACACCAGCCGTGAATAATGTGAAGTTTTGTTTCCCACAGTGTCTTTTCAGAGGCCAGAGGGAGATGAGAACTTTATAGCAACCGCCCCCCCCACCTCCCTCACCCTCTCTCCTTCTCTGGTGTGTCCCGTGAGGGGCCTGTCTTTGATGACAGACGATAGAGAGATCATTTCTGTTCAACGTTAGGGGTTAGGAGTGTTTCGATCCTGCGTTGGTCTGAAGCGGGGTTGATCATTGTGTCTCTCAATGTTAATATCTCTCTCTCTCTCTCTCTCTCTCTCTCTCTCTCTCTCTCTCTCTCTCTCTCTCTCTCTCTCTCTCTGAGCGTACGTGCGTGGCTGCATGCAGGAGTGTGTATGCGCGCGTGTGTTTCTCTCTCATTCACTCACTCACTTACTCTCTCTCTCTCTCTTTTCTCTCTCTCTCTCACTCACTCACTCACTCACTCACTCACTGTGTGTGTGTGTGTGTGTGTGTGTGTGTGTGTGTGTGTGTAGTTAATTATAATGGAGTGGCGTCACCCCTTCGGTTTCCTATAGTTCTCTGCACTCGGTCCGGTATTACAGACTGATTTCGTAGCAGTTGATCCCGAAACTGATTGTACACAAATATTGAAAACAGGGGTGGGTGGGTGGGGGGGGGGGGGGGGGGGGAGAGAGAGAGAGAGAGAGAGAGAGAGAGAGAGAGAGAGAGAGAGAGAGAGAGAGAGAGAGAGAAAGACAGAGACAGAGACAGAAAACACACACACACACACACACACACACACACACACACACACACACATCAATGATTTCTTAGCTTCAGGTCTGTTTATTTCATTGACAACAGCGAGGGCTCTGAGGAAAGCAAGGGAGACAACCACGTCAGCCACTGCTGGATGTGATTCACCACAGCGATGTCCATTGGCACAGACAAGTACAAATACATGAGAGAGAGAGAGAGAGAGAGAGAGAGAGAGAGAGAGAGGAGGGGTAAATACACAAAACAGGTAGATACACAAACGGAATTCTTACGTTGAGAGCAGATGAGAAAGATTACTAGCAGATACACTGAGAAGCGCAAAAGTGCAATGCATAAAACTGCATTGACCATTGAATAGCAGCCTTGACCTAAAGCATACACGTAATAAATGAGAATAGGATTGAGAAAAGACAAAGGATTAATATCAACCGAGTTTAAAGCTAAAAAACATATATCTTATTGCGACCAACATTAAGCCCTAAAGTACACGTTATCTCACAGACCGATAACAGAGACACAAGTAATGTTCACAACAATGAAATGATATCCTTTCAAAAAAAAAAAAAAAAAAAAAAGTCAGCATGACTCATGGTTTGCGGGGAAGACAAAACTGCGAACAATCCTGGTGTTTATGAAAGCAGGTCAGGAGGGGAAAGAAAGGGAGACAATTTCCTTGTGTAAAACTTGATACTTAAAAATGACGACGGAACGTAGATTGACTACACAGCGAACAAAGGAAAAAGTGTTTTGAGTGATGTACGTCTTTCAGCAAGCGCCCAAGAATCGTTGAACACATTTTCTGCACACAAGGTACATGGTGTTGTCAGCACTAACAATAGCAGCATGGCGACAGTGCAACAGCAGTGACGGCAGCCTGTCAACACTAGCATGTAGCAAACAACAGAAGCAGCCTTAGCTGCAAGAACTGTCGGATATTGATAGGAGTAACTATTGTAGACGTTGGATCTATCAGGGTTCTTTTTTGTTTTATTTTCTTTCTTTCTTTCTCTCTCTCTCTCTCTCTCTCTCTCTCTCTCTCTCTCTCTCTCTCTCTCTTTTGATCTATCAAGTTAAAAATGCTTAATTTGTCAAATTTTCATCCCATGATCTATTCTAAAGTGAGCTAGCTTCCCCACCCCCCACCCCCTCTTCACCCCCACTGCCTCTCCTTCCCCACCCTGTCCCATTTTCCCCACCCTGTCCCATTTTCCCCACCCTGTCCCATTTTCCCCTCACTGTCCCTCAGCCCCATTTAGGGGGTTGAACCAGGTGCTGCAGTGTAGAATGTCATCCCGGCACAGAATGTCACCCGGCGATTTTCGTAGGCTAAGTCGGTTCAAAGTGTCTCCTTGTGACATTGTGTACCGACATTGCGGCGCAAAATGTCACATCACTACCAGTTGTCACCCCGGTGACATTGTGTACCGACGTTGCGGAGCAAAATGTCACATCACTACTAGTTGTCACCCCGGTGACATTGTGTACCGACGTTGCGGAGCAAAATGTCACATCACTACTAGTTGTCACCCCGGTGACATTGTGTACCGACGTTGCGGAGCAAAATGTCACATCACTACCAGTTGTCACCCCGGTGACATTGTGTACCGACGTTGCGGAGCAAAATGTCACATCACTACCAGTTGTCACCCCGGTGACATTGTGTACCGACGTTGCGGAGCAAAATGTCACACTGGTGCAGGCTGTCATCCTAGGGACATTTCTGACATTTTGTATCGACGTTGCGATGCAAAATGTCATATCCGTACAGACTTGTCACCGTGGTTGACATTCTGTCTTATAATGTCCATCCGTAAAATAATTATCGTCACTTATTTATGTGATATGGGTGTACGAGGTGGAGTAGTGAGAATGAGTACATCTAAATGATGATCGATGGTGGATTTTGGCTCAGCATTTAAAAACTGTCGAAATCAAGTAACACGGTTGACGACAAAAAGCATCACCATGATCATGCATCAACTTGCACACTAAGACTGCACAAAATGAACAGTCAAACACGATCCAAACCATGGATTTACACATGGCGACAATTTGTCCCACAGTGGACACGAATATGTGAGGTGCCGGTGCAAAGTGTCACCTAGGTGTCGTGGCGACATTTTGTGCTGCAACAACACGTACTAACAGTCACTATAGTAAAGTTTAACCTTCAAAACGGTGAACACCTGTGGCGAAAACAGAAAACTGTTGGATTCTTTCTTTCTGTCTGTCTGTCTTCCTTCCTTCCTTCCTTCCTTCCTTCCTTTCTTACTTTCTTTCTTTCTTTCTTTCTTTTTTTTTTCTTTCTCTTTTTTTTCTTTCTTATTTCCTTCATCCCTTTTTTCTTTCTTTTCCCATTTTCTGTCTTGCTGCCCCATTTTCTCTGCCACCTGAACAGCATTGCACCCAGGTCGCTCATTCCCACGCCTTGTCCACGTCCACCAGTCGCGACAGCTCCGGCTCCAGCAATCCTTAGGGAGCAGTCAAAGTCAAGTCGTCAAGTCGTCAGGAGGCCACCCATAAGAAGAGACACTGCACTGTTGCCGAGTCACTTCGGTAGTGCTCAGTAGTACCTGTTCTGATCCAACATATGTAGGTCACCACCTTCTAAGCCCCCAGCTAAGGGCGACAATCGCTTAGTCCCAGAGTCGGCGTAGGAGAGCTCTCCCTCCGGAGCTCTCCGTCCAGCGACAGTCCCCATGAATTTGCCAATACGGGTGACTCCGACAGAATCCAACGAAGGCCACAGACGTGGAGAGGTAGTCCACATTGAGGTCATCATGAGAAAGAGGCACGAAGGGCCACAAGTTGAAACCTTTTTCAATATATACATCGATGAGGATGAGGATAATGAAGATGGTGCTATCAATTTTGATTCTGATCTGAGATTGCATGACAGGGCTGTACTCTACGCTTACTTTCATCATACATCCAGACGTGAACTAGACCCGAGAGATACAGACACCCTTCAGTGTTGTCAGGAAATTTGAGCAAGACTCTAAGAGTACGCATCCATTAGGTGGATGAAACTCGACTCCCAGTTGAATCATGGTAAACTCAGCTCTGGATAGGAACCAGTTGAAGAAGAAAAATGTACACAAATAAATGGCTCTGATGGAAATCGAGCCAATGACCTCTCAGCCAGGTGTCTGCAAAGCTAACCACTTCGCCACAGCCGCATAAAAGAAAGAAAAAACACTTCTGGATCTTAGCTCTTTGGACTTGTAAGCTCTGCTGCTGTTCTTTTCTCTTTAAAAAAATCTAATGAACTGACTATTTCTATATCACCTCTTTAGCACCTAAAAGTGACCATGCTTCATCTTCACCGGTTGTACCTCTCTCTCTCACGCACACACACACACACACACACACACACACACACACACACACACACACACACACACACACACATCCTCACACATACTCACATCTGCACACGTACACATACGCAAATAGACACACGAACGAACACACACACACACACACACACACACACACACACACACACACACACACGCACGCACACACACCCATTTTGCCCCCATCCCCCACCTCCACACATACACAAACATGAACCCATGCACACACATTCACATCATGTTCTATCATAGCTTAGAAAATAGAAAGACAAGACAAAAAAAAAAAAAAAAGACAAGATGAACAAAAATAAGCCAGTCAATGGAATGCAGTATGACGACATAACAACACACATCACGTCATATCGCAAGGCAATCCAACACACATTCATATGCTATATCACAACAAACAGTGCGGTAACAACTCTAAGCGGACATCACGGTGGGTGACAAAGTAGCGAAAACGTGTAAGAGCAAATTAAGTCGAGTGAGATTCGAACACAATAAAAGCAACTATGGCCTAGACCTCCAATTAAACCTTAATCTTTACTATTCGGAAACGTACGTGTGCTTTCGCGCTCGCGGTCGCGTAGATTCTGATTTCCGTCGATACGGGATGGATACGACTTGTCTGACATTATTTAAGGGATCATTTCATTGGATAAAAATAATCATTTGATTCCTTTTATTTAGGAGTTATCTGACGTTATGGAAGCAATCATCTGACATTACGTTATGGAAGCAATCATCTGATATTAAGTTTGAGAATTTATTTGACCTAATTGGGAAATTATGAGGCCATGCGTTAATTAGCTGAAAGAACATACGTCCGTCACTGCGTCTCAATTAGATTTGATACACAACTCTCTCTCTCTCTGTCTGTCTGTCTGTCTGTCTGTCTGTCTGTCTGTCTGTCTGTCTGTCTCTCTCTCTCTCTCTCTCTCTCTCTCTCTCTCCCTCTCTCTCTCTCTCCCTCTCTCTGTATGTATGTATGTCTAAATAGTTTTATTTGATTCTTCATATATTTGTCCACATTCTGGTAGACAATGGAAAGAGATTAGCTGAATGGGGTACATCTGCATGATTCAAGCATTGAATAAAAACGATAGGTTTTTTTTTTTTTTAGCATTTATCAACGTAAACTTTGCAATTGTTTTCAGCTTTATATGTAATATAATATCAAATTACACCGCGAATTTGTGTCATCAAATGCGGTACTATTCATCTCTTAAGAACTTAAATTTGTTTGTGCCTTTCCTCTGAAAGACCAAAGGTGGTGAGTTATTCAACAACCCCGGTATGTAAATACGTTGAAGGACAGCAGAATGCAGAATGCATGATTTACAATATACTCAATATCTCTTGTAAGCTACTTGACTTTGTTTCTATCTGTTTATTTGTATGTATGCGTATACATCATGTAGATGATGAACGGATGGACGAGTGGATGGATAAGTGGACGGATGGATGGATGGATGAATGAAAAAAAGAATGGTTTGTTCGTTCTATGTTTGTTTTGTTCCTACTTTTCCTCCAAAAAATGTCGTTATATTCGTTCAACGACAACGATAGAACCACACAAAACTCGCATTACAAAATATTACATGGATTGCTTTTCAGGTAATCAATAAATAACCACAAATAGCAATCAAACAGAATTAAATAAGCCGACTATCATCTTACACAGTTCACAACATTCTTCTATTACGTTCTTCCCGCCTGTCTTCCCTTTCTCTTAAAAAAAGGTAGCAGGGGCCACCGGATGTTACAAATGAGGTCATTGGCAGGACGCATGCGC
>CM031610.1:67230856-67238356 GCA_018398815.1 Conus ventricosus
CTCCCTCCCCCCCCCCCCCCCTCTCTCTCTCTTTAAATTCGTTCGTTTTTAACTTCTGTGAGCAGGTCAGTCTTCTGAATAAAAAACAAACAAAACTAAATGACTTTCCTGCCATGGCAAGAAATGTAGGCACTGACTGCAAGAGTTAGTTCCCATGTACTTTTTGTTCATAGATATGGAAAATACAAAATTTTAACGTTTATATTGCAAACAAAAATGTCAAGATTCCAAGACAATACAGTACACCATAGACAGTTATCAACCCGTCATTTTCATAGTCTTCAAGCTAAGCGGAAAATTTATTATAATCTTACTGGACGAATCCTGAATCCTGCGTTTGATCCAGTTCCGTACCGCAGACCGGTATCACCATTTCGCTGAGTGGTCTTAAGGTTACATTTCATCTTCTTACCATGTTTATCTAAAATCAGGTGAGTGGTTTTGGGGTAAGCGTGCTGACGACCAACAACATACTCGAAAGGAACCCCATACACTTCTTGACGGAGTTAAAAACAAACAAACAAACAAAAACAGGAAACTACGGTATCAAAAAGCCTTGACAGCCTACTGACTGTGGACTACAAGCAACACCACAGTTAACAGACTGTTGGTTCAGGATGTGAAACAGCCCTGACAGCCTACTCGCCTCGAAGGAGCAGTAACACCACCAGGTAAGGTAATGTTGCTTATAGCCCAGCCGACCGCAAATGGCCATATCAGGGCTGTCACCACGGTGAAGTCAACTCACAGGTTCATTCACACAATTCTTTAAAACACACCTTCTCAAACCACACCTAAATTTTGTTAACAAATCTTTCCTCCGTAAAATCTTAGCAGTAACCCCAGTGCTAACGGACTGGAAGTTAAGGACATCAAACAGCCCTGACAGCCTACTCACCGTGAAAGAGCAATACCAGCACTGCCAACAGGCTGTAGGTTTTCATGGCTGCTGACTACTAGCCCTGACGGCGTGGAACTGAAGACGTTGAGGATCACACTACACCACCTAGGCTGTGGAGAAAAGAAAGTGACATTGCCTTTACCTGGGACTTTCCGGTCAGCCACTGAGTCGGTCAGTTAGTCAAGGCTGGTTGGTCATTCATTTACTTAGTCGACAGTGCGCGTGCACGTGGGCGCACGCAACGATTAAGTGTCTCTCTCTCTCTCTCTCTCTCTCTCTCTCTCTCTCTCACACACACACACACACACACACACACACACACACACACACACACAGATAGACACACACACGCGCGCGCGCGTCCATACACATTCACAAACACACACACGCACACGCAAGAGAGCATGCATGAGAAAGAGAGAGAGAGAGGGGGGGGGGGGGGGGCAGGGAGAGAGAGAGAGACAGACAGACGGGCAGACAGACAGGGGAGAAAGAAACAAGCACATTAATAAACATACTTAAAGAGAGAGAGAGACACACACAGACAGATAGACAGACAGAGGAGAAAAGAAAAACATTAATCATGAGAGAGAGAGAGAGAGAGAGAGAGAGAGAGAGAGAGAGAGAGAGGTGGCAAAACAAAATCACAAAAAATATGAATAGAGAAACAGAAAGAGATGGCGACAACTCATCCACACACACACACACACACACACACACACACACACACACACACACACAGAGGGATGCACGCACGCACACGCGCGCGCGCACGCACACACACACACACACACACACACACACACACACACACACACACACACACGCACACACACACACACACACAACACACAGAACAAAATGGGGAAGGAGTGAAGCAAAGCAAACAAACGAAAGCGAACTGTCCCAACCTGCTCACAAACAATCCACAACTTCCGCCTTTTAACTGAAGTCAACAAGTCAACATCTCTCTTTTCTGTGGCATCTATCGTCGGCAGGTACGGTTGTAAGAGACGTTAATGGTCCGACCTTCAGCTGTGCGTGCGGCTATCATTTACAATGGAGCCCACTACTAGGTCTTAGTGCCTAGAATCATGAACTTGAGTCGCAAGCTAGACGAAAGCGTGAGAAGCTGACGTCTGCATTCGCTCAAAGTCACGAGAAGGAAAGCCAGCAAGCGTTGATACACCTGCCTCTTATTGCCGAACTCTGAGTTTATCATCCCTCGTGGAGACTGGCGTCTAACCCTTGCAGCATATCGCCATGTCATTGCTCTTTATGCCCTTTGATTGGCTATGGATAGGAACGTTTTCCCGAGTCACGCTTAGTCAACCTTAATGTTGTGATAATTTTTTTTTTGCTCTTACTTTTCCATTATTCCTTATCTCTGCTACTTTTCTCGCCACTTTTACTTAATTTTTTGTTGTTGTGGACACTTATGAACCGTTGGCTACACTTACACACATTGTTCTTGTTGTAAAACCCCTTTTACGTTTTCCTTCGTTTCCTAGTTTTTCCTTTTTTTTCTCTCTCCCTTTGCACTTTCTTCTCTTCCTTTCCTCTTCCTTTCCTCTTCCTTTCCTCTTTGTGACGGGTCTCCGACGCTCCCCCTCGTTATTAAAATATGATTTTCATATTCAGGGATGCAGGGGGTTATAGACAGAAGTATTTACGCTTTCACAACCAAAATGCGCTCTCGCATAGGCACACGCACTCTGTCACTCACATCGGGCCCGCACAAAGGTGACGGGAAACCAATAACATTTCATAGAAAATAATCAACTTTTATTCAACTTGACTCCGAGCCCCCACCCGTCACTACACAACACAACTATCTGTATCATACAACAATGTAAACAGCATACAGACAATTTCATAAATCGCATCCCCTGTTCTTCAGTTATTCTTACTTAGCCAGGAAAGACAATATTCCATTATTCTGTTTGCGCACTTATAACCTTAAGAGCAAATAAACGTCCATAACTTGCCAGCATTCCTTGGTTGACCGTCAGTTTCTCTCATCCACTGTACGACCACGAGGTGAAGCTGCCACACTGTTGTGTCCTCCCGATTGGCCAAATCCCAGTTGGGGGACACTGGCAACGTAGCTTGAGTCGCACCCTCACACCGAGTCTCCCGGACTCCACCACACTTCGCCCTCTCCACGGAAAGGACTCCTGTCGGCCTCTCCCACAGGTCTTCTCTGGCTGCAAACACCCCACCGTTGTCTGGCAGCTCCCTGTCTAGGCTCCAACAGGCTGACACGTCTTGCTGTCGACCGTCCCCACACGGGAGACAATTCTTCTCGTCGTCGGCTCCGGGGCTACAGCAACCTCCACTGTCTTACGTCCCCACCCAGGAGACAACAAGGCGACAGCTAACCTCTGCTTCACGCTGCATTTTCTTGAGCCCTCAGCAAGACGGGCGAGTTCACTTTCCCTTAAGTGAGTCACACACTTCCTGGTTTTCCAAGCGCCTTATATTCATTCTCAAACAAGAGAGAACCCGAGTTCAACTGGCTCAACCAATGGAATCACTGGCACACACACATCACACGATTTGTACCAATAAATCCCCAAGTTATTTTTATTCCACCAATGGAATCACAAGTCACCTACACATACACACACACCACAGCTGCTAGCGCCAACAAAGACTTGGGCACCCAGTGGTTAATGCATAACCTCCTTTTCAAAGTCATGTTCGATTCCCCGAAGCTACCCATTGTACAAACAGCCTGGACTTCTCTACCAGCCATGACTGATGCTTCAAGTATTTACTACCTCTATAGATAACAAGGTGCGAATCACTCAATAGGCCGAAGCCTTCCATTCATTCCTCAGAACAGGGACGATTGAATGGTCGCTGTACTCTGCCTGCAGGCTGACGGTCACCTACCCGTGACGGTCACCTGACACGATCGCCTTCCCTTCAGGCCCACTGGAGAACCAGTGAATAGCCAGCCAGTGGTCGGACTGGACACTCTCCTCTACCCAGGACCGGCAGGTCGGCATGTTCTTGTTACTATCCCTCGGACATGCGAAACACTTCCCAGTAACTCTCCCTCCTTCAGTATACGACTCGGGGTATTCCCCTTGGTGATGCCTGAATTCGCACACTTGAAGAACCCAAGGACTTGCTCTCAACAACAGCAAAACTACCCTTAATTTGCCTAAATGCTCGAGAACATTCGGCCGACTCATTACACTCTTCCTTTCCTCTTCCTTTCCTCTTCCTTTCGCTTCCTTTCCTCTACCTTTCGCTTTCTTTCCTCTACCTTTCGCTTCCTTTCCTCTACCTTTCGCTTCCTTTCCAGCCTTTACCCTTTTCTCCCATGTCTTTCCCTTCTTTCATACCTTTTACTACATTTTCTTGTCTTTCCTCACTCCTTCTACCTGTCTCCTTCACCTCTCCTTTTGCTACCTGTCTCCTTCACCTCTCCTTTTGCTACCTGTCTCCTTCACCTCTCCTTTTGCTACCTGTCTCCTTCACCTCTCCTTTTGCTACCTGTCTCCTTCACCTCTCCTTTTGCTACCTGTCTCCTTCACCTCTCCTTTTGCTACTATTCCTTTCTTTTACCCAGTTTCCCTATTTTTTTTCTCTGCTTTATCTTATTTTTTTAAACGTTTATACCTTTGTACCTTTCCACCACTTTAAGAAGATTTTTTCCCCACCGTTTCTTTCCTTTTGCAACTTTTCTTACCCTTTCGTTCTTTTAACCGACTTTTGTCCGTGTTCCTCTCTATTCCTCCTGTTTTCTCCCTTTCGTTCTTTTAACCGACTTTTGTCCGTGTTCCTCTCTATTCCTCCTGTTTTCTTCGTCTTTTGTTCATTTTCCTACATTTCGCTCCCGTTCATCTTTTTTTTTTCTTTTTCTCTCATGTTTTTCCACCATGTCTTGTATTTCCTTATATGTTTTTACTTTTTTTTTCCCTAACCATTTCGTTACCGTTTCCCAGCAATTCCTACTTTCGAGACCTTTTCCTAATTTGTTACATCTTTTAAGATAATGATGATGATGATGATGATGATGATGATGATGATGATGATGATGGTGATGATGATGATGATGATGATGATGCTGCTGCTGCTGCTGCTGCTGTTGTTGTTCCTATTGCTGCTGCTGATAAAATCCTCCTCCTCCTCCTCCTCTTCCTTCTCCTCCTCCTCCTCCTCCTCCTCATCCTCGTCATCATCATCATCATCGTCATCATCCTCATCGTCATCCTCACCATCATCATCACAGGCGACATACAACTCAAATTTATGATAATAGAATACAGTATCAGTTGAAAACTAGTTCATTTATCCGCATGTAGAAAACACGCCCGTCGGCTCGCCTGCTTATGTTCTCATAACATTCTTCCATCCACGTATTTGACCTTTCCCCTCCTTTTCCTTAGCCATTTCCCCACCTTTCCTCGTTATTCCTAGCTTTTTCCAACTTTCCTGTTTTCCCTTTCTTCATATCTTTTCTCTCCCTCGCCTTTTCCTACGTTTCATGTTATTACCAACTTCCTCTGATTGTTTCTGCCACCCCCCCCCTCGGCCCCTCCCTCCCTCTCACCCATCCTTTTTGCTCACCTTTTCGTGTATTACCTGACGTTTTCAAACTTTTCCAACATTTCTCTAGTTTGTCCTAGCCTTTTCTACCGTTTTCATATTTTTCAACCCTTTTCTGTTTCTTGCTTACCTTCTGTAATTTTCTTACCCTTTTTCAATACCCTTTTCCTACTTTTTTTTTCCAGATGAAGCCATGCAACTGTCTTTCGTGAAGATCTAGGCCAGCAACTGTTTTGACCCATGCAAAAGAAATTAATAGCGAGATGGGATCGTGGGAGACATTAGCCCCCTCAGATGCTGATTGACTTGGTCAGATCATCAAATGCACTATAGACATTTAAAGAAAAGAGCTGGCTTCTATTCCAAAATTATTATTACTTCTTCTTCTTTTTTGAAATAATGGAATTGTTTCTTCTTCGAAAGATCATTGGAACATATTTGTAGTCGCCGTTTACAACAAACAGCTCAAGAAATAGAAATTGTTTAAACATTAGGACCTTTTTTCTCATATCAGTTGTACTAGAAGACTTTGATGCAAATAGTAATGTCAAGACCCAACTAAAATACTTTTCTGTGTATGAAAAGATGTAAAAGAATGTGGTAAAATTTACAACCTTAGTCTTGTCTGGCCGCGAAATTTTGGCGTTAAAACTGTTAGCCGGGGAGGGAAGGGCGGTGAGGGGTTGGGGGGGGGGGGGGGGTTGAGTTGGATGCTATAATTCACTGCAGGTCTCCATAATATTTGGAACAAGACTTGGTGGGTTCTGGAATCCTCTTTCTTCCTCACGAAGTTCTTCATCTTAGCTACCATATTCTGCACTTGGTCAAAGCAGACAGCACATTGGTCTCCATGATGTTCAGAGCAAGACTTGGTGGGTTCTGGAATCGGGTTTCTTCCTCATGAAGTTCCTCATCTTATCTACCATGCTTTGCACCCGGTCGAAGCAGACAGCACATTGGTTTCCGTGATATTCGGAGCAAGACTTCGTGGGTTCTGGAATCCGGTTTCTTCTTCATGAAGTTCCTCATCTTATCTACCATGCTTTGCACCCGGTCGAAGCAGACAGCACATTAATTAGCCAAACTACGCTTCGCGTTAAGTTAGCGAAGTCCACTGTTTGTCCAACCCTCGGCTGATTTTCGGAAGAGGAAGTATTATAATGTAGCAGAACGCAGTGAAAGCAGGGAAACGCTTGTCCTATCTGAACGTGTTTCAGTCTAGCCAGTCACACCACAGCAGCAGGGATGGTGTAAACGATTATCAGACGCGAAGAGAAGTTCATCAATCAGCGACCGAATAACGACTGCCTCTGTCTGGAGAGGAACACAGAGCAAAGTCCACCCAGACGATCCGTGATAACACAGGATGATACCAACAAAAAGCTCTCCGGTCCAAACCACCCCTCGTCTTCCCACCTTTAAACAAACTGAGCCGAAACTCACTAAACACAAAAAGAAGAAGAAATAAATGATAAATCTTTGAAAGAAAGGATTAACAAAACAAAACAAAACAAAACAAACAAGCAAACAAATAATCCGAAGTCACTGGGAAGACCATAAATCTCCACCAGGGTAGAAGTGTTCTAGCTTCAGTGACATCCTATCCGAACACATCGCCTATCTTTTAGTACATCTCCAAAGCTGTTACAGGTACACCAACATTCTTAGGACCCGGAGAACATCTTAGCTATATTTCATTGGTAGTTGCTGCTTTACAGCTCACTTTATTACTACACAGTAACCGAAGAAATCCCCCCCCCACCCCACTCCCCCTCGTTGAATGCTATTTTGTTTACTGCATCCGGGTTATTCTTTCTTTCTTTCTGCGTACGCAGGCTGAAACTCCTGCGGACACTCCCTGTATAGCCAGGCAGTGGAGTTTTGTGTGTATGACCCTTTTTTATCCCGCCATTAAGGCAGCCATACTCCATCTTCGGGGAAGGTGCATGCTATGTGTCACGTGTCATCCATACCAACGGCCAAACTGGCCTTCTCTTCCGAAAGTTGGTGATGGGATTTTACGTGTGTGCAAGATG
>CM031610.1:67240856-67245856 GCA_018398815.1 Conus ventricosus
GGGTGGGGGGGGTGGGGGGGTGGGGTGGGGTGGGGGGGGGGGGGAGTGGGGTGCGGGGTGGGGGTGGGGGGAGTGGGGTGCGGGGTGGGGGGAGGTGGGGTGCGGGTGGGGGTGGGAGGTGGGGTGCGGGTGGGGGGAGTGGGGTGCGGGGTGGGGGGAGTGGGGTGCGGGGTGGGGGGGGTGGGGGTGGGGGGGTGGGGGGGGGGGGGTGGGGTGGGGTGGGGGTGGGGGGTGGGGTGCGGGGGGGAGTGGGGGGGGGTGGGGTGGGAGTGGGGTGGGGGGTGGGGGGGGAAGTGGGGTGCGGGGTGGGGGGAGTTGGGTGCGGGTGGGGGGGAGTGGGGTGCGGGTGGGGGGAGTGGGGTGCGGGTGGGGGGGAGTGGGGTGCGGGTGGGGGGGAGGTGGGGTGCGGGTGGGGGAATCGGCAGAGAGGGCAGAAGGGGCATGGAGGGGAAACAGTTTGCTTTAGGTCTGAACAAGTTTGCTCACATTCATTCCAGTCTGCAATAAATATGCTTGTCCAAACTTGAACCGAACTGATTTTCATTAGTGTCCCATGACAGGAGGACTGCTCCCAGCTAGTCTACCACGCACCTTTTGGCTGTATCTTTTTCTTACTTCCAGTCTTAAACCTACCTGCCTTCTATCATTGTCCCATCACAGGAGATGGAAGGTGTCCAGCGACAAGTGCTAAGGTCTCACCAGTCATGCACAGCAGTGCAGACGTTTTGCAGCCAGTCCGGTCCTTTGCTGTTGTTCATGCATCCAGGACTTCTTCTTTTACAGGTTTCTTCTGGCACATTCGACATCATCTCTACCCGGCAGGATGCACCTGAACATGGAGCCATGACGAGACAGACGCCTGTCCTAAAGACGCTAACGGGGTTTGGTGGGTAATCAGAGAGGTTCTTGACTGTCAGTAGCGTATCTTCCTGCCTGACAACAGCCGTTTGCTTCAGGGTCCTTGCATGATTTGCTGAGAATCTGAAACGGAGAAACTGAGAATCTAAGTCTGAAACTGTTCAGTCTGGCATTTGAGATCTCCACTGCGCAGCTGATAGACCTAGCATTCCAGATGACGTGGAGTTCGGTCATTGCAGATGTTAGCATGAACGAGCTCATCTTCACCTCCTGTGTCCAGCTGCTGACCCAGGGACTGTGGTTATTGGGACACGCTGGGTTCACTGCGAATTTAAGATGTTCAGAACAGTCGTGGCGTTCGTAAAGGAAAGATTCTTCCGGTTCTCAAAACGTTAACGTTTCGCTTGCCATGCTTTGCCTGGGCGCAATCCCTGTGGTCCAGAGGTCAGCGTGTCAGGACTCTCCAAGCTTTCCGATCTGGCGTCATACGTAGGCAGTCTGTCAGATTCCTCCCTGTCCATTCTTTGATATCATCTGTCCAAGGTCTTCTCTGACGTCCTCTTGCTCTCTGGCCCTCCACGGTTCCAGTTAAGACGTTCTGTGGATGTGAGCTGTGCCTCATGATATGTCCAAAATATGCTAGTGAAATTAAAAACAAACAAAAACAAAGCTCGTGCTTCACTTCAACATGCCTGGGTTGGGGGAGTGTCTTTCTGTACCATGCTTGATTGCGCGACCAAGAACAAAGCTCTTTCTTTCTATAAAACACTGAAGGAAGAGATGATGAATGAATGGAACAAAGCTCTTTCTTTCTATAAAACACTGAAGGAAGAGATGATGAATGAATGGAACAAAGCTCTTTCTTTCTATAAAACACTGAAGGAAGAGATGATGAATGAATGGTACAAAGCTCTTTCTTTCTATAAAACACTGAAGGAAGAGATGATGAATGAATGGAACAAAGCTCTTTCTTTCTATAAAATACTGAAGGAAGAGATGATGAATGAATGGTACAAAGCTCTTTCTTTCTATAAAATACTGAAGGAAGAGATGATGAATGAATGGTACAAAGCTCTTTCTTTCTATAAAATACTGAAGGAAGAGATGATGAATGAATGGTACAAAGCTCTTTCTTTCTATAAAATACTGAAGGAAGAGATGATGAATGAATGGTACAAAGCTCTTTCTTTCTATAAAATACTGAAGGAAGAGATGATGAATGAATGGTCGCAATGATGCGGAAAGGCTGTATAATATGTCATCAGCTAACCAAACACCATCGTACTAAAATAAATATTATTAGCCTTTCGGAATATTTTTTTTACACAAACTAATCAGAACACAGCTTCTTACAGATGGGGGAGGAGTGTTTAACGTCTGCCACCACTGCCATAATAGGGTCAATGTGGAAAAAATAAAACAAAACGAAAATAAACAAACGAAAATCACACAAGTTGCTCCTGCAGTCAATTGCACCGACGTCTGAGGAAAACATGTTTGTTGAAAACGGACCTGTCGTCTTTTTTTCTTTTCTTTTTTGCGCGGCGTATTAAATAACAAACATGTTGTTTTGCACAGTATATTGCGTTTTAGTTTGTACTTGTAATTGTCAGCAACCTTGTGATCTTTTATTCAATCTTCTCGTAATAATTGTACTAATCATTGCTAACACACACACACATACACACACACACACACACACACACCACACACACACACACACACACACACACACACACACACAACACACTGGATTCATATAAAAGGACACCATATTTTTTTCCAGTAGTCCCGGTTTGAAAACGAGTTTTTTCCTTTTATTTCACAAACTTTCAAAACACCTCAGCAAGACAAATGACACACTCCACACCGCAAACTTCATGACCAAGTAAGCTTCCCTAACGCCTATCAAAACTGCCCAGTCCGCAAGTTCCCAGTGAAGCGTTCTTGTCGCAGCCAGTCCCGGCTGTCCCTTCTATGAAGGTCCCCGCTCAGAATGGATTCACGCTACTCGCGGTGCACTTCTTCCACTATAAACATTCAAGGTGACGTTGACTGTTAAGCGTCATCTTGAGCTGTTCTTCTGGTTGTTGCTTTGCTTTGAGCTGACTAGCATGACGTATGTTCTCCATGCCTTTTCCTCTCTGACTAGCATGACGTATGTTCTCCATGCCTTTTCCTCTCTGCATGACGTATGTTCTCCATGCCTTTTCCTCTCTGCATGACGTATGTTCTCCATGCCTTTTCCTCTCTGCATGACGTATGTTCTCCATGCCTTTTCCTCTCTGCATGACGTATGTTCTCCATGCCTTTTCCTCTCTGCATGACGTATGTTCTCCATGCCTTTTCCTCTCTGTTAGCGGACTCCTAGAAGTCTGGTTCGCTGCCTCTCATAAAAATCAATGTCATAAGCGAAAAACAGGTTTTAAAGAAGCTTATCCACAGCGGCTAGAGAGATGTTGATGTCCACGAGAGTGTCTTCCACGACGATTTCTGGGCAGATGCTGAGTTCACAGGGGGAGAGGAGGCAGCTTCGTCACTTTCCCATTGTTATTTAAAAGATCATCTTAAATGAGGCAGGGAATAGTTAACAGTAATTAAGAACAAGTAACGTTAACTCGTGCTCTCTTGATAAAACAAACAGACGCCTATAACTGAGGTTGTCTCTTTGTTTGGTCTCTGTGCTCTCTCTTGTCATTATTTTCTTGCTAGGCGATTAAGCAGCATGCGTTTGGAGTGATAGGCGTCTATTTATTTCAGCAAGCGAGAAAGGGTTACCTACTTTATTTGTTCTTTAATTCAGAACATAGTTTTGATTTGGCCTATTGTTTTCCGTCTGGTATCTGTACCTGTACACGGTTTTAGAAACCATGATAATGTCATCAGAAAAATAATGCGTTCTAACGTCTCTGCACTTCAACAACAACAACAACAACAAAGAAAAAACTGGAGTGGACTGATTTGTTGTTGGTTTGTATTTATCCTGTTCTTTGTGTGTCTTGTTTCGCTTCTCTTTAGTGAAACTAAGGGATGAGTTGCGCGCGCGCGCGCGCACACACGCACACACACACACACACACACACACACACACACACACACACACACACACACACGCACACACACACGCACTCACGCACTCACACACACACACACACACACACACACACACACACACACACACACACACACACACACACGCACGCACGCACGCACGCACGCACGCACGCACGCACGCACGCACGCACGCACACACACACACACACACACACACACACACACACACACACACACACACACACGTTGAAAACTATGAGCGCTATTGACTGTCATACCATTTAGTCCACGCGTGAAGTGGATGATGTCCTAAAATGCAGTCAGCCTATCAGGTGACGAGGCAGGGTCAAAAACCGCCTGCCCAAATAGAACGCCTGTTAGGGTACCCTAGTTATCGACGTCGAGCACCGACCAACAAAAACTCTCTCAGGCGGCCGCTCAAAGTCCGGTAAACCGCGAAACAGGTTGATAAGAGATGTTTATTGCGGTCTGTCTGTCGGTCTGGCTGGGCGTCTCTCTCTGTGTCTGTGTCTGTGTCTCTCTCTCTCTCTCTCTCTCTCTCTCTCTCTGTTTGAATGTGTAACAAGCTCAGTCACGCCGAGGTCTGCAGTGTCACAGTTCTGTTTCTCACGGACACAGGCTTCTGTTGACAAATAAACGAAAGATTAATTCCCTGATTTAAATCCTTTTAAAGATTCTCATATCAGCAAAGCGAGGTCACATTACTTATACAAAGAAAGATCTAAATCATAGGGTATTTATACCACTGAGGCATTGAGAATCTTTTAATGATCAGGTAATTTTTTTGGTTTTGTTTTGTTTTGCTTTCTTTCTTTCTTTTTGTTTTTTCTTTCTTTTTCGTTTTTTGTGATAATTTCAATTTCATAAGTTTTCCTATCAATCTCACTAACACATTTTGACTCCGCTTTTCTCGCAAACCACATTAAAAAAATGTGCGGGGAAAAGTGCACTTTTCACCAAAATGGAATCCGTGAGTTGTTATATCAGTTCTACGCTAGAAGATTCAGCAGGCGTCGAGGTGCATCATGTCTCAAAGAAAATCCGTGAAATGTTGGAGAAGAATGTCC
>CM031610.1:67253356-67263356 GCA_018398815.1 Conus ventricosus
CACCACGTCTGTTCAACGACAGCCCTCATGGACTCGCCGATACTGATGACCCCGATGGAACCAAACCAGGGACATCCAAACAGAGGTCAGGGCATGAAAGGCCACAGAATTTGAGACTTTCTCATGCTGATCGATGAGAATGAGGATGATGAAGATGATGCTACGGATTTCCATTCCGGTCTGAGACTGCATGACAGGGCTGTACTCTTCGCTTGCTTTCATCACTGTCCGGCGTCAACCAGGCCCGATACATAAGACACCTGCAGTGTTGGTCAGGGAATTTGAGCAACACTCTCAGAGACGCATCCAATAAGTGGATGAAACTCGACTGTGTGATTTAGTCTTCCCAGTTGAGCCATAGCAAATCAGCTCTGGGTAGGAGCGGTCGGGGCAGAAAAATCCCACATGGCTCTGATGGGAATCAAAACGCATGACCTACCACCCGGGAGGCCGCGACGCTAACCACTTCGCCACGGCGGCTGGTTACCGGGTACCTGATTGTGCTGCAACATGTTGCCGGGTGACAGTTTGCCCCGAGATGATTTTTTGGCGGGGGGGTGGGGGTGGGGGGTGGGGGTGGGTGGTGGGGGGGCGGTAGGGGTGGGGTGGGGGTTTGTTTACTGCAACAGCGGACTTCCTGAACTGTCGCACCAGAGACCGAAGCGCGTGCCAAAGGTGGGGGGGGGGGGGGGGGGGGGGGGGGGGGATCACTGACAATAGAAAATGACATTTGGAACGCCCGGCTACTATTCATGAAAGTGAATTAGTTACGATGGTGCATGCGTGCATACGTCCAAACTAATTGACATGCGTATGAATGTGTCTTCATTTCATGCTCGTTACTCGATCGTGTTAACCTGATTTTACAACCCGGTGGTTTTGATTGTTTGTGTGCCATCAGAACGAAACAATATATCAGGTTTGTAAACATGCGCGCGCGCCTCTGTCTGTCTGTCTGTCTGTCTGTCTGTCTGTCTGTCTGTCTGTCTGTCTCTCTCTCTCTCTGTGTGTGTGTGTGTGTGTGTGTGTGTTGTGTGTGTGTCCTTCATTTAACGTCTATCCACTATTCGTGATATTAGACAAAAAAAAAAAAAAAAAAAAAAAAAAAAAAAGTGAATGTGTACGGAAGTAATTGCGAGCGTGCACATAATGTGTGTATGTGTATATGTATGGGTGCGCGTGCACGCGAGTGTGTGTGTGTGTGTGTGTGTGTGTGTGTGTGTGTGTGTGTGTGTGTGTGTGTGTGTGTGTGTGTGTGTTGTGTGAGTGAGAGAGTTATGGATGTGTAAGTGTGTGAATATCTTTACACAAGTCATAAGAGAAGATTAACATGAAACAAATATACTTATAACCAACAACTAACTAATCAATTAAAGTCAAACGGATGACAGTATTAAAGAAAAAAGAAAAAACAAACAAAACAAAACAAAATCCTTTGCTCCCCCCCCCCTCCCCCCGACCATTTTATTCACCCACCCACCCCTTCCTTTCTTATCCCCCGCAAATAAAGTTAATAAAGAATATTATAAGTATTTTCCAATGGGGGTGCGTTCTAAGTGTACAAAGAATTCGTACGTTAAAGCTGGTGACTGAAAAATGGCTGCACAGTATTTTGCTTCAATACTGGAATGATTTTTTTCATATCATTGCATGAAACAATATGAACTGGAGTAATCTTGTTTCACTACGCAAACTATGTTCTTTACATATTTTGTTTTAAATGCATTAAGCTTCCACCTGTGCATTAATGAGAGTAATTTTCTATTAAGATTAAAATTCTTTTTGATTCTTTTAATATCAAACTGTTCTTTATATACGTGATCTACCATACTATATTCAAAAGCTTTCCAGATATGCGACTTAACCAAGTTACACTGTTCATGTACTGATAAGGGGAAATCAAACAGTTCTGAATCAAAACTATTTTTGGCTCCACGTTTAGCTGCCTGTCTACTTTTTCATTATAATGAAAAGAACAATGTGAAGGAATCCAACAAAAAGCTACATGGGTTCCTCTTGCAATTAACATGTGTATCTTACAAACTTATCTCTATGATCATTTCAGGTCTTGTGTGCAGTTGAAAAACTTTTAATGCCTGAAGAGCTGATTTTAGAATCAACACAGAACAGAATTTGAAATATTGTTTTTGGAAAGTTTAAAAGGTAATTTAAAGCCAGGAGTATCGCTGTTAATTCTGCTGTAAATATCGATTTGTTAATTCCGATATAAAATGATTTTTCTACTCTTAAGTCTGGTATTAAGAATGCACAACCTGCTTGTTTATCAATGCACGAACCGTCTGTGTATATTTTCAAATAATTTGAATATTTTCTTTTCAACATGGCATTTGATATAGCTTGCTAACATGTTTATGTTTTCATCTTTTTTCTTTATTGGTATGTTCAATATCAAAATGTGCTTTATTAAGCTCCCATGGTGGTATAGGAGAAAATAACGGTCTAATGGATAGAGCATCATTATCGATTGAAACTCCGGAATCAGTAATACTTTTTGACGTGTACGTTGCCAGTGTTTTTTGAGAAGCTATAGATTTGGCTCTTTTAGGAAAATCAATATCTGACCTCATTTTTATTTCAGATCTAATGTGCGTTTTATTAGTTGTACTCTTGATAACAAATTTACAACACGCTAACTCTCTGTATTCATCTAAGGGAAGCATCTGCGCTTCATAATACGTACGAGAAGATGATGCATGCACCGGAAGGCCAAGTGCTAATTTCAATGCCTTGCATTCAATACTTTCAAGCTTTTTCAATAGGTATTTGGGAGCGCTAAAGATTTACTTCTTGGGCATATGTTATTTTCGACCTCATTAAAGATTTACATAGAGTTATCAATGTAGATGAACTCTGTCCCCATTTTTCTTTAGAGATAATTTTAAGGAAATTTAATATTTTCCTCGCCTTTGTTAATAAGTATTCAATATGAGCGTTCATGATAGTTTAGATGTAAAATGGACTCCTAGGAATTTAACTTCTGTCACATATTTAGAGGTGTTTCGCCCAATGTAAAAACAGGCAGTTTTTCTGGATTATTACCTCTATTGAAAAGAATTATATTTGTTTTTTCAATAGATAATTTTAATCATTTAACTTCATGTATTCCGCCATCCTATTTAGTTCGTTTTGATAGATCTTTCTGATGAAATTTATATCACGCTGTGGAGTTTTCTTTTTAAGAGTTACTTCCATCCACATGCAAATGTCGTCTGCTATTGAACGAGAACTACCTTTTTAGATAACTTATTTGGCAAATCATACAATAGCAATGAGAAAAGAAGCGGGGCTAACACTGACCCTTGGGGGATTCCCATTGACAAAGTTCTACTGGTGGAATATGTTTTTCCTACTCTTGTTTGTATTACCCTATCTTTCAGAAAGCACTTACATAATTGTATACATTTCCTGATAGTCCAATATTTTTAAGTTTGCTTAACAGCTGTGAATGCCACACTTGATCGTAAGCCTTGGTTATGTCAAAAAATGTAGCCAGGACACATTTACGTTGCAAATTGTTTCTTTATATTTGTTGATAATTTCACTAATATTTCTGTAGTAGATCTCCCTTTACGAAAGCCAGCTTGATTAATAGGAATGATGTCATTTTTTTCACAGTAATGTGCTAGTCTATTCAAAACAATTCTTTCTGATAGTTTACAGACGTGTGATGTTAATGCTATAGGTCTGTAATTTTTTAGGATCACTAGAAGACTTTCCTTGTTTATGAACTGGGACAACAATTGTCTGTTTCCATATTTTGGGCAAGTCGCTACTATTCCAGCAAGTACTTAGCAGAGCATTGAAGAAAAAACTATAAGATTTTCAGGTAAATTCTTTAGCATCTGATTAGATATTGCATCTAAACCAACCGATGACTTCCTCATTGGAATGGCTCTAATGGCTTCTTTTACTTCATGTACAGTTATAGGAGCATTAATGTTAATGCTATTATCTGGTGGTGGATCATCATATGTTATATTACTTTCTTCATTTTCTCTGTAAGTTCGGTCAGTGTTTGTTAGACCCTCAGGACGGCTGACATCAGCGAATAAGTTTACAAAAACTTCTGCTTTCTCTTTAGCAGTGGGTAGATTGTTGTTATCTATGTGTATGGGATACTGTGGTGATGTCAATCCATTTTTCATAGCTTTCAGTTCTTCCATACTTTTCCCATATCCTTACATGTTTTACTTCAGAGTTACAGAAATCACTCCAATGTTTCAATTTTGCATATTCTATAGCGTCATCACTTTCTTTACCGTCTTTTTCATTTTTTCATGATTACTTGCTGATCTTTTTTTACAATATATCTTGAATCTTTCTTTTTTCTTGTTATTTGCGCGTTCACATTCCTTGTTCCACCACACATTTCCATTGTGTTTTTAGATTTTGTGTTTTTTATTTTTGGGATCGATTTATCTGCTGCTGTTAGGATAAATTTACAGAATTTATCATATGATCGTCTATATTTTCTTCAGTAGAATAATCTAAATCTATGTTTTTAAGGATGTCTTTGAAGAGTGACCAATCTGCACACTTGTAATTATACTTTGGGATAACATCTACTGTGTTTTCTTCTTCTTCTGCTATGTTATTTAAAGATATTATGACTGGAATATGATCTGATCCTAAAGAGTCATCTCCCGTTTCCACACTGTGTTGACTACCAATGATGGAGATATAAAAGTTAAATCAATGGCTGAGGGATTATGGTTAGATATATCTGGAATACGAGTTATATTTCCATTATTCAGTATGTATGTGTGTGTGTGTGTGTGTGTGTGTGTGTGTGTGTGTGTGTGTGTGTGTGTGTGTGTGTGTGTTGAAGCTGAGTCAAAGTCCGCTATTGATCATGATCGTTTTCTCAACGCCATCTTACACACCTAGATCACATAATATCAGTGACGAGTCAGACCTGACCAAAAACCGTGCATTCACACTGGTGACAATTTGTTCCGCAGAAGATATTATGAATACGTGATCGGTCGGGACAAAATGTCATCCAGAGTGACATTCTTACCGGGGTGACATTTTTGTATCGCAACCTGTGTACAGAATGTCGCCCGGGGTGGCATTTTGTACTGGGGTGACAATTTGTACCACAGCATCAGTACGAAATGTCACAGATGACAGTTTCTACCATGGAGATATTTTGTACCGCACTAACATACTTCGTGAACGTTCACACCGGTATGGTGCGCATAGAAAAAAGAAAGGTCGTCAAGACAATAGGAAATTACTGTGAGTACGCCAGGCCCCTGTTCACGACAGTGGAATTAGTTCCGATGATGCGTACGTGTATAATACGTCCAAACTAACTGAAATGCAATTAACGTGACGTCTTTCATGCTCGTTACTTGATTATGTTACGTAATTTCACGCTCACGGTGTTTTGATGTTCGTGTGCTTTTAGAAGGAAAACGGTCTATCAGGTTTAAACAAGCAGGCAGCGCTTGTTGTGTGTGTGTGTGTGTGTGGTGTGTTGCGTGCGTCGTGCGTGCGTGCGTGCGTGGTGTGTGTTGGTGTGTGTGTGTGTGTGTGTGTGTGTGTGTGTGTGTGCGCGCGCGCGCCGCGCGGCGCGCGTGTGTGTGTGTGTGTGTGTGTGTGTGTGTGTATGTGTGTGTGTGTGTGTTCTTCTTCCACCCGTCATCACGCCCACTTGCTGGCGAAAGTGAAGGTGACGAAAGTTAGGTGACAGATGGTGAGAAAAGAGGCCACCAACTACGAGGTAAGGTAATGTTCCTTATTGCCCAGCCGACCGCAAAGGGCCATATCAGGGCTGTCACGCTTGAAGTCAACTCACAAGTAATATAAAAAAAAAAAAATAAGAAAGGAAAAACAACAAAAATAACAAAAACGTCAGCAAGCAAATAAAAAAAAGATAACAAAGCAAACAAGCATTGAACAAGAAAATGAGGACACAAGGGAACAGACTACGAACAAAGGAAGAAAACAAACAACAAAGAAACAAACAACAAAGAAACAAACAACAAAGAAACAAACAACAAAGAAACAAACAACAAAGAAACACACAACAAAGACACACACAAACAAAACTAAAGCACGAATCAACGAATGAACGAACAAGTGAACAATCACAAATAAATTCTGAAACAAATAAATGAACAAGCAAACAACATATACATAAACAAATAAACAAACAACACACAGAAAACAATAACAACAACAACAAAAACTGCGAATACTAATGGGGAAAAAGAATCTCTTCTCTCCCTCTCGATGCGCTGAGATCACACTACTCCATAACTGGGTTTAATGGTGATTTACAATATAATCTAGTACACTGGACACAATATTTCTCACACTAATTATCCCTCCACCCCATTTCCCTCCAATCCCCCATTCTTCTCTTCCCTCTCCTTCCCCTATTTCCTCCCACCTTCCCTTCTTATAAAACCACACACACACACACACACACACACACACACACACTACGGTCAAGTATTATTAATTCAACAACCACGGGACCCGCTAAACACCTCATTTTGGGACACCCGTTGCACGTCCACGCCGAGCCCAGAAACACAGGCAGCAAACAAACCCCACTGGCAACAGAGACATGGATACCCCCGCCCACAACGTGCGTCACGCCCGGGGACTGTTAACTTTCATCTCGTGTCGGAGGAATTCAGCTCGACTTCGCGCGGTCTCGGATCACTTCCGGCGCTACACGCCTCCGTCTCCCTGAGTCGCTTCCGGTGCCAGGAAATTTGGAGAAAGACATTGTGTTTGTCTGATTAAGGCAAGGAGCCGACTTGGAGACTTGGGTGAGTCTTTTGAGAACCGGTGACGGGTACACGAAGTTCATAGTTGTGGCCTGTTTTGCCAGCTCTTGTCCACGTTACTGTTATTTCGTTTTGAATTTGCAACATTTTTGTTTGTTTGCAACGTTCTCATCTGCTGAAGGATTACAACAACATTAATACACAAATAATTTCTTGCAAATTAAAATGACAACATATGAAACCGACCCAAATTTGAGATCTTGACGGTGTTTTTTTTCAAAAGGTTTAATGAAAAAATAGGCAACGTAATCCAAAGATGTAATATGGCATTAATTATTAGATAGACCACAGACAATCCGAAATCAAAACAAACTGATCGAGAACGGTTCTGCGTTTAATACAAGGACACATAGGCAATGAGACTGTAACCCAGCATCTGAAAGAGACCATCATTCTTCATCTGATCTAAGCTTTAACGGAAGACAGATTTCTAACGAAGGTTCTGATGTGTTTTTAGAGGGTGTACTTTAAAGGCTGTGTGATTTGTTGTTGTTGTTGTTTTTGATGATGACATGTGAGTTGACTTCAAGGCGGTGACAGCCCTGATATGGCCCTTTGTGGTCTGCTGCGTTGATTGTTCTGTCCTCTGCTGCTAAGGGTTGGGTGGCAGTCTCATCGCCTTGAGGCTTGAACGGCAGTGAACTGTCGGCGGCGTGTTCACCGTGCCTGCAGCACGAACTGGCGAAAGGCTTAACCCATTTCACCCGCCGCCCTTCACCTTCTGTCACCCGAATCAAGAGCCCATTAACTGCCGAGTGGAGAGAGAGAGAGAGAGAGAGAGAGAGGGACAGGGACAGAGACTAAGGCAGAGAGAATGTTGCTTATAGCTGAGAGAGAGAGAGAGAGATGAGAGAGAGAGAGAGAGAGAGAGAGACACACACACACAGATAATGTTGCTTATAGCCGAGGGGAGAGAGAGAGAGAGAAGAGAGAGAGAGAGAGAATGTTACTTATAGCCCAGGAGAGAGACAGAGACAGAGAGACAGACAGACAGACAGACAGAGAGACGGAGACAGAGACAGAGAGTTTTCAAGCCGTAACAATCCGACCGCGCGAGAGATTCGAACGCACAACCGTTAGCTCCGTGGGCAAGCGCTCTAAGGATTTTAATTCAGGTCTCTCTCAACTGTATTGTATTCATTGCATTCATTGTATTACACTGTAATGTATTATATTGTATTGTGATGTATTTGTGTTATTGCATTTACTGTATTGTGTTACATTGAATTTTGAAATGTACTGATCGTATTTGAATGGCTTCTGATCGTGTTGTATTGAAGTGTATCGATTAAGATGTGTTTATCGTATTGTGTGTATTGTATTATCTAGTGTTGTTCTGTATGCATTGCGTTTGCCCTTCATTGTATCGTAACGCCATCGTTACCAACAGATTTCATTGTGTACAGTGCGTGCAGCCATTCCCTGGCAGACAGGTGTCACCACAGTTAAAAAAAAAAAAAAGCAGCACAGGTGTGAGTGTGTGTCTGTTGACCTGTCGAGACAAATTTTTCTACAGAGTTTCGCTCGGAACAGCTTCCTAATTTTCCACCGGTTCTTTTCCATGCCCCAAGTCCTTCACATGGATTTTTCTTCTTCTTCTTCTTCTTCTTCTTCTTCTTCTTCTTCTTCTTCTTCTTCTTCATCATCGTCATCATCATCATCATCATCATCATCATCATCATCATCATCTTCTTCTTCTTCTTCTTCTTCTTCTTTCTTCTTTCTTTCTTTCTCTCTTTCTTTCTTTCTGCCCCCCTTTTTTTGCTGACCCATCTTCTGTGCCAGTTCAGTGGTACCGCACCCACGCCTCTCATTCCTTCCTCCCTGTCCTACAGCCAGAACCCGGTCCGTCCCTTCCTGTCCTACAGCCAGAACCCGGTCCGTCCCTTCCTGTCCTACAGCCAGAACCCGGTCCGTCCCTTCCTGTCCTACAGCCAGAACCCGGCCCGTTCCTCCCTGTCTACAGCCAGAACCCGGCCCGTTCCTCCCTGTCCTACAGCCAGAACCCGGCCGTCCCTTCCTCCCTGTCCTACAGCCAGAACCCGGCCCGTTCCTCCCTGTCCTACAGCCAGAACCCGGCCCGTTCCTCCCTGTCCTACAGCCAGAACCCGGCCCGTCCCTTCCTCCCTGTCCTACAGCCAGAACCCGGCCCGTTCCTCCCTGTCCTACAGCCAGAACCCGGCCCGTCCCTTCCTCCCTGTCCTACAGCCAGAACCCGGCCCGTTCCTCCCTGTCCTACAGCCAGAACCGGCCCGTTCCTCCCTGTCCTACAGCCAGAACCCGGCCCGTCCCTTCCTCCCTGTCCTACAGCCAGAACCCGGCCCGTCCCTTCCTGTCCTACAGCCAGAACCCGGCCCGTCCCTTCCTCCCTGTCCTACAGCCAGAACCCGGCCCGTTCCTCCCTGTCCTACAGCCAGAACCCGGCCCGTCCCTTCCTCCCTGTCCTACAGCCAGAACCCGGCCCGTTCCTCCCTGTCCTACAGCCAGAACCCGGCCCGTTCCTCCCTGTCCTACAGCCAGAACCCGGCCCGTCCCTTCCTCCCTGTCCTACAGCCAGAACCCGGCCCGTTCCTCCCTGTCCTACAGCCAGAACCCGGCCCGTTCCTCCCTGTCCTACAGCCAGAACCCGGCCCGTTCCTCCCTGTCCTACAGCCAGAACCCGGCCCGTTCCTTCCTCCCTGTCCTACAGCCAGAACCCGGCCCGTTCCTCCCTGTCCTACAGCCAGAACCCGGCCCGTCCCTTCCTCCCTGTCCTACAGCCAGAACCCGGCCCGTTCCTCCCTGTCCTACAGCCAGAACCCGGCACGTCCCTTCCTCCCTGTCCTACAGCCAGAACCCGGCCGTCCCTTCCTCCCTGTCCTACAGCCAGAACCCGGCCCGTCCCGTCCCGCCGCTGGCCCCGGCCCGGGCAATCCACAGGGAGCAGTCAATGTCAAGTCGTGAAGAGGCAACCCACCGGAGGAGACACTGCACTGCACTGCTGCCGAGTCACTTCGATGGTGTTCAGTGGTTGCCGGTTCTGATCCAACATACGCAGGACGCTACTTACTGAGCCCCCTTACTGACGACAATGATTGCTTAGACGCGGAGCCGGCGTGAGTGAGCTCTCCTCCCGGAGGGCGCCACCACGTCCGTCAAACGACAGCCTCCATGAACTTGCTGATACCGGTGAC
>CM031610.1:67273356-67275856 GCA_018398815.1 Conus ventricosus
CACACACACACACACACACACACACACACACACATTTTACAATGGAACTGCATATCAATTGTGAAAAACTTACTTCAATTAGAAAATCACATCTATTCTAATAACTATTGCATTCTGGCCTTACAATCCTTAAATGCTGAACCTTTTAAGTTACCTAAATTTCGTGGTTTTTATTATCCACCTTTATATGACTGCAGTGTGTCAACTAAACGGGTTCAAACTGCAATTTATGTCAGATCAGACTTGAATTACAGTCCTCTAAAGTTATTATTCAATCCTTCAACTAATGTCACTGAAAACTTTTTTGTTACTTCCATATCGTTAAAGGTGAACAAAGATTTCAGTATAAACATACTTTCTGTTTACTATCCTAATGGGCCAAATGCTGACAATACCGATTGGATAAAACATCTTCCTAATATAAATAAGAAATGGATAATTTTGGGTGATTTCAATGCGCATTCTCCATTTTGGGAACCTGATTGCTCTGTTGTATCTTGCAATCGATTTGTTGAAAATATTGTTGATTCTAATTTAGTATTAATGAATGACGGCAGCATAACAAGAGTGCCTGATATATCAACGCATAGACCAACCTCCATCGATCTGACATTAATTTCTCCCGATTTGGCCATCAATGCTACTTGGACAACAGAAGATGATTCATTAGGGAGTGATCATTTTCCTATTGTTGTGAAAATCAATGAGCAAATAGTTGATGAAGAAGCAGAAGTTGAAGATAAAATACCAAAGTTTTTATATAATAATGCAGATTGGAGTTTATATGAGTCAACCCTTCTATCTATAGATCACAGCATTATTGAACACGAAGATATTGAAGTGTTTTATAACAACTTTAGAAAAGCTATTATATCTGCAGCTGAGAAATCAATGCCAAAGTGCAAATCTTCTATAGATAAAAAATATCGAGGAAATAGTTGGTGGAATGAAGAATGTGCAGAAGCTGTATCTAATAAAAAGAAAACATACAAAACATGGCTCAAAGATAGAACTGATGAAAACTTTATTGAAATGAAACGCGCAAAAAGCCACAGTAACAGGGTTGTCGCAAAAGCAAAACGTCTCTATTTCAATCATTTTTGTCATTCAGAAATATCTTCGTCTAAGGACATGCACAGAGTATGGAAAAAGGTAAAGGAATTAAAAAACAAGTATTTTCTACCTTCATATCCTGTTAAATTAGAAAAAAAGTACTATTCCAACATCATCAGAGAAAGCTGAAGCATTTGTACAAGCTTTTTCAAAAAATAACTCATCAACTAGACTACATACAGATACCAAAATTTACAGAGAACTAGAGGAGAAAAAGGATACTTATTGTGATCCCACACCGGATCCAAACCATTACTTAAATGCATCTATAACATTTGAAGAATTTAAAGAAGCACTAATGTCATTCTCCTCGAATAAGACAGCTGTTGGATTAGATGGAGTTTCATATCAATTGTTATGCCACTTACCTTTGTGCTGGAAGCAATTACTTCACTCGTTTTACCAAAAATGTTGGTTAAATGGAACTCTTCCTACTTTCTGGAAGAGGATAGTTGTAATACCAGTTCCAAAACAAGGTAAACCTAGGTCTGCAATTGATAGTTATCGACCAATAGCATTAACATCTCAAGTTGGAAAGCTATTAGAAAAGATAGTTGAAAAACGCATTTTACATTATTGCGAAAAGAATAACATAATTCCCAACAATCAAGCAGGTTTCAGAAAAGGTAGAAGTACAATCGATCACCTTGTAAAACTTGCAAGTCATGTTAAAAAACAATTTGCTCGTAGAAAAAGTACACTTGCTACTTTCTTTGACATCAGAAAAGCATATGATAGTGTGTGGCATTCTCGTTTACTTTATAAGTTGAAAAATATTGGGATTAATGGCGCAATGTATCAGTTCATAAAATCTTTCTTATCTGAGAGATCAGTTTGTACTAGGGTTGGTAAATGTTACTCTTCATTTAAAGATATTGACATTGGCATCCCTCAGGGCTCCATTATTGCACCTATTCTATTTACAATTCTCATTCACGATCTTCCTAAGATACTATCTAAAAATATGCATGTAGTGCAATATGCCGATGATATTGCAATGTGGATGAATACAAACATTAAAAAACAGACAAATAAGAGAACCATATTATATATACAAAAACTATATCAAATTGAAATTGACAAACTAAATAAATATATGAACGAAAACGGACTAGAACTATCAGGAGAAAAAACACAATTAATGTTATTTAACAACGGTAAAAATCCACAAGTTTTGCCTCAACTTGTGCTAGAAAATAAAACTCTTCAATATTCCAATAATGTTAAATTTTTAGGTGTTCATTTCACTCCTAAATTAAACTGGAAATTCCATATTGAATATCTTATAAACAATGCCAGACAAAGGCTATCTTTACTAAAAATAATCGGTGCACAATCGTGGGGTCAAGATACCCAAACTCTTGTACATCTTTCTATTAGTCTGGTT
>CM031610.1:67280856-67290856 GCA_018398815.1 Conus ventricosus
AGGTAGTAAGGAGATTGGGAATGTGGGCCAAGAAGCCACTGGAGACAGGAGCGAAGTGGCTGCACACCAAACATCAATGCGCCGAAGCCTCGCGTAAGGAGTCGAGTATTTATAGCCTGGCGCAATTTGATTGTTTTGAGAATTTTGTGTTTTCATTGAGTCTGAAAGTTGATACTCCTCATTTTCTTTCCTATGGCCAGCAAGGTACAAGCCAGGTGGTTTCAAGCAGACAGATTGAAATCAAAGGAATGGGATTATTTGGGGGCTACCACCTGGCGCAATGATAGGGTCACGGCTGAGTGCAAAGGCCTGAAATATGACGTCACCTATGGGGAAAATCATGTAGATAAAGAATAAAGGATCCCCCCAAACAAGGGAAAGAATAAATGGGCAGTTGTTCTTCTGATCTGTTATCGGTTTAACATTAAATGCTGGCTGAAACTGATGGTAGGCCTCAGAACGCTGACATGGATTATATTGTGTTTTAGTGCAAAATCCTATTTGTGGCTTGTGACCTGTTCAGCGTTGGCACAGTAAAAGGGAATGGGCAAGCAGGGATGCATTCAGCAGTGTGGCCCTAAACTTCTTCCCCAACATTTCCAACAAATCTGCTCTCTCCTTCCCCCCAGCTCTACTCCACCCCCCTCCACCATCAACCCCCTTCACCCGTCCACCTCCTCTTTTCCTCTCTCGTGTAAATTTCGGGAGGGGAAGGGGGTTTAGGGAGAGGGGTAAGGCTGGGGAAAAAAGTCTACCCCTTCCTGCAAATCTCTGCGAGTGATCTCCTATTTCTGTCCCTCTCTTTAATTGTATCTTTTCTGTCTATCTGTTTGTTTTTCTGCCTATCTGTCTGTTTCTATGTGTTTGTCTGTCTGTGCGTCATTCTATCTATCTGTTTCTGTGTGTCTGTGTCTGCCTGCCTGTATGTCTGTCTGCATCTGTCCGCCTGTTTCTGTGTCGTCTGTCTGTCTTTCTCTGTCTCTGTCTATTCCAAGTTGTGACTGTCCACCCTTTTTGCAGCATCCTGCATGACAAACGCCTCTCAAAGGCGTAGTAAGAAGCAAACGTAAATCCTTTTGTCGTGAAACACAATGTAGCTGCACCGCGGTCAATTCGTTCGTTAAAGTGGTATTGCCTGCTACGGCCGCACAGCCAGTGCTGGACCAGCAGACTTTGCTGCAGCTGCTACATTCACATGTCACGCCTGGTTGGGGTGGTGGCCACACGCCACAGTTGGATTTTGCACTAAAACATGATATATTCCATCCCAGCGTTTTGAGGCCTTTTGAACCAGTTTTTAATGTTAAACTGATAATTGATCAAAAGAACAACTCCCCACCAACTATTTCGTTTGTTTTGGGGAGATTTTCACCGATGAAATCACAATCTTCACATATATGACCTTCCCCTTAGTTGACACACGTTTCAGCCTTTGCACTCACCCGTGACCCTATCTTTGCGCCAGCCCTAAGAACCCAAAATAATCCCATTCCTTTTATTTTGATCCCTCTGCTTGGAACCACCTAGCCTGTACCTTGGATATCCATATAAAAGAAAATGAGGAGAATCAAGTTTCAGACGCAATAAAAAAAAAAAATCTCAAACAATCCCTTTGCGCGTCTATAAATACTCGACTCCTTAAGCACGGCCTTGTTACATTCAGTTCGGGTGTGCAGCCGGTGCTGACGCTCTCCCCGTGGTTCCTGCCCCCTCTTTTATTATTATTTGTTTTTAATCTGCCACCGTTGGGTTCACGTCTGTTCGCTTTCAGTGTGATGGCCCGTCGACGTCTCTCTTGCTGAGCTCAGCCGTAATGTCACTGGTCTTCGCGTTTTGCCTGCAGACATCTTTAAAGGGAACGGTGATTGTCGCTTTTTTTTTTTTCGTTTCTAGAAGTTAACCGAGATTGTAAAAACCATGCGCTCTCTGTCTGCCTGCCTGTCTCTCTGCCTGTCTCTCTGTCTGTCTGCCTGTCTGTCTGCTTGCCTGCCTGCCTGCCTGTCTGCCTGTCTGTCTGTCTGTCTGTGTCTGTCTGTGTCTGTCTGTCTGTCTGTCTGTCTGTCTGTCTGCCTGTCTGTCTGTCTGTCTGTCTGTCTGTCTTCTCTCTCTCTCTCTCTCTCTCTCTCTCTCTCTCCTCTCTCACCTCGCTTTTGACACGGCAACTGGCCTAATGTAGGCCCCTGCGGTCGGCTAAGCTATAAATATTTTGTATGAATGGAATTGAATTACCTCACTTCCTCTTCCGCGTCTTCAGCTGCAAGCCCGTGTGTGAAAACATGATGTCTGCAGATTGTACGTCGCACACGATTTAGTCATTTACTGGCATGTGTTGGTCGTTAAACAGTATGCTTTCTGACAGCAATTCTTAATAGTCCTTCATTTTGGCTATTTTTTAAAAGCTGATTTGTTCTTAAGCTTTCATAATAGCCGAAGTTGTGATTTTAATTTTTTAAAAATAATAAACTGTTATCAAATTTGTAACGAAAATTGCTTAAGTCGTAATTTAGAATGTTATGAATGGATAAATCTAGCCCATAGCGTTCTAAGCTATTTCAAAATATGAAGAAAACAGAAATCATATTCTTGTGTTCTACAAAGTTGAAAGCAGGCGGCTGCATCTACGTTCGTAATATGCCGCAAAGTGGAGCAGAGATTGCAATATTCGCGCTGGTTTTGGAGCTGAAGTACAGTTTTTAGCTTTTGTGATCATTTAGATTGAAGAACAAAATCTTTTTCAAATGTGAGAGAAGAAGCAGTCAGAGGGAGAAAAGGAACAAAGATAACGTCGATGACAGAAGGGTAGATACGATGCTGCCAGTCGTAGTGTGTATGTTGTCGATGAAAGTAGGGTAGATACGATGTTGCCAGTCGTGTGTGTATGATGTTACCGTGACTAATGATACATCGTCTGCTTCCCCGACCGTGCGTTATCTTCTTAAATCAAAAATCAATATAAATCATATATTAATGTGCCTGTTTGTTTGTTTGTTTTTCCTTAATATGAGTCAGGAGAAAACCTAGAGTGTACATTCAAACCTTTAGGGCATTTTCCTTATTCTGTTGTGCCACGTGGATATTTTGTGTCAGTAGCGGACGCCAAAAAACGCCATTTTTCACAGACGGAGAAATTGTTGTATACTCTCTACACGTAATTTTTCATTTCATTGTTTTTTTTTCGTTTTTTTTCATATGCATTCCTATCTTCTGCCAAATGGATAATTCTGATCCGTATGGTTTTTTTTTCATCGATATTCCAGGACTTTGATGATAATTCTGCTGGTAATAACCCAATTTCATTATCTCCGAAATCATACCTTTTGTTATAACCCAAACGCACGGGATCACCTACATTCTTTCAATGTCCGACAGGTATGACGCGTCAGCTTTAATTTAAAACATAAATTGAACCTTTTCCATAATGTTTCACTCATGAATGGTCTCCCTTCTTCACCCCTATGAAAGTCCAAAAAAGTAATCTCCTCCCAATTTGTCCAGGATAAACCTCCAAAGAACAGCGATATGAAACTGCAGCTACAAATCTGATCAAACATATCAACCTCACCCCACACTCCCCTTCAGTTCTCATACTCAACAAATAAGTCATCATCCGCTTGCTGAACCACGATTTCTTATTTCAAGGTTATTCGAATACCATTCTCCGTTGTAATGGAGGTCAATCGACTCCGACCCTACTTTAACATGAATGCGAATTCCACACAATTGGGCGAAGACGTCCAGACTGCTTCGACGACAATTCTTTTCTCGTTGAGACGCCGCTGGAGATTGGTCTGTGTCCCTGGAAATGCTCTTTATTGGCCAAAGTGTTCCTGACAGGAAGTCGATACAGACCTCCAAGATCCCCGTCAGTTGCCCGGCTGTAAAAGCTGAACGCTGACGACTGGTTGGTGGGGGGAAAAAAGGGGAATTACTCCGGATTACTTACGAAAGGCGCAGCAGGCAATTACAAGTTTAGGCTGGGGGGAGGGTTATGGGGTTGTCTGTGGGCCTGGTGTCTATGAAGATCGATAAGATCCATTTGAAAAGATCAGGTTAAGAATAGCAAACAGAGCCCAGCGGCAGGTGAAGGGACAGTGCTAAAAGAAGGTTGATTGAGTTCAATGAAGTGTTCATTTTATGGCTCCGAGGGCTAGACCCCCGTCTCTGTTGCTATGTGTCTAATATTAAGGAAGGTGTGTGTGTGTGTGCGTGTGTGTGTGTGTGTGTTTCTGGCTTTTTTTTTATTTGACAGTGTTATAAAAAAAAAGATATAATGTAGTAACACCATGCTTACTCTGTCAGTCTGTCTGTCTGTCTGTCTCGTATGGTAAATGTCAAAACAATCAAAGCAGTTAACCCCCTATCCAGAGTAATCGAAGAAACAAAAAAGACAATCATAACATCAAATCGACCAACCTGTCTAAACCTCCCGTGTTCAGCGAATTAAAATTCGTCCGCGTTGAATGCTGTTACCTTTGGTCTAAAACCAACAAAGTTTTGTTTTTTAAATCTTAGTGAATTCACTTAACCCCAATTTCAATACATCTCTTTTGAGCTTCACACCTATGGGGATATTATTAAAAAAAAATTCCAGACTAGATTCGTGTGCCCGCAAGCTTTCAGCGATTGAATTGTCTCCCCTGATCGCTCTTTTGTGGCCTAGATGTCTCTGACGAGAAGTCGATACAGACCCAGGACCAACGTCAGTCGCCCGGCTGTAAAAGCTAAAGTACTATCAGTTGACTGGTGGAGAGAAAAGGGGGATGACTCCAGATGACCCCTGCAAGGAGCAGCAGACGACAGCGAGTTTGGTGGGGAAGGAGGGGAGGTGTGTGTCGGTGGGGGTGGGGGTGTGGGGGGGGGGGGGGGGATGTGTAGGAGGATTGTCTGTGGTCTTGGTGTCCAAGCAGATCGATCAGATTCACGATGGAAAGATCAGGTCAAGAACAGGCAACGGTGAGCAAGAGGCGTGTGAAAGAATGGTGCTGCGGATGTGCGATATTGAAATGCTTGAAGTGTTAGTTTTATAGTTATGCGTCTTTGTCTCTGTCGCCTTGTGTCTGATGTGTAGGCGCGCACGCGCACGTGTGTGTGTGTGTGTGTGTGTGTGTGTGTGTGTGTGTGTGTGTGTGTGTGTGTGTGTGTGTGTGTTTTGCGCGTTTACGTAATGTCTTTACATGTAGAACAATACAACATAATAATAGCATGCCTTCTCTCTCTCTCTCTCTCTCTCTCTCTCTCTCTCTCTTGTCCAAACATTTCAGCGCCCCAACATTCAACGAAGAACGGTTCAGCCTGATTATCTGATAATGCCACAGTGTCTTGACAGCAGCTAATAAAAGTCACCGTTCTTACTGTAGTAGGTCGATCTCTATTTCAATAGTCATATTTTGCTATACCCACAAAAAGCAAGAAAGAAAACACACTGCATTTGCGTTGAATCTCCCCCCCCCCCCCACTTCTGTGTCCCCACTCAATAAGTGGATTGTGGCCCTTTAGTGCTCTTTTGTGACTGGAGTGACTTTGACAGGAAGTCCATACAGACCCCGAGATCCCCGTCAGTCACCCGGCTGTAAAAGCGGAGAGCTGACGACTGATTGGTTCATAGAAAAGGGGGGGATTACTCCGGATTATCCCAATGAAAAGCAGCAGACGACAGCGAGCAGGGTAGACGGACGGAATGAGTTACGGGGCATTTTGTGGACGCGAAGGAAGGGTACGACGGTGCGAGGATGGAGGGTTTGGAGGAGGACAGTGAGAAAGACAGGGTATGTATAAGAGTGGCAACGTGAGGTGACTGCAGGCGGAAATCTAAATAAATAAAGTGTAAAAAGTATTTGTAATGACTCCGCCGAACAACGTGGACAAACGAATCACACATATGTTTTAAGAAAACTCAACAAACATACTACGGTATTGCATACCAGCCTTTTCTGGGATTGCATTCTTCTTAAAACTGAAAAGGCAGAGGAGTCAAATTACCACTTTCCGCGGTCACTGAGGAGAAACCACCAAGTTTCGAAATATCGGTATATGACCAGGAGTTATATGTTAGTGAGTTTCCCTCCCTATTGGAGGATGTCTCTCCCCCTTGGAGAATATAAGCTTGCTGAAGGCTTATTTTGAGAAGCATTTATTTTATTTTTTCCCCATCCACCCACTCAAGCACATACTGTTAGTTAGGCAGAATCATCTGCCTCTGCACGTATGAATGCGTATCTCCCCCTATTTCTTCAATCTAAGACATAACAGCAAGCTTTGTTTATAATTCAATATTTCTTGCAGTCATTGCAACACCAGGCTGCTCTGTAAGTTGCTGGAACGGTGCTCGGTACTTATCCTTGGAATTTATTAGTTTGTTGTATTTTAGTCCCTTGCGGATTCATTCCAAGAACTGGCCCTCAGCACTTGTGTCTTAGAGGATATCTTTTTTATATTTTCTACTTTTCACAAGAAAATGTAGCTTGTTTTGCTCTTTCACTGATTTTCTTTTGCTTCTTAGATGGCACCTTTGGTTGGTTTTTTGAAAACTCAACAACTATCTACGGTTATTGCATACCAGCCTTTTCTGGGATTGCATTCTTCTTAAAACTGAAAAGGCAGAGGAGTCAAATTACACTTTCCGCGGTCACTGAGGAGAAACCACCAAGTTTCGAATATCGGTATATGACCAGGAGTTATATGTTAGTGAGTTTCCCTCCCTATTGGAGGATGTTCTCCCCCTTGGAGAATATATGCTTGCTGAAGGCTTATTTTGAGAAGCATTTATTTTATTTTTCCATCCACCCACTCAAGCACATACTGTTAGTTAGCAGAATCATCTGCCTCTGCACGTATGAATGCGTATCTCCCCTATTTCTTCAATCTAAGACATAACAGCAAGCTTTGTTTATAATTCATATTTCTTGCAGTCATTGCAACACCAGGTGCTCTGTAAGTGCTGGAACGGTGCTCGGTACTTATCCTTGGAATTTATTAGTTTGTTGTATTTTAGTCCCTTGCGGATTCATTCCAAGAACTGGCCCTCAGCACTTGTGTCTTAGAGGATATCTTTTTTATATTTTCTACTTTTCACAAGAAAATGTAGCTTGTTTTGCTCTTTCATGATTTTCTTTTGCTTCTTAGATGGCACCTTTGGTTGGTTTTTAGAAAACTCAACAAACATACTACGGTATTGCATACCAGCCTTTTCTGGGATTGCATTCTTCTTAAAACTGAAAAGGCAGAGGAGTCAAATTACCACTTTCCGCGGTCACTGAGGAGAAACCACCAAGTTTCGAAATATCGGTATATGACCAGGAGTTATATGTTAGTGAGTTTCCCTCCCTATTGGAGGATGTCTCTCCCCCTTGGAGAATATAAGCTTGCTGAAGGCTTATTTTGAGAAGCATTTATTTTATTTTTTCCCCATCCACCCACTCAAGCACATACTGTTAGTTAGGCAGAATCATCTGCCTCTGCACGTATGAATGCGTATCTCCCCCTATTTCTTCAATCTAAGACATAAGAGCAAGCTTTGTTTATAATTCAATATTTCTTGCAGTCATTGCAACACCAGGCTGCTCTGTAAGTTGCTGGAACGGTGCTCGGTACTTATCCTTGGAATTTATTAGTTTGTTATATAATATTATTATATATATATATAGAGAGAGAGAGAGAGAGAGAGAGAGAGCATTTCAAAACAACAATAAAAGGCTCTCTTCGAAAGGAGCGTTTACGCTGTCTGCAACATCTAAAGCTTCCCAACATAACAGTTGATAATTATCTTGTTACAACTCTTGAATAGTCCTGCAAAGCGCTTTCACGTGAATAAAAGTTTGTTGAGCCCAAATGCAGTCATGCTTACTTCAAATTAGTTTTACATATATAAGCGTTTCGTGCACGCGCGCGCACACACACACACACACACACACACAAACGCGCGCGCGCGCGCACCCACGCACGCACGCACGCACACACACACACACACACACACACACACACACACACACATACACGCCTGCTAGCGCGCAGATGCGTACACCAAACACACACACACACACACACACACACACACACACACAAACGCGCGCGCGCGTGAACACACACACACACACACACACACACACACACGCACACACACACACACACACACACACACACACACAACAGTGCACCCGCATATGCGTGTTCACATTTTCTATATAGGAGCGGCTTTGTTAATAATCCACCACATTTCAGCAGTGATGGAAACGTTGTGGTATTTATTGCTGAACTTCCTCCTTTTGAATCTGCCCGTTTCTGTGTTTCGTCAGATGCAGTTCTGTGTGTCCTGACACAGGAACTATTCACATCGTTTGTGTTTGTCTGTACGTGCTATCGGTGTCAGCCATTGTGGGATCCCTTCACTCTGTAGGTCACCGGAAAACAAATGGGCGGGCAGCCCGTGGAACCCAAATTGGATGCAGTGCAGATAAACAATGCAGTTAAGTACAAACCCATTGGACTCCGCGGGTAGGCTGCTATCTTTGGGAACAGAACTGTTGAAATCTTGTAGACACTCAGAAACGCGCGAGCGTGCGTGCGCGCGCACGCCCCCCCCCCCCCCCCCCCCCCCCCCACACACACACACACACGGAAAGGTGACTCGTGAAACAACCTAGTGAGAGTGCGCGTGTTAAAAGCCTCATACGAAGCGATGGTTTTTCTTTTCCGTTTTTGTCTCTCACTTTTTCATCTGGACCTCAAACAGTATTGTGAATAGTAGTCTGTGGGATGAGAGAACCACTTCACCGACTCTGCGTGTACAACAGGCCCTTAGCGCATGTACAAGGTAAGGACAAAAGACGAATTATTACTGGGCCGAAAACAAACTGAACAAATCGGTCACAAAAACAGACATAACGGGTTTCGACCCATTGTTCTTCTGCAGGCAGGACAAACAGCATTCAAGCCAGGAAAACAAAGGACGGACAGTCACTTCCCTCTTCGATCTCGGTTGCAAAATGCATGCAAATGAACACACACGCTGCAAAATGCATGCAAATGAACACACACGCTGCAAAATGCATGCAAATGAACACACACGCTGCAAAATGCATGCAAATGAACACACACGCTGCAAAATGCATGCAAATGAACACACACGCTGCAAAATGCATGCAAATGAACACACACGCTGCAAAATGCATGCAAATGAACACACACGCTGCAAAATGCATGCAAATGAACACACACGCTGCAAAATGCATGCAAATGAACACACACGCTAGCGGACACACACCAACGAAAGGAGCTGTCCCTGGCGCAGTGTTGTAGGGACGGAGGCCTTCTAGCTTCATAAGCCGATAGTGGCTGTCTTCTCAGGAAAACGGCTCTTATCCTGCAGGGAAACGCGATTAAGTTGTTAGCCCTGAGGGTTACAACTGTTTCCTTCAAAGTGACAGCTGCTTTCCTTGCTCTCCATATGAGTAATATTAGTTTCCATTATTTCCCCACGGAGAACAGGTATTGTCGGTGTTATACGTAAGGATCATGACTGTATTACCTATTTTCGCCAAAATACAGTTATCATCCTTGTGAGGAAAAAATGAAAATAGGAAAACAGTAATTATCTTCGGGATCACAACTATTTTCCCTATATTACTGACGCCATCTCCACTTGTCATGGTCAATAAGAGCGATCAGAGCTGTCTTGTATGTTAACAACATTTTTTTTTCTCGCGCGATAATACCCGAATTCTCTCAAAAACAAAGATGACAGTGTATCATCCAAAGAAAAATAGGAAAAAACAATTGTGATCCTCAGGGAAAGCGGGGAAAGTGTTGTTCAAATCTATCCCGGAGTCTTGAAGACCATTGGCGCGCCACAGAAGACTTAGCAACCAGCTTCCTCCACTCCTGCCGGGTCTCAGACGCTCTTAGGTAGTTTACTGAGTGTGCGGCCAGTCCATTCACTGATGTTGTCCTCCCATCTCTTTCTCTGTCTTCCTCTCCTTGTGCCTTCTGCCACTGTTCCTTGTAG
>CM031610.1:67295856-67303356 GCA_018398815.1 Conus ventricosus
CTTTCTTTCTTCGTCTTTCGATCTTACTTTCTTTCTGTTGATTTTGTCCTCTCTTTCTTTCCTTTCTTTCTTTCCTTCTTTCTTTCTTCCGTGCTTCCTTCCTTTTTTTCCTTTCTTTCTTTCTTTCTTTTCTTTCTTTCTTTTCTTCTTTCCTTCCTTTCTTTCAATCTTCGTTGCCTCCTGTTGTCATTGTTCTATGTATAACTACTATTACATTTGATTTCGTCGTGAACATTTATTGTTACTCGTAACTTTGTTATTCATTTCGGTTGCACAATTCTTCCTTCCTTCCTTTCTTCGTGTTCTTATTCTCCTATCATGATCAGTATCATATTTGTTTGCGTTTGGGAATACTATTTTGTTGTTTGGAGCTTCGTTATTTACTTCAGTCGTATGAAACTGAGTGCAAAAACGCTTTCTGGACGTTCTGTTTCTCCTTCCTCACCCCCTCCATGCCCCTTCCCCACCCCCACCCCCACCGAGCCCCCGCCCACCCCACCCATCTCTCATCCTCTCTCTCCTCCATCTCCCCTCTCCCTCTCCACTCACCTCCACGCTCCCCTCTCTCTCCTCTCACACTCTCTCCTCTCTCACTCCACCACCACCTCCCCCCCCCCCCCCTTTCCCCTCTCCTTTGCTTGTATTCTTGGCAAAAATAAGCTATCCCCGGTCCCTTATTTACTGATTGATTTATTGATTTCATTCTCTTATTATTGTATCTTCTTGTGATATTGCGTTTTATTTATTTATTTTTATTTATTTATTTATTATTCGTTGTTATTATTATTAATGTTATCATCATCATCGTTTATTATTATTATTATTATTATTATTATTATTATTATTATTATTATCATTATCATTATCATCATCATCATCATCATCATCATCATTGTTATCATTTTTATTACTATCATCATATTATTGCTGTTGTTGTAGTAGTTGTTGTTTCCTTCGTTTCATCCCTATTTTCTCTCATATTTCTTTCTTTCTTTCTTTCCCTCCCTCTTCTGTTCCTTTTCCTCCCTTCGCTCCCCAGCCCCGTATTTCCTTTCCTCTTTGGCTTTCCTTGTGTTCTATTTCTTCTTCTTCCTTCTTGGCTTTTACTTTGCTTTTTGTTCTATTTCCTTTTCCCTTTCTTTCCCTATTTCTTTTGCTCTTTCTTGTGATCTATTTTCTTCTTCCTTTCCTCTTTTGTGGCTTTTCTGTGTTCTATTTCTTCTTTCTTCCCTTTCCTCTTTGGCTTTCTTGTGTTCTATTTCTTCTTTTTTCCCTTTCCCTCTTGGCTTTCTTGTGTTCTATTTCTCTTCTTTTTTTCTTTTTCTTTCTTCTCCTTTCCTCTTTGGCTTTCTTGTGTCTTCTATTTCCTTCTTCCCTTTCCTCTTTGGCTTTCCTTGTGTTCTATTTGTTCTTTCTTTTCATTTTTTCCCCTTTCCTCCTTGCTTTCTTGTGTTTTTCTTCTCTTCTTTTTTCCCTTTTTCCCTTCCTCTTTGGCTTCTTGTGTTCTATTTCTTCTTCTTTTCCCTTTTTCTCCTTTGGCTTTCTTCTGTTCTATTTCTTCTTCCCTTTCTCTTGGCTTTCTTGTGTTCTATTTCATCTTCTTTCTCCCTTTCCTCTTTGGCTTTCTTGTGTTTCTATTTCTTCTTTCCCTTTCCTCTTTGGATTTCTTGTGTTCTATTTCTTCTTCTTCTTCCTGTCCTCTTTTTTGCTTTCTTTCTTGTGTTCTATTTCTTCTTATTCCTTTTCTTTCTCTCTGTCTTTCTTCTGTTCCATTTCTTCATTTCCTTTCCTCATTGGCTTTCTTGTGTGTTCTATTCTTCTTTCTTCCCTTTCATCTTTGGCTTTCTTGTGTTCTATTTCTTCTTCTTTTCCCTTTCCTCTTTGGCTTTCTTCTGTTCTTTTCTTTATCTTTAATCCCTTTCCCCTCGTTGGCTTTTCTTCTGTTCTATTTCTTTCCTCCCTTCCTCATTGGCTTTCCTTGTGTTTCTATTTCTTCTTTTCCCTTTCCTCCTCTTTGGCTTTCTTTGTTTCTATTTCTTTTTTCTTTTCCCTTTCCTCTTTGCTTTCCTCTTCTGTTTCTGTTTCTCTCTTCCCTTTCCCTTTGCTTCTCTGTTCTATTTCTCTCCCTCCCTTTCCTCATTGGCTTTCCTTGTGTTCTATTTCTCTTACCCTTTCCTCGGAAGATTGACGGGGGGTGGGGGGGGGGGGGGGGGGTGGGGTGGGTGAGGGGGATGAAAAGGTGTTGAAGAAAGGAAAAGTTCGATTAGTGTGTGTGTGTGTGTGTGTGTGTGAGAGAAGAGGAGATGAGATGGATGAGAAGAGAGAGAGACGAGAGAGAGAGAGAGAGAGAGAGAGGAGAGAGAGAGTGGAGTGTGTGTGTGAAAGCTGAGGACATAGTAGGGATAAGAAAGTCCGGAAAGAAAGGAAGTTCAGGGGGAAAAGATGAGGAACAGGTTGGAAAGGAGTGAAAAGAAAACTTGGACAGTGGTGGTATCATTGTATTCAGAAAAAAAAAGAAAGAAAGAAAAACCGAGGCAAATGCACGAATAATATAGGAGGGTAACAAGGGTCACGGGGGAAAAATGTAAGCGGAAGTAAGATCATGCAGGAAAAAGGTGGGAAACGTGATATGTTGGCTGGACCTGCGTGCATGTGGTTGACGGCTGAAGCGACTCTTAGTGCTCCCAGTGCCTGCCCTTTTTTTTTTTTTTTTTTTTCCCCTGTCAGGTAGGCACTGTCGTTGTGGGGGACCGGAATGAATTGTCCCTGACTGTTTCTTTCTTTCTTCGTCTTCGATCTTACTTCTTTCTGTTGATTGTTTGTTCCTCTCTTTTTTCCTTTCTTTCTTTCTCTTTCTTTCTTCCGTGCTTCTTCCTTTTTTCCTTCTTTCTTTCTTTCTTTCTTTCTGTCTTTCTTCTTTTCCTTCTTTCTTTCAATCTTCGTTGTCTCCTTGTTGTCATTGTTCTATGTATAACTACTATTACATTTGATTTCGTCGTGAACATTTATTGTTACTCGTAACTTTGTTATCATTTCGGTTGCCCAAATTCTTCCTTCCTTCTTTCTTCGTGTTTATTTCTCCTATCATGCTCAGTATCATATTTGTTTGCCGTTTGGGAATACTATTTTGGAGTTTGGAGCTTCGTTATTTACTTCAGTCGTATGAAATGAGTGCACGCTTTTCTGGACGTTCTGTTTCTCCCTCCATGTTCCACCCAACACCCAGCCGAGCCACGCCTCCACCCCCATCTTTCACTCTCTCTTTCTCTCTCTCCTCTCTCTCTCTCTCTCTCTCTCTCTCTCACACACACACACCTCCCCCCTTCCCCTCTCTTCTTGGCTTATGTATTGTTATGGCAAAAAAGTAGCAATGAGGTCCGTACTTATTTAAATGATTGTTTTATTGATTTCATTCTGTATTGCTTCTTTCTTGTGAGAGGCGGTTTTATTTTTTATTTATTTATTTATTATTCTGTTGTTATTATTATTTATTGGTTATCATCATCATCTTTGTTATTATTTTATATTATTATTATTATTATTATTTATTTTATCATTATCATTATCATATCATCATCTCATCATCATTTTTTCAATTGTTATCATTTTTATTACTTATCCTCATATTATTGCTGTTGTTGTAGTAGTTGTTGTTTCCTTCGTTTTCTATTTTCTCTTATTATTCTTTCTTTCTTTTCCCTCCCTTTCTGTTCCTTTCCCTTTCGCTCCCCAGACCGTATTTCCTTCCTCTTTGGCTTTCTGGTGTGGTTCGATTCTTAATTCCCTTCCTCTTTGGCTTTCTTGTGTTCTATTTCTTCTTCCCTGTCCTCTTTGGCTTTCTTGTGATCTATTTCTTCTTCCCTTTCCTCTTAGGCTTTCTTGTGTTCTATTTCTTCTTTCCTTTCCTCTTTTGGCTTTTTTGTGTTCTATTTCTTTCTTCCCTTTCCTTCTTTGGCTTTCATGTGTTCTATTGTCTTATTCCCTTTCCTCTTTGCTTTCTTGGTTCCTATTTCGTCTTCCCTTTCTCTTTGGCTTTCTTGTGTTCTATTTGTTCTTCCTTTCCCTCCTTGGTTTCTTGTGTTTTACTTCTTCCTTTCCTCTTGGCTTTCTTGATGTTCTATTTCTTTTCCCTTTTTCTTTGGCTTTCTTTGTATCTATTTCTTCTTACCCTGTCCTCTTTGGCTCTTCTTGTGTTCTATTTCTTTTTCCCTTTCCTCTTGGGCTTTCTTGTGTTCTATTTCGTCTTCCCGTTCCTCCTTTGGATTCTGTGTTCTACCCCCCCATTTCTTCTGACTGTCCTCTTTGGCTTTCTTGTGTTTATTTCTTCTTCCTTTTCCTCATTGGCTTTTTCTGTTCCATTTCTTCTTTCCTTCCTCATGGGCTTTCTTGTGTTTCTACTTTCATCTTCCCTTTCACTTTGGCTGTCGTGTGTTCTATTTCTTTCTTCCTTTCCTCTTTGCTTTCTTCTGTTATGTTTCTTTATCCCTTTCCTCGTTGGCTTTCTTCTGTTCTATTTCTTCACCTTTCCTCATTGCTTTTTGTGTTCTCGTTCTTCTTCCCTGTCCTCTTTTGGGGGGCCTTTTTTCTTGTGTCTATTTCATCTTCCCTTCCTCTTTGGCTTTCTTCTGTTCTGTTTCTTCTTCCCTTTCCTCTTTGGCTTTCTTCTGTTCTATTCTCCTCCTTTCCTCATTGTCTGTTCTTGTTGTTCTTTCTTCTTCCCTTTCCTCGTTGGCTTTCTTGTTCTTTTTCTCCTCCCTTTTCTCATTGGCTTTCTTGTGTGCTATTTCTTCTTCCCCTTTCCCTCATTGGCTGTCTTGTGTTCTATTTCTTCGTTTTTAATGTGTTCTTCATTCCCACGTTTTCAGTAAATGTTTAATAGATCTCTCTCCAAGGCGACGATTTGCGTCGATCAATCAGAGGCACGGTACTTGCTTGCGATGAGTGGTCAAGTTTTTCTTTTTCGTCTTTCCATTCTTTTACCTTGTTGTCGTTGTTGTTGTTGTTAGTGGTGGTGTTGTTGCAAGGACCCAACCTTAGAGTGAATTCTCGGCCACTGCCTCCCCATTGTTGTCAAAATCATGCGGAGGCCTTGATGCAGATCTGCACTGGTCTGAACTGGATCTGAGGTCAGTGGAGGATCGGAAGCGCTGAGGAAAAGAACCGGGAGTGGTTTGGATGACTGATTGAAGAAAAGAGAGAGAGGGGAGAGAGAGAGAGAGAGAGGTGAGAGGGAGAGAGGGAGGAGAGAGTGATGAGAGGAGAGAGAGAGAAGAGAGCCAGGGGGAAGTTGGGAAGGATAATCTGAGAGCGAGAGAGAGAGAGATTGAGAGAGTGAGAGAGAGAGATTGAGAAGAGAGAGGAGAGAGAGAGAGAAGGTGGGTGGGAGGTAGGCGAGAAAACAATTGGAGGGGGGGGGATTAGAGAGGAGAGGACAGACAGACAGAGACAGAGGAGAGAGGGAAGGAGGAAAGCAGGTAGGAAGGAGGTGCGGAATAGAGAGAGAGAGAGAGAGAGAGAACAGACAGCCAGACAGACAGAAAACACAAAGACACCACAGAAGCACAAAGACAGAGAGACATAGAGACAGAGAGGAAGAGGCAGAGAGAGACAACGACAGAGTGAGGCAGAGACAGAGAGTGAGGGAAGGAGAGAGCCAAGGGGGGGGGGGGGGTAAAGAGCGAACAGAGAGAGAGGGAAGGAGAGAGCCATGGGTTGGGGAAGGGGGGGAATAAGAGAGAGTAGACAGAGGTAAGAGACAGAGAAGAGAGAGAGGAAGATCGAGAGCAAAGGGGGGGGGGGGGAATAAAAGGAGAGAGACAGAGACAGAGAAGTAGAGGGAAGGATGAGAGAGCCCAGGGGAGGGGGGATTAAGAGAGAGACAGGACAGAGAGAAGAGAGAGAGGGAAGGAGGAGAGCCAGGGGGAAAGTGAGGGAAGGATTATCTGAGAGGAGTGAGAGAGGAGAGAGAGGAGAGAGAGAGAAGAGAGGGAAGATGGAGAAGAGAGAGAGAGGAGGAGGAGAGGAGAGAGAGTGAGAGAGAGAGAAAAGACGTTAATGGCGTCTTCCGCAGAAGGGCCCTCTTGTAGCGATGGCTCGGTCAATAATTAATTATCATTAGTCTGAGTCAGTAGGCCTTTTAGTTGGGGTTTTCCCACTGATGCCGGGTCAAGACACAGGGTGCCCGCTGAAAACAACTCGAAGTGATCGGACCAGCCAGTGTTCCTCCGGTGGGTTGCCTCCGTCATTGCGGCTACTATGGGACGGGTTCCATGTTGCTCAACGGGGATGGCGCCGGAAAGGAACAGAACAAAACTGTGTGTGTGTGTGTGTGTGGGGGGCGGGGGGGGGGGGGGGGGAGGAGAGGAGAGGGGAGCGGGAGGGGGATGATGGAGTGAGAGAGCGTGTTAAAAACACTTTACTTGGACGGTAGTAGAGCAGAGAACAGACATTCTCGTTAAAGGAAAAAAAAAAAAAAAAAGGAAAGAAAGAAAAAATTGCCACCCCCCCAACACAACAACAATAACAACAAAAAGCAAATAGCAAAACAAAACAACACAAACACCAACCAAACAAACAACAAAAACCCTGTGTATTTATAGTTGCTTACAAACTGGATTCGGTGTCCGGTCGACTCACTTTCCGGACGCCTTAAAATACAGTTTGCCGGGCCTGCCGATCCACCGTGACCTAAACTCATCACGAAACATAGTTGTGGTGGTTTTTCGTGAGTGATGTGTGGGGCGGGGGGGGGGGGGGGGGGGAGGAGGAGGTGGAGAGAGGGAGTGGGGATAGGGTGGTAATTGGTGGTGGATGGGTACGTGCCTTGTGTGTGTGTGTGTGTCGTTGTGTGTGTGTGTGTGGAGAGAGAGGGGTGGCTGGATGGGTAGTGGTGTGATGTTTAATGCTTGTGAGTGTGTGGTGTGTGTGTGTGTGTGTGCGTGCGTGCGTGCGTGCGTGCGGTGCGTGCGTGCGTGCGTGTGTGTGTGTGTGTGTGTGTGATGTGTGTGAGAGGTGTGTGTGTGTGTGTGTGTGTGTGTGTGGATGTGTGTGTAGTTGTGTGTGTGTGTACGCATTGCCATATCCCGGGCACCAAGCCGGTCTTCTTATTCCATCTCTACCTAGCAGCACATATCAACACTCCTAGCTATCCACTCCAGGGGACCAAAGCAACGTCCATGCTCACACCACATGGGGCAACACCAAAGCTCTGAAGGTTTGACTAAAAGAAGAAGAATGCGCACGGATGAGAGCTGTGTGGGGTTTGATTCAGAAACGAAAAGGGTGGGAGCATTGACCAAAACGTTTTGATCAGTGCAAAAAAAAAAAAAAAAAAGTTGGTGAAAAAAATGTTGAGTTAAACGGATGCCCACGCACCCTTTCCCCTCGCCCCCCCCCCCCCCATCTCTCTTCTCACACACATGACACACACACATGCACACACACATGCCACTCAACACACACAACACCACACACACACACACACACACCACACACACAACA
>CM031610.1:67313356-67318356 GCA_018398815.1 Conus ventricosus
AGCAGTCAAAATGATTATGGTTAATAGAATATTGCGAAACACCGCAAATTATTTACAAACATGCACTTTGGTGTAGCTGTTTGTTTGTGGCATACAAACCACTTACCATGTCAATAATTTAATCTGTACCAAGCACAACACTTGTCATCATAATCATTCTACCTGTTGCACACAAAAACGCGTGTCAGTCTAATGGTACAATGTTTCAGATTACAAAGTTAACTAACCTACAACCCTATTTTTACTCCGTCGATTGTCTTAGAATTCCGATTGGAACTTTTTCCAAGCGCTTCAGACATTCCCTGGAATTCTTTGATACAACAGAATACCACCTCGGGTGAACTTCATTGCGCCATCTTGTGGAGGTAATGTGAATTTCAGTGTAAGTTTCATGTTGTGTTAATTAATCCGTATATGCCACATCACATTGGCTCAACTATGAAGCTACAGTGTGCATCAGCAACGGAAACCAATCAATAGATCCGTCGATCAATCAGTCAATCAATCGATCAGTCAATTAATCAACCAATTAATCAAAACACGTGAATACATAGTTATGTGAGCAAAACAAGTGAATTAGATCTGAACAAAGACATCAACAACCATCACCACCACTACCACCACCCTAAACCCCTACCCTACCCAACATCCCACACTATCCATTCACATTGTTTGGAGATGGCCCCTTAACAAAACACGTCCATTCCATCTGCTGTATCCTTCCGTGAGGTGACAATGCCAGGAAGTCTACACGACTCACTTCATGCCTCCAGAGCACATGCCTCGCCATGTCGTCGATGGCAAGGACGGGTCAGTCCGGTCTGGATCCATTGGCCCAGGTCATGTGGACCCTTAAAGACAGCCCTGAAAAGCCCCTGTTTGTGTGTGGTGAATTAGAGGGGACGGGAGAGAGGGAGAGGAGCGGAAGACTGAGCGGAGGGAGGGAGCAGACCGCTTGTGAGCGCCTCATGCGATCCAGCAGTGTGGTTTTATTGGACAGAGTTTAACAGTAAAGCTGTATAAAACAAAGTTGAACTGAATCCACCACAGATTACATGGCTCGATCCTAGGTGGTTTAGCAGCAAAGCTGTATAAAACACAAGATGAACTGAATCCACCACAGACCACATCGCTCGCTCCTAGGTGGTTTAGCAGCGAGCGTCGTTACACAGGTGGCAGATCTCTCTTGAAAGGCGTCGAGGTGAGAGATCGACGTCGGCCGGCGCAGATTACTTTTCAGCGTCTCTGAGTGACGGCGGGTCTAGCCTGTGTCGCCGGGGATGTGTGTGTGTGTGTGTGGGGGGGGGGGGGGGGGGGGACGCTCCTAGAAATATGGGGCGAGTCGGCGATGGATCACTGCATGACTGCCATAAGCGTGGCTTGGTATTGACATGTTTCGGGTGGGCATGGAAGGCGCTTCCTCTGGGAGTTGGCTGAAAAACTGCCCTCTAGGCCGTAACCAGTGAGGACCACAAGGAGGAAATCATGCAGCGCGCTAGCGACGCTCGTCCTGCTTCCTTCTTGAAGCGGCCTCACGTGACCATTGCCACCCGAGCAGGAAGACGGCCACCGGTACCTTTGAAGATCAGCTCAGTTCAGTGGTTTTATTTAATGCCTTTTCATCGCGAATTGATAGTAAACATAAAAAGTGATAATCATAATTGGAACCAAAACAACAACAACTCTACTCGAAGCTTATCACCCATTTTAGTGCTTTCAATTCCCATCTTATACATGCATATTTACATGACTGAAATACCCTAGAGTAACAAGAACTTGTTGATCTTTACAAACATTTCGCGACCTGTGACCGGGAAACAGCTATGGCAATCTCAGCAACAAACGGACCATACAGGACAGTACTTACATTATCAACATTATTCATCACAAAACCTTTCTCCTGATAAATCAAGGTCAACACTGGGCATTCAAACAAAAGATGAAGACAGGCCTTGTAGGGGAAAGGAGAGGGTGTGGGTGGGCGTGGAGGAGGCTAAAATCAAACTCCACAGCGCAAACATCAGTTCAAACGAGAGCAGAACCAGGAGCCGGACTCCAGTCTAGCACGAGCAAAGAAGTAATAAGATTGGTCAACCCCCATCCGGAACCAAAGCCTTAGAATCCTGCCAGCGACCAAACATACTGCGCCACTCTAATATTGCTGCAGTCTTCTGCAGTGAAACGACGAGTCCTTCATGGTCGCTAGCTGATCGGATGTAAAGCTGGCCTTTCCTCATGGAGTCCACCACGTGTTGTGGCTGAGGAGCACTGACGCGGCCAGCCAGATTTGATTGTATACCAACCATCGCAGTCCGAACGGCAATCACATGATGCATGCTACGATAGTCAGCAGTTAAATGACTGATCCGAGATCTGGCGAAGGGGTCTCGAAAATGTATACCTCCGAACTTATTAAGAGAGAGAGAGAGAGAGAGAGAGAGAGAGAGAGAGATCTATGTTGAGCGATGACAAGGGCATATTATTATTTGAACTTTGAATTTGATCTGAATGTAATCAAAGCGCTTGGTATATATTCTCATCACTCAAATCCAATTGAATATTCTGCAAAGCTCTCGTTTATTGTTAGCATCTAATGCCTCAAAACGTTGAATTGAGGGAAAGTACTGCACGCAACAAACAAACAATCATACAAAAGAAAAAGGGGAAAAAAGAGATTACAATGTTCCATTCATCCCATACACTTAAAGATGTTCTGTTTGCTGTATGTTCCATTCATCCCATACACTTGAAGATGTTCTGTTTGCTGTTGAGCTTTTCAGCCCAACTACGATATAAACAATATAACGAGCATGAAATCAATCAGTCGATCAATCAGTCAGTCAGTTAGTCGATCAACCTGTCAAATGTTCTTCTCATTTGGAGGATAAGAAAATTTGTCCTGCAGTCGACCACATGAACACATGAATAATAATTATACGTGTCAGTAAAACACGAGTATTTGATTTACAATGCTCTCTCTCTCTCTCTCTCTCTCTCTCTCTCTCTCTCTCTCTCTCTCTCTCTCTCTCTCTGTGGTATCCCACAAATCGTACTCGTCCCAGCATTGTTCGATCAGTCTTCCGTCGTCGCATAAATCTTATCCCGCCATTTTCCCTTCCAGTAATCAGCCCATGTGACCACGACGACGCTTTTTATTGGCTGTTTGGTTACAACTTTCACTCAGGTGTCAAACCGATTGGGACGAACGTTGTGCTGTTCCAAAGTCTTTTCGAGTGGTTGGATAGAATTTTTTTTAACTTGCTGTCCCATCTTCTGCGCCACCTCAGTGGCAGTGCACCCATGCCGCTCATTCTGACCTCCCGTCCACAGCCAGAGCCCGGTCCGACGGTCCGCCGCAGTCCCGGCACCGGCAAGGTTGGATATAGGATTTAATTCAATGGGGTTTTCCTCGGGCTTCCTTGGCACACGGACCAAGCTTCCATTGTGGATTTCTGTCAGCCAGTTTTCATCCAGCTTCTTGAGGTGGACCGTGACACAGGCATTATGCGCCGGTCATGGAACGAGCAGCAGAAGAGAGGCCACATCCGACCGCTTTTTTCTTGTTTTCCTCCTTCTCCTCCGCTGCCTCCTCCTCCTCCTCCTCCTCCTCTTTGTTCTTCTTCTCCTTCTCCTTCCCTATCGCCTCATCCTTTTCCCCCTTATCATCCTCCTCCTCCTTTTTCTTGTTGTTTTTTTTCTCTCCTCCTCTGTGTCCTCTTTCTCTTCTTGTTTTTCTTGTTCTTGTTCTTGTAGTAGTTGTTGTTGTTCTTCTTCCTCCTCCTCCTTCTCCTCCTCCTCCTTCTTTTCCTCCTTCTCCTCCTCCTCCTCCTCCTCCTCCTCCTCTTCTTCTTCTTCTTCTTCTTCTTCTTCTTCTTCTGCTCTCCTTGGCGAGTGTTCCAAGGCTCCACATACTCACGCTTTTCATTTAGTTTTTCTTTTGTGTTTTTACCTATGTGACCGTCTTTAACACCCCCACCATTAATTAAGGCAGCCAAATTCCGTCTTCGGGAACACACGTCCCTGACCCCTCGAGCCGCACTTCACCACAGACCCTTCAACTCCTGATCAGTATCTCCCAGGACCAGTCTACATGTGTCCACCTGGCTTACCCCCTGACCAGTTCGTGACCAGCTTGTCCTCAAAAGCGGGGAGCTAATGGAACGGGAGTCCCCCCCCCCCCTCCCCACTCACGGCAAGAGACTGTTGACAGCTGCTTTGAAAGAGTACATCAGTCTGGGAGTCCTCGTGTCAGACACCCTTTGGGGGAAGAGGGCGGGTGGGGAGGGGCGGGGAAGGGGCGGGTGTGTGGGAGGGGGGAGGGATTTAAGGGGTTGCAGGTGTACTTGGAGTGTACGGTCTGTCTTGTTTTGTCGATGACAGTTGAGCGGTTGAAGGGCTTAGGTTGGGTACAGAGTAATGCATGAGCGTGTTTGTGTCTTCAAGTCTTCCAGCTGTCATGTGTCCATTTTCCTCACGTGAATTCGTCAGAGGCTGGAGAATGTTACACACACACATACTACACGCGCGCGCGCGCGCACGCACACACACACACACACACACACACACACACACACACACACACACACACACACACACACACACACACACACACACACACACACACACGCATGCACGCACGCGCGCGCGCACGCACACACACACACACACACACACACACACACACACACACACACACACACACACACACACACACACACTGGAGGTCATACCTTTAGTTTATAACTAATTTGTTTTATAAGGTCTCATCAATGAAGACCAGTGAATACGGAACCCAGTGATCAGTTTGTTGTGCTCCTATGGTGGCCCCACCTTTGAGAAAGGAATGAAGTCATAAATGAAGGAGAGAATGCGTGTGAATGAATGAATAACATGAATAAATGATGGCTAAATAAATGCATAAACGAATAAAGGTAACTCCGAAAAGTAACGATTAAACGAAAATGTTGGTTTCCACTTTGACTGTAAGAACAACGAGGGAA
>CM031610.1:67333356-67335856 GCA_018398815.1 Conus ventricosus
TTTTTCCCCACCACCACCACCCCCGCCTTCATTTATTTTTCTCTCTTTTTTCTTTTTCTTTTCTTTTTTTTTTCCTCTTCTTTTTTGTTGTTGTTGTAAAGGCAGTCTTTTATTTTGTTTTATCCCCCCCCCCCCCTCTCGCTCTCTCTTACATATCTATTTGTTTGGATTTCTACAATGGGCATTTGTGGCGAACGTTCAGTGTTGTTTTTTTGGTATAAAAGAGTCTGGGTTTCTGTTTGACTGAATGTATGGTGTACTGACTCATTCATTCCGTTTGACTGTCATTCTCCCGTCTCCGTGCCGCGTTCGCTTGCTCTCGTTTAATGATGTATGTGTTCTCTGTGACAACGAGATGGTGCTATTAGGCAATTGTAGGTGGTTGTTCAGTTTAACATTTATCCACATACAATAATGTTAGATGCACACACACACACACACACACACACACACACACACACACACACACACACACACACACACACACTCTCTCTCTCTCTCTCTCTCTCTCTCTCTCTCTCTCTCTCTCTCTCTCTCTCTCTCTCTCTCTCTCTCTCTGCTTGTTTTTCTTTAAAGTTCATCCACATAAAGTAATGTGAGTTTCCCAGGCGAGTGCAACTACAACTGGACATAGAAAACACTTTGGAACCTTTAGTGACACAATCGAATACATATTTCGCTTTAATTTAATAAAAGCCAAAGAAAAAATACGAAGACATATTTGATCTCAGGATAATAAGATTTAGAAAACATACCCAAACACACAACTAAAATAAAGGAACGAAAAATCACAGGAAAACAGTCGTAAGAATTTGTTTCATTGGAAACGAGAACAATTACGATGTTTTGACCAGTGGAGATGTCATTGGGCCGATGGTGATGTGATTCATTATCTTTCACGTCGTGCCAGTAGAAAGAAACCACAGGGTTAAGAAAACTGTTTAAGTCAGTGGTTTGATCCTGAGTTCTTTACACACAAAGGAGGTGGGGGGGCGCATCCAGGTTATGGCCACTACATGCCTTTCTGATGTCAAACGTTTGTGGCGCTGCCAGGATTCAAACCTGCACCTCCTGAATGATCAGGCACCTAGAGATCAAGTCACCTTGTGATTCATGGTTCCCCCACAAAACTGACACTTGTTCAAATCTGAGCATTTCAAGCCTTATGAACTTCACTGTTGTTCCTCTTTGACCAGATCCAGCTGGAACTCCTTTCAAACTCCTCTGCTTGTCTGTGGGGCTGTGGTCCTCTTATAACCAGAAGCCTAAAGCTGTGGCTTGAGAGGACTGGCAGATGAGCCGACCACAATCCCCTTTGGTCCAACCTCTGTGGCGAGGACCTTCGCTTCGAAGCCAGATTCCGTCAAGCTGCTGGTGTAGTTCCCATTCTTGTCGATGTGAGCTTCCTCCATACTGCTTTCAGATGGCACAGTGGGTTCCATCAGAAAATGTCTTGACGAACCCGAGTGGAATACTGTATCCGGTCTCATATGATATGATATGATACGAATACTTTATTATCTCAAAGGATGAGAAATTAAGATAGGTGCATAATAAACAGTATAACAAGACAACATGCATAAAACAAGAAATCATCACAATCAAGTGGCCACTTATAGAATTTACATGTACAGTCCGACACACACACACACACACACACACACACACACACACACACACACACACACACACACACACACACACAACACCCCCACACACACACACACACACACACACACACACACACACACACACACACACACACACACTATAATCATTTGAAAAACCTCATACACATGCACTTACACAAGCACACTCATAGGCTTACACTCAGAAGCAGATATATATGCACACACACACAAGCACATATTATATGCAAATACACCTATCTTCACACACAAGCACACACATCTTCAACCACCCCACACCCTCTCTCTCTCTCGCACCTCCCCCCTCCCCCCTCTCTCTCTCCCTCTCTCTCTCTCTCTCCCTCTCTCTCGCATTCCTTCACATCACTAAACATGAAAAATGGTACAAAAGACATCATGAATTTAGAAGATGGATCGACCTGGGTATAAAAGTTTTTTGAGCCCTAGATTTGACTCTAAGGGTCCTAAAACGACGTCCAGATGGTACAATTTCGTAACATTTTGCTAAAACATGGCTATCATCACTGGCAATCTTTCTTGCTTTCCTCTCCACTCGTCTGTCATACAATTCTTGCATTCCAACTTGCTTCCTTCCAATCACTTTGCTACACACATTCACCACATCATTCAATACTCGCTTGCTCTTCACACCCGAACTTCCATACCAGCACATAAAAGAAGCAGTGAGCAATGACTCATGCTGTTCACACCCAGTAATCCGTTCCAACCAATAAAGCCCAAGATGTCACAGCTGTTCCAGACCATGACTTGTGCCTCCTGTCGCCTAGGACGTCGTTGTGTGAGCTTCTGATGGCTGTGGTGTTCTCTGTGGCGGTGCTAACTGTGCATAC
>CM031610.1:67343356-67398356 GCA_018398815.1 Conus ventricosus
ACTCCTGATGCCCTAAAATCATGACTAGTTTGAAGCGGGAGAACTCCTGATGCCCTAAAATCATGCCTAGTTTGAAGCGGGAGAACTCCTAGTGCCTAAAATCATGACTAGTTTGAAGCGGGGAGAACTCCTGGTGCCCTAAAATCATGCCTAGTTTGAAGCGGGAGAACTCCTGGTGCCCTAAAATCATGACTAGTTTGAAGCGGGAGAACTCCTGGTGCCCTAAATCATGACTAGTTTGAAGCGGGAGAACTCCTGGTCCCCTAAAATCATGACTAGTTTGAAGCGGGAGAACTCCGGGTGCCCTAAAATCATGACTAGTTTGAAGCGGGGAGAACTCCTGGTGCCCTAAAATCATGACTAGTTTGAAGCGGGAGAACTCCTGGTGCCCTAAAATCATGACTAGGTTGACTAGTTTGAAGGGGGAGAACTCCTGATGCCTAAAATCATGACTAGTTTGAAGCGGGAGAACTCCTGGTGCCCTAAAATCATGACTAGTTTGAAGCGGGAGAACTCCTGGCGCCCTTAAATCATGACTAGTTTGAAGCGGGAGAACTCCGGATGCCCTAAAATCATGACTAGTTTGAAGCGGGAGAAACTCCTGATGCCCTAAAATCATGCCTAGTTTGAAGCGGGAGAACTCCTGGTGCCCTAAAATCATGACTAGTTTGAAGCGGGGAGAACTCCTGGTGCCCTAAAGTCATGCCTAGTTTGAAGCGGGAGAACCCCTGGTGCCCTAAAATCATGACTAATTTGAAGCGGGAGAAACTCCTGGTGCCCTAAAATCATGACTAGTTTGAAGCGGGAGAACTCCTGGTGCCCAAAATCATGACTAGTTTGAAGCGGGAGAACTCCTGGTGCCCTAAAAGCATGACTAGTTTGAAGCGGGAGAACTCCTGGTGCCCTAAAATGATGACTAGGTTGAAGCAGGGAGAACGCCTGGTGCCCTAAAATCATGCCTAGTTTGAAGCGGGAGAACTCCTGATGCCTAAAATCATGACTAGTTTGAAGCGGGGAGAACTCCTGATGCCCTAAAATCATGACTAGTTTGAAGCGGGGAGACTCCTGATGCCCTAAAATCGTGCCTAGTTTGAAGCGGGGAGAACTCCTGGTGCCCTAAAATCATGACTAGTTTGAAGCGGGAGAACTCCTGGTGCCCTAAAATCATGCCTAGTTTGAAGCGGGAGAACTCCTGGTGCCCTAAAATCATGACTAGTTTGAAGCGGGAGAAACTCCTGGCGCCCTAAAATCATGACTAGTTTGAAGCGGGAGAACTCCTGGTGCCCTAAAATCATGACTAGGTTGACTAGTTTGAAGCGGGAGAACTCCTAGTGCCTTAAAATCATGACTAGTTTGAAGCGGGAGAAACTCCTGGTGCCCTAAAATCATGACTAGGTTGAAGCAGGAGAACTCCTGGTGCCCTAAAATCATGCCTAGTTTGAAGCGGGAGAACTCCTGATGCCCTAAAATCATGACTAGTTTGAAGCGGGAGAACTCCTGGTGCCCTAAAAATCATGACTAGTTTGAAGCGGGAGAACTCCGGGTGCCCTAAACTCATGACTAGTTTGAAGCGGGAGAACTGCTGGTGCCGAAAAATCATGACTAGATTAATGCTGGAGAACTTGCGCCCCGAAATGATGACTAGTGTGTCTGGGAGAACGTCCGGTGCCCTAAAATCCTGATTGGTTTGCCTCAGGAGAACCTGTTGATTCCGGAGTGTCAGGGTGAGAGGTCTTCCAACGAACAAATACAACTGTACGCACACAAAAAACTGTTAAAAAACCCCAATTAAAGCAGAAACAAGCAGCCTGGCTTCGGTTTGACTTACTGTCTGCTCAGTCCACGAGGAGTGCAGGAGAACGCCTTCATCTGGGGGAGAACTGAACGTTGTCGCCTGAACTCCAAAGTCTGCGCCCGAGGTTCGTTGTTGTTGTTGTTGTCGTCGTCGTACCCTGGCTAAAAGACTCCAGGGATCATCCGAATAGCCGAAGTACTTGAACGCTATGGTACAAATGCATCAGCTGGGGATGACAACATGACGTGTGTGACCGTTTTTGATTACCCGCCACGTGGGTAGCCACATTCCGACTTCGGGGAATTTGGAGACCGATGATGTTATGCTTGTCACGGCTGAAGACAGTCCCCACATAACTATGCAGAGCATAACAACATGTTGATGTAGCCTTGGTGCTCTAGCCTATGTCATTTGGCCTGACACAGCCTTAAGCCAAGGCGGGCCCGAGGTTCAAAACTGATGCCTCGGGAGACGTGTGACCCTGCTAGACCAGACCAGCAACAGCTGGCCCATGTCCTTCAGAAGTGTTCTTTTTCTCTAGGAGTTGAGCTGTGGCCACCATCATCTCCAACGCGCAGGGAAAGGTCCAGTCCAGAAAAGCAGTGCCGTCAGTTGACAGTTATCATGACACTTATAATCAAGTACCAAACCACCTCACTGAATGCGAGTGACTTTTAACCGACACGTTAAGGCCCCATTTAGAAACATCGGGTTATTTTGATGACGTGACTGTCTTTCTGTACATTTGTATTCGCTTTCAAACCCTCGTATGTGCGCGCGCACACACACACACACACACACACACACACACACACACACACACACACACACACACACACACGCGCGCGCGCGCGCGCGCACACACGCGCACACACACACACACTCTCTCTCTCTCACTCACACACACATACAGAGAGAGAGAGAGAGAGAGAGAGAGGAGAGAGAGAGAGAGAGAGATGAGAGAGAGAGAGAGGAGAGAGAGAGGTGGGGAAGTTTTCACAGTTCGGCTGTTCGTTTCCCCAAAATATTTAAATTTCACTTTTTCCTCCTCACCCACATCATCAGGGGAAATGACCTGGTAAGGACTTTCATAGATGTGACCGATATCCTTTTCAGAGACAGGAACGATTCGATTTGATGTCGCCCGAGACTCAGACAGTGTCCATTTTCTGCACTTGGTCAACAAAATTGTGTCTTCGACGCTTAATTACTGGATCAGCCATCGTTTTCAACAAATCATCTCCGATTCTTGACCAGTTCTTTAATTAATGGCTTCCAGCTATCCTCTTCAAAGCTGGGTGGATCTGTCCAACAGGTACAGGGATGCTCTTTCAAGCCGGTGTTGTCTATGAACAAACGTGAGATTAAACTGATAATCCTTCCAGTCCTCTTCTTCCGTCGTGTTCATGTAAGCTGGTCACTTTATTTCCAAACAGTCTTTTGATTGAATACTAAACAGCTTTCAATGATTTTTTTTTCTCGTTCGTTAAACATTTTTTTAATTGTTCTCTGTACACCAGCAACCAGCTGATCACATGACGTTGTAAATTACTTCATAACTTGTTAGCGAGTTTTTTTTTTCAATCATCTTCAACTCTTTTCTGACTGGGGGATAAATTCTGATCATCAATGACTTCCATGTTGCTTTGAGCGCTTGTGTCCACAGACCCGCACAGACCGTACAGAAAAAGTGCGGTTGCGTTCAACACTATATTTTACTACTAGACTTGTCCACAGCAGCCAGTCCGCTACGGCCAGAACTTTTACCTGTTCCGCACAATCTGGGTGGCGTCAAGCATGCCAGACATTTTCTGGTCTGTACGGGCAGAAAAGGTCGTGATTTGCGTGCTCCCGATCTTTACAAATTGGGTGCACCAAAAACGTCGTTTGGATGCTAGAGATCTTCTTTTGTACCACCACCGGAGCAGAAAAATCTTGCGCTTCCTTGTCACCGCCATCTTGCAAAGCGGGCAGAACTGTGCGGACCCTGTGGAGACGGGTAACCGCACCTTTCTGTCCATACCTTTTCTGGCCCGCAAAAAGTATGGTCTGTGCGGGGTCTGTGGACACAAAGCCTAACTATTCAGTTCTGTAGGCTGTGAATCGCATTTCATGCAGTCTTCGTATAATTGTTGATGACTAGGGGCATCGTTTAGTATCATGTATTGTTGAGACGTTCTTCCAATAGCCGATTGTATAGTGAATAGTGTACTGTTAACAGTGAGTAGTTGTAGTCCATACTAGAGTTCTGTATCACCTACCAGCGTAATGACAGTCTGTGCTGGTGTCCTCTGTTAACACATAGCGTAATGGCAGTCTGTACGAACATTTTATACGATTAATTTACCGGCGTAATAGTCTTGCATTTAGCATGATTGACTGGCTTGATGACTGTGCTGATGTTCTGTATTACCTGCTAGTGTAATGGCAGTTACAGCTGATGTTCTGAGCGTAATGGTAACCGCTGGTGTTCTGTCGGCGTAATGTCAGTCTGTGGTGGGTTGTGTGTTACGTATCAGCGTAATGTCAGTCTGTTCTGGTGTTCTATATTATCTATCAGCGTAATGGTGTTCTGTATTAAACTGTCAGCGTAATGTCAGTCTGCTCTGGTGTTCTATATCATTTATCAGCGTGATGGTGTTCTGTATTAACATGTCAGCGTAATGTCAGCCTGTTTTGGTGTTCTATATCATTTGTCAGCATAATGGTGTTCTGTATTACTTATCAGCGTAATGTCAGTCTGTTCTGGTGTTCTATATAATCTATCAGCGTAATGGCAGTCTGTTCCGGCGTTGCGTTACCTACCAGCGTAATGGCAGTCACTGCTGATGTTTTGTATCATCCACCAGAGTCATGACAGTGTCTGGTGGTGTTCTGTACTATCCACCAGAGTCATGGCAGTGTGTGGTGGTGTTCTATATTACCTATCAGCTGATGGCAGTCTGTGCTGGTGTTGCATCGAGGTATTACCTACCACCGTAATGACAGCCTGTGCTGGTGTTCCATGTTACCTACCAGCATCATGCTTTATTACCATCATAAGTGCAGTCTGTGCCATTGTACCGTATCACACAGCACAGCTGCAGTTTGTCCTGATCTTCTTTATCGCCTACTAGCGTACACGCTGTCTATGCTGGTACGCTGTGAGACTTACCAGTGGAAGTACACTCTACGTTGATAGTCTTGCTGTATCACCACTAGCGGGTAGAGGGGCCCGTGGATTGCATGGACAGAGCTTTCGGCTTCGGAGCCGACGGTCGTGAGTTCGAACCCACTCGTGGGGTCGGGTTTTTTACAGCTTGAAAACCGCCTCTCAGTCCACCCAGCAGCAAAGGGGTACCTGGTTCAGTCCAGGAAAGGTTCAGGCGACGGAAAGAGAGGGATGGGCTCCGTCTTCTATGATGTCATGCTCTAGACACGGTGACTTACTGACAGTACTCTCAGCCCAGGGGTCATTAGTCTGTGTAACTGTAACGTTTTATCAGTGTATGCACAGTCCGTGGTAGTGTTCTGTTCTACTTACCAGCGTTAGTGCAGTCTATGCTAGTGTTCCATATCACCTAACGGCGTAAGCGTGGTGTTCTGTATAACTTACCAAGCATGAGCGTAGTCTGTGCAAGCGTTCTGAACTACCTATCAACGTAAGCGAAGTCTGTGCTAGTGTTCTGTTCTGCCTGCTAGCGTTAGCGTAGTCTGTGCTAGTGTTGTGTTCTCTACCTATCAACGTAAGCGAAGTCTGTCCTGGTGTTCTGTTCTGCCTACCAGCGTAAGTGTAGTTTGTGCTAGTGTTCTGCATTACCTGTAAGCATAAGCGCAACAAAGTTTATGCAGTGCATTTTCTGACAGTGTTCTGTAGTAGTGTAATTACCATCATAGGTATTTCACTGCCAATGACGGTGAAACGCGCGCGGTTTGTACCAGTGTTCTGTACGACTTGCTGTTGTAATTACCATCATAGGTAGCTGTATTGCACTGCCAATGACGGTGAAAACGCGCGCGGTTTGTACCAGTGTTCTGTACAACTTGCTGTTGTAATTACCATCATAGGTAGCTGTATCGCACTGCCAATGACGGTGAAAAGGCACGGTTTGTACCAGTGTTCTGTGTGACTTGCTGTCGTAGGGGCCTGCAGCACCGAATTGTCTGCATGCTGCGCTGGAGGCCTCGATATTGTGTTGTCTCGGGCGAAAGCCTTGCGGGATTCGAACCAGTAGCTCAGGATTCTCTCGCTACCCAGACCAGTGCGTTACTGGGCCATTTGAATGCGTTACCTGCCCATTTGAATTTGTTACCGGGCGGGCCATTTGAATGCGTTACCTGCCATTTGAATGCGTTACCGGGCCATGTGAATGCGTTACCGGGCCATTTAAATGCGTTACGGGCCATTTCCCACTATCGCCCTGTGTCGCGCGCGCGTGTGCGTGTGTGTGCGTGCGTCTTCGTGGGATCACGCGCGCAGGCAGAGAGAGAGAGAGAGAGAGAGGGAGAGAGAGGAGAGAGAGAGAGAGAGAGAGGGGGGTGGGTGGGTGGGAGGGAGTTGGGGGCGGTTTGGTCTATGGGATGGACAAGGGAGATTGGACTACTTGGTGCAAGGTCTTCTGCTGTTTCTCCTCCTTCCCTATCTTTCCTCTCGATCGTTTTTGATGATTATTGGTTCTTATCGTCCTCATATTCATCAAAAGTCATTATCATCGTAATCGACGTCGTGATCGAAGTCATTCATGTTGGCACGGCTGTTGATTTCACGTTTGATTGTCGTTCACCCAGCACAGTAATAGTCGTCACTATTTCGATGATCATTATTTTGATGAAAATGGTGGCGGTGATGACAATAATGATGTTGATAATGTTGATAATAGTCATCACTGTTTCAGACATTATTTTGATGATAGTGATGGTGATAATGATCACAATGATGATTTTATCTTATTTAGTACGACTGTGATGAAACAGAAGGAAGTGTGTCGTTGTCAAGGTGACGTTGGTTTATTGACCGTTACATACACGTCAGTAACCTCCGAAGCCCCCCCCCCCCCCCTCCAGCGCCAATTCCTCATTCACACACACATATATATACAGTCACACCCACAGAGACAGATACAGACACACAGACATGTACACACTGGAACATATGTAATTGTTGCGATTTTCAGTTGAGAGATTGCCGTTTCGCTCGTTTATGTTTGTCCTCCCATCGTTGCAATGTGTGTTATGTGTCTTGTGCTTGCTGTGTCCTCCCATCGTTGCAATGTGTGTTATGTGTCTTGTGCTTGCTGTGTCCTCCCATCGTTGCAATGTGTGTTATGTATCTTATGCTTGCCGTTTCCTCCCATCGTTGCAATGTGTGTTATGTATCTTATGCTTGCCCTTTCCTCCCATCGTTGCAATGTGTGTTATGTATCTTGTGCTTGCCGTTCCTCCATCGTTGCAATGTGTGTTATGTATCTTACGCTTGCTGTTTTTAACCTTTCGGCAAATGACATGTGTAAAAAAGTTGAATTGACAAAACAACCGTGCATGTGCAAAGATATTGTCAGATTGGGTGGGGGGGGGGGGGGGGGGGAAGAGAGAGAGAGAGAGAGAGGAGAAAGAATCACTTGATTTGTTACGTTTGGTTTTAATCATTTGTTGTTGAAACTGTCAGCTTTTGTATCCCGTTTCACGGTTGTTTTTTTTCTCCCCACCCCCCTTTCTATCCCTTCCATGGCTTCCAACAATTAAACTGTACGTTGTTTTAAAGACCCCTATTTGTGTTGTGCAATTTTCTTATGTATAGTAAAATTGCACGTGTGTGTGCGCGCGCGTGCGTTTGTAAGCGTGCGTGTGATGTGCGTGGATTTATGCATTTTGTGCACAGAGAGAGAAGGGAGAGAGAGAGAGAGAGGAGGCGTAGAGGTGAAGGGGAAAAAATCAGTATTATGTATCAGCGACACGTATATGTAGATATCTAGTGTATGTAAGCATGCATGCAAGGATTTTTTCTTCCGTTTTTTTTTTTTCATGTTGCATTTTCTGTAAACATGTGCTTGCAGGATGAAGACAGGGTGAAAATGGCAGAGCGAACGCACTGTGCAATTGACAATAAAGGAAAAAGTACATACACACAGCTGTCCTCAGATTTGTTTTTCATTTATGTATGCGACCCTTTTCCTCTCTCCACCCCCCTCTCCCCGACCTCTGTGTGTGTGTGCGCGTGTGTGTGTGTGCGCGTGTGTGTGTGTGTGTGTGTGTGTGCGCGTGTGTGTGCGCGTGTGTGCGTGCGTGTGCGTGCGCGCGCGTGTGCGTGCGCGCGCGTGTGTGTGTAGACCTGCCAGAGGACCTGTCCTCAGTGTCATCGGGGGGAAACAGGCTGCAGTGGGCAACTCAGCATCGTCCCTGGACCCTCAGGAACCGGGTCGGTTTTCAGACGAGTCTTTCTTCCTGCTCCAGCGCCATGACAGGAGGAGGAGGGTATACCATAGACATGGCGAACGCTTTGCCCAGTACTGCGTGGATGAGACACCTACCCATGGTGGTGGAGGCGTCATGGTGGGGGGGGGGGGGGGGGGGGGGGGGGGGGGGGGGGAAGGGGCATCCACTGCGCTGGCAGGAATCCCATGGTGCGAGTCCGAGGCACGCTGAACGCCCAGCTGTATGTGGCCGAAATTCTCCAGCCTCATGTTCTGCCTCGCGCCTCGCACGCTGTTCCAACAGGACAACGCCAGGCCTCGTACTGCGCGACTGACGATGCAAACCCTCGCCAACAACATCGACGTTCCTCCTCAATGTCGCCAGATCTCAACCCAATTGGACAGACGAATCCGGGCGCGAGTGCACGCTCCTGACAACGTCAACGAGTTGTTCACCGCCCTCCAGGAGGAGTGGGACACCATGCCAGCAGAGGTGGATCCGCAATGTGACCCGCTCCATGCCAGCCAGGTGCCGGGCCGTTGTTGCTGGTGGTGGTAGACATAGCCCTTACCGAGTCCTCGCTGCGTGGAACAGTGTGTATCGGCGATGTGAACTGTTCAGACACTGGAAATGAAACTGGAATTGACCTTTGAAATTTAAAATAATTTTCTTCTACAAAGGTATGCGTTTCCTTTTTTGAACAGTATATATGATAGCCTAGGAAACGATCTTGATTATTGCCCATGTGTGCGAGCGCACACACTGTGTGTGTGTGTGTGTGTGTGTGTGTGTGTGTGTGTGTGTGTGTGTGTGTGTGTGTGTGTGTGTGTGTGTGTGCGTGTGGTGTGTGTGTGTGTGCGTGTGTGTGTGTTTGGCGCGCGCGAGTGCGAACGTGCGTGCATGCGTGTGTGTAAGTGGGTGGGTACATGTGTGCGCGCGCGCCCCGTGTGTATGCGCGTTTTATGCGCGCGTGTGCGTAAAGAGAGAGAGAGAGAGAGAGAGAGAGAGAGACGTCACGCCGAATATGACGAAGAAAACAGAAATTCGTTTTAACAGGCGCGTCGGATGTAACAAAAGCCGGATGTAACGCAATTTTGAATGTTGCGAAGATTCGTTATAAGCGGCTTCGACTGAAAAAATGGCGCGCGCGCGCGGTGTGCGCGCGAGTGCGAGTGTGTTCGTGTGTGCACGCGCGGGTGCGTGCGTGTGTATTCAAGTGCAATCATGCATACTTATGAAACGACACGCACGCAGAAAAGAGAGAGAGAGAGGAGAGAGGAGAGAGAGAGGAGAGAGGAGAGTGAGAGACGGAGAAAGAAAAGACGCACACACACACACACACAAATGCCTAAACATGCATACAATCACATGCACATATACACATGCGTACAGTCACATATACATGCACAAAAACCAAACTTAATTTCTAAGAACACAGGCAAACACACCGACACAAACAATAAAAGTTGCGTATGTACTCTTCACAATATGGTATGTTGCTGTAATATTTGCAACAGCGTACAAAAGTAGGCCATAGCAAAAGATTGGACAGCAGCATGACGCATTTATTTGTATACAGTATAACACTATCTGCCCCTAAAGATGTCAGAAAATACACAAAGATAGCGATAGTAAGAACATTATACAATATTCCCCAAACATTGGTTTTGTTTTCAAAATTTCATCAAGTAAAACACAATGCAGAATATTGTAAGTCATGGGGAAGGTAGAAAAAAAAAAAGAGTTCAACACATTTCAATATAGAATACAAAAATATTGAACAGCTGTTCCCTCTTTGCCTCCCTCCCCCCCCCCCCTCCTAAAAAATAAAATGGTAGGCAAACACCCTCCACACTTACCAAGCCACTCTCACACACACTTCTGTCCGATTTGTCCATCACCATTTCCATGAGGGAAGAAAAGATTAAAAAAAAGTGTGAAGACAGCTGTTTGGACCAGAAAACCAGTCGATAAGGAATAAAAATAACGTAAAATAAAATTAAGGAACGACTAAAGGCAGTCACAGAAATTCCAGGAGTTAGAATAAAGACCCCCACCCCAGCCACATACAAACACGTGTGCAAGCGAACACACACACACACGCACGCACACGCACACATACACACCACACACAATCCCTACACATGCATACAGCCATATGTATACACACAAAACCAAAACAGAATTTATAAGAACGCATAGGCAAAGACACTAACATAATATAACAAAAATGATTAAGTACTCTTCACAACGATATGTTGCTGTAATATTTGCAACAGCGTACCAAAGATAGGCCATTGCAAAGATTGGACAGCAGCATGACGCATTCATTTGTGTAAAGTATAACACCGTGTCTGACAGTAAAGATGTCGAGAAATAATACACAATGACAGTGATAGTTAAAACAAAATCATACATATTCCCCAAGCATTGGTTTTCTTTTCATCAACATTTCATCAAGTGAAATACAACACTGGATACCAAGTCATAAGAAAGGTAAAAACAATTCTCTCTCACACCCATAAACATTTCAATATAGAAGACAAAAATATTGATCAGCTGTCCACCATTTACCCCATCCCCCCATACACACCCTCTAAAAATAAAATGGCCAAACAAACTGCACACTCAGGCATCCACACATCTCTAACACACCATTCCGACCGATTTGTCCATCATCACCATTTCCATGAGGGAAGAAAAGCTGAAGTGGGAAGACAGCTGAATGGACCAGAATGGCAGGAAAAACAATGGACGATAGTAAGGAATAAAATGTAAAGATAAAATTAAAGGAGCAAGTAAAAAAGCAGGGTCACATAGGAGCAGAGAAAGGAGGAAATTAAAAGGACAGAATCTCCAGGAGGTGTAGAATGAAATATCCTATCCCAATCACATGCAAACACATTCGCAAGCGAACACACACACGCGCGCGAGCGCGCAGAGTCACATGTACATAGAGAAAACACAACAGCTAGTTTTAAAGGACATATAGGCAAACACACCGACCAAAAAAAAAAAAAATTGCTTATGTACTCTTCACAATATGGTGTGTTGCTGTAATGTTTGCAACAGTGTACCAAAGGTAGGCCATTGCAACAGATTGGACAGCAGCATGACGCATTTATTTGTATAAAGTATAACATTGTATCTGGCACTAAAGATGTCAAGAAGAATACACTATGTTAGTTATAGCAATAACACCATCATTCACATTTCTCGAAGCATTGGGTTTCTTTTTATCAACCTTTCATTAAATGAACTACAACACTGGATACTGTAAGTCATAAGAAAGGTAAACAAAAATCCAAACACACTTCAATATAGAAGACAAAAATATTGATCAGCTGTCCTCCGTTTACCCCCCCCCCCTAAAAAATAAAACAATGAACTGCGCTCTCCCCAAGCCTCCACACACCTCTCGCAGACACCCCCCCCCCTCCCCCACCAGTTCGTCCGATTTGTCCACCATCAGCATTTTCACGAGGGAAGAAAAGATGAAAAGGTGTGAAGACAGCTCAATGAACTACAACAACAATGGACGATAGTAAGGAAAAAAACGTGAAAAACAAAGGTATAGGAACAAGTAAAGGCAGAGTCACAGAGCAGCATAGAAAAGAGAAAATTACGAGCATAGAAATTCCAGGTGTAGAAGTGTGAACGACCCCGCACCCACCCACAACCACATGTAAACACGTCCGCAGGCGAACACAGCCGCGCGCGCGCGCGTGTGTGTGTGTGTGTGTGTGTGTGTGTGCACTATATATATACATATACAATGACAAAACTGAACTGATATTCTCCCAAAACGGCTCATGTCTACAATCTCTGTTCCTTCTTCTGTCCAACTTGGTACCTCTCTCATTCAGACCTCTACCACTGTGCGAAATCTAGGCGTTGTACTTGATCACTCTTTTCAAAATCAGATTTCTTCTATCTGCCGTGCTTGCTACTCGGAGCTTCGGCGAATCAGTTCTGTGCGCCACCTTCTGTCTGAAGAAGCCACCAAGACTGGTTTCTGCTTTCATTATTTCAAGACTTTACTGTAATTCTCTTCTTGCTGGTTGTCCACAGAATCTTCTTGCAAAATTGCAGAAAGTTCAAAATAATGCTGCTCGCCTTGTCTCGAAATCTCCGAAAACCTCTCATGTTTCTCCCTTGCTTAAATCTTTGCACTGGCTTCCTGTTGAAAAACGCATCAAGTACAAACTTTCTTTGCTCTGTTACAAGGCATTGGACGGCCTCGCTCCATCTTACCTCTCTAAACTTCTGTCGACCTATACTCCTAGACAGCTTCGCTCTTCCCGACACTCGCATTCTGCAAATCCCTCGTTTTCGGGCCAGAACACTTGGTGAACGTTCTTTTTCTTTTCAGGCTCCTTCTTGCTGGAACAATCTCCCTTATGCACTCCGAAACTCAGTCTTTCTTCTTTCAAGTCCTCCCTCAAAACTACTCTCTTCAAAACATAATCTGCTCCTTCGCTGGTGTGTGGGTGTGTGCGTGTGCGTGTGTGTGTGTGTTAGGGCTTATTGCTGTAAGCGCTTAGGGCTTTTGTTTAAGATTAAGCGCACTAAATGTTCCTTATTATTATTATTATATTATATACACACATATGCACACTATATATATGTTCACACAAATGTCTGTATATACTTTTGCATATATATATTATATATATATATATATACTATATGTATATGCACACACACAGACAGATATACTACACACACACATATATATATGTATATGTGTGTGCGCGTGTGCGTGTGTAGTGCCTCCATAAACTTATAGTCACATGTATACGCACAAAACCAACACAAAAGCTATTTGTTCAAGAAGACATGGGCAAACACACCGACACAAACAAAAACAATGCTCATGTACTCTTCACAATATGGTATGTTGCTGTAATATTTGCAACAGTGTACGAAAGGTACGCCATTGCAAAGATTGGACAGCAGCATGACGCTTAGATTTGTTAAGTATAGCATTGTATCTGGCACTAAAGATGTCAAGAAATGAGAATACACAACGTCAGCGATAGTAATAACACCAAACATTCCACAAAGCCTTGTTTTAGTTTTCACCAAATTTCAAACGAAAAACAACACTGGAGACTGCAAGTCATAAGAAAATGAAACAAATATTCACACACACACAATTTCAACATAGCATGCGTGTGCGTGTGTGTGCGCGCGTTGTGTGTGTGTGTGTGTGTGTGTGTGTGTGTGTGTGTGTGTGTGTGTGTGTGTGTAGTGCCTCCATAAACTTATAGTCACATGTATACGCACAAAACCAACGAAATACAACACTGGAGACTGCAAGTCATAAGAAAATGAAACAAATATTCACACACACACAATTTCAACATAGCTTGCGTGTGTGTGTGTGTGTGTGTGTGTGTGTGTTAGTTAGTTAGTTAGTTAGTGTTTATAGGTCCAGCGGACTACTAGGAGCCAAATCAGGACCTCAGCTATCATATCTGAGTCTCTTGATACAAATACTCACACTAGTATTAAACACATCACTTAAAATTTATGAGGACAAAAGCACAATTATCTTTTCAAACTCCTTCGACACCTGTATACATTAATAAACCCTATATTTTATAAAATAAGTTTACCTCTTTCAAAAAAGAAAAAATAAGATCCACTGAAATCTCACGAAAAAGAACCGATAAAATCACTGGTGGAAAAGAACTTCTCTCTGATACACATCAAATCACACATTCTTAAAAAAATGAAAACACTAAACAACTTAAAACGCAACACACCAGGGGGGTCTTCCCTTTGAATATCCAAAACGTGCGTATATACTGTCCCCAAAATGAAACCGGAAAAAATCGATTCCTCTTTAGGGTTTTACTTCCCCACCATGGAAAGGAGGGTTTAAAAATCTGGGAAAAATTTTAAACAATTTTTTAAATTTTGTTACACCATTCACTCTGCCAATTCAGCTAAAAACGGATTTATGACGTAGATCAAGGGGGGAAAAAACTGCATAGGCCCCGGGAAAAGACTTGCCCCGAAGCTGTTTGGCGCTTTGTCCCCACTGATTCCCAAGACCCCCATGTGACGGGGGACCCACAAAAAAAAAAACTTAAAGCTTTCCGAAGGACAAGCTGATATGAAGCTTGAAACCCTAATACTGGATGTGATACTTCTTTGCGCAAACCGAAAAATCCCGACAATGATCCGATAAAATAAGGAAATCATTCTGATCTGATCTGGAACCGCACTGAGGGCCAATTTAACCCTTTCAGTTCACGTGTAAACAGTGCCCCAACCCCGCAACCCCTTAGCAAAGTGGGGCCTAAAAATCGTTATCACCCAATGGCAGCTGCACCCTCTCACCTTTTTAGAACCATCATAAAAATCTTAAAAAAAATCTTTAAAAAGTTCACTTTCCCCAAGATAAAGTGTTTATATGAAAACACTCGGGGTGACCCCTTTCGAAATTGATTTAAATATAAATTAATCCTGGATGGCGATTTCCCCAAGAAGGAAAATCAGTCTTAAGGCCATCAAAACACATAAAGGTCAATGCCACTCCCCGAAATGGGGCAAATACGAATACCCGTGGGGAATCTCTTTTGGTTTTAAGTTAGGGCTCAAAAGCGGTTCATGACAATATCATGGGCGGGTTTTTCTGGTTGCCCCAATTTCGGGTAGTAATTCATAAAGACCAACCTCCTTACTCCAGAGGGGGTTCACCCGTTTCAGATACAAACTTTTTTTGGAATGGCGAATGCTCCCAGAGCAATCCGCAGTCCCTTTATATGGATTGGATCAAGAGCTTTGAGGGAAAACTTTCGGCAGAACCGTATACCACCACCCTAATCTGCTTTGGTCTACCAAAACTCGTTTCAATGCAACAAAATTCGTTTTTTCCCCACCCCAATCAGTTGATAATAACCTTTAAAACATTCAAACCGTGGCAAATTGTGTGTGTGCAAGTGTGTGTGTGTGTGTGTGTGGGGTTTTGGGGTGTGTGTGTGTTTGTGTTTGTGCGCGGTGCAGTGCCTCCATAAACTTATATCACAAAAAATACCCACAAAAAAACCCAAAAAGTCTAAGAAAATGAAAAAAATATCACACCCAAAAATTTCAACCAGAAGAAAAATATTGATCAGCGTCCCTTTGCACCCCCCCCCCCCCCCCCCCCCACCCCCCCCAAAAAATAAGCAAATACTCTCTCGGCCCCCCCAACACCCTCGGGCACAAACCCATTCTTTTCCCACTTTTCCTCACATTTTCCCTGAGGGGAAAACAGTAAAAAAAAGGTGAAGACAGCTGAATGGACCAAAGAGAAAAAAAAATGGGCGATAGAAGGAAAAAAGAATAAAACAAAATAAAATTCCAGTAACAGGCAAAGGGGTCACAGAGCACACAGAAAAGGGAAAATTTCTGACAGAATTTCCCGCGGTGAGTAGGGAGGACCCCCCCCCCCCCCCCCCCCCCCCAACCCCCCCAAAAATAAACGCGTGGCAGGCCCAAAACATAACACACAAGTTCCCACATGCGACATATTATACAATACCCTGTAAGTTGCTGGAAAGGGTCAGTTACTTTCCCCCTTTGGAAAATTTTACTTCATTATATATATATAATATAAAAAATTTTTTATATATTATATATATATACACAAATATAATATATACATAACATACAACTGCAAGTGTACTGTCACATATCACCCCAAAAACACAATAGCTTTTTAAGAAAAACATAAGCAAACACACCAACACAAACATTTTAAAAGTTGCATTTGTACTCTTTTCCAAATAGTATGTTGCTGTAATATTTGCAACACGTACCAAAGGGCTTGCAAAATTTGGACAGCAACACACACTCCTTGAAAAAAAGTATATCCCTGTATATCTGGTAGGAAAGATGTCAAGAAACGAGAATACATACTGTCTGTGATAGTAATGACACCATCAAACCCTGGTTTGTTTCATCAAAATTTCAAGTGAAATACAACACTGGATACTGCAAGTCATAACAGGTTAAAAAACATTCACACACACACACAGAGGGGAAGAGAGAGAGAGAGAGAGAGAGAGAGAGAGAGAGAGAAAGAGAGACAGAAGAGAAGAGATTTTAATATAGAAGACAAAAATATTGATCAAAAGTCTTCCCTTTACTCCCACCTCTACAAAATAATGAAAGACTCCCAACCCCCACATACAAACATGTACAAGCAAACACACACGCTCAGATACACACACCACCGCCCCCCAAGCCCGCCCCCCAACCCCCCCCCCCCTCCCACACACACGTATGCCCTCACATGCGCACAGTACAGGTACACACAAAACCGAAACAAAAGCTAATTTTAAGAACACATAGGCAAACACACTGACCAAAAAATGCGTATGTACTCTTCACAATATGGTATGTTGCTGTAATATTTGCAACAGCATACCAAAGGTAGGCCATTGCAAAGATTGGACAGCAGCATAACGCTTAGATTTCCATAAAGTATAACACTATCTGGCACCAAAGATGTCAAGAAATATGAAGACAATGTCAGTGATAGCAAAAACCTCATACGCATTCCCCAAAGCATTGGTCTGGTTTTCACCCAAAAGTTCAAAGAAAATACAAGACTGGATACTGTCAGTCATAAGAAAGGTTAAACAAATCATCGAACATAATATATTATATCAATTTTGCTTCAAAATATTGATTACCTGTTCTCCTTTGCCCCTTCCCTTACATATAAAACAATAAGCAAACTAACCGCACACTAACCCGACCTCCACACACCTCTCGCATGCACACATCATTCCAACCGACTTCTTAATCGTACTTCCATGAGGGAAGAAAAGATGAAAAAGTGTGAAGACAGCTGAATGGACCAGACAGGCAGAAAATAATGGACGACAGAAAGGAATAAAAATAAAATGTAAACATAAAAGTACAGGAACAAGTAATAGAGACAAAAGAAATTACAAGCACAGAATTTCCAGGTTTAGAACGATGAAAGACCACACCCATACACTCGTGCACAGGCGCGCGCGCGCACACACACACTGCCTCAACATGCGCACAGTCACATGTACATGTACACATGCGTGTACTCACAAGTACACGCACAAAACCAAAACAAACTTAATTTTCTAAGAACATAGGCAAACACATCGACACAAACATAAGTTGCGTATGTACTCTTCATAATATGGTATGTTGCTGTAATATTTGCAACAGCGTACAACGCAGACATTGCAAAGATACGCAACCATTGCAAAGAATGGACAGATGATGCATTTATTTCATAGCAGTGTATCTGGCACTAAAGATGTCAAGAAAAAAGAATACACAATGTCTGTGATAGTAATAACACCAAACACATCCCCAAAGCCTTGGTTCAGTTTTCATCAAAATGTGGATACAAGTCATACGAAAGGTAAAACAAAAAACACACAACACACTTTGCAATATAGAAGACAAAAATTTGATCAGCTGTCCTCCCTTGCCTCACCCCCTCCCTAAAAATCAACAAACTACACACCCTCTCGGCCACACACACACACACACACCTTTCCGTCCGATTTGTCCATCGTCACTATTTACTTGGGGAAGAAAGACGAAAACGTTTGAAGACAGCTGAATGGGCAAAAAGCCATGGGCGATTTGAGAGGAATTAGAATAAAAAAAAAAATAACATTACTGGAACGAGTAAAGGAGAGTCACAGAGCAGCACAGAAAAAGGAAATAACTAGCACAGAATTTCCAGATGGTGTAGAAGAGTGAGACCCCCCCCCCCCCCCCCCCCAAATACAAACGCATGTGCAGGCGAACACACACAAATGCCTTCATATCCAAACAGTCGTGTACACACACACACACGTATATGTACATGTGTTGTGCACGCACATGTGCACGCCTAAAACAACACAATAGTTCATTTCTAAGAACATATAAGCAAACACCAACACAAACATAAAAAAATTGCTTGTGTACTCTTCAAAATATGGTATGTTGCTGTCATATTTGCAACAGCGTACCAAAAGTAGGCCATGGCAAAGATTGGACAGCAGCACGACACATCTATTTGAATAAAGTGTATCCACCGTATATCGGGTAGGAAAGATGTCAAGAAATGAGAATGCACAATGTCTGTAATAGTAATCACCATCATACATTCTCCCAAACATGGGCTTTGTTTTCATCAACATTTCATCAAGTGAAATACAACACTGAATACTGCAAGTCATAACAGGTTAAAAAATTCACACACACGTACACAGAGGGAGGAAGTGAGGGAGGAGAGGAGGGGAGGGGGGAGAGAGAGGAGAGAGAGAGAGAGAGAGAGAGAAGGAGAATGAGAGAGAGAATTTCAAATAGAAGATATATATATTGATCAGCTGTCTTCCATTTACCCACTCGCCCCTACAAAATAAGTCAAATGCCCCACCCCATATACAAACGCATATGCAAGCGAGCGAACACACACACACACACCATCCGGTCCCCCGCCCCCACCCACATATACACACACAAACATGTCTTCACATGCAAACAGCACAGATGCACACACAAAACCCAACACAAAAGCTAATTTTTAAGAACACATAGGCAAATACACTGACAGAATAAACAAAAATGCTTATGTACTTTTCACAATATGGTATGTTGCTATAATATTTGCAGCAGCGTACGAAAGGTAGGCCATTGGAAAGATTGGACAGCACCATGGACAGCAGCATGACGCTTACATTTCTATAAAGTATAACACTTTTCTGGCACTGAAGACGTCAAGAGATAAGACACAATGCCAATGATAGTTATAACACCATCATACACATTCCCCAAAACATTGGTCTGGATTTCATCAAAATTCGAAATGAAACAACAAAGGTTACAGTAAGTCATAAGAAAGGAAAAACAAATCCACAAACATATCAATTTAGCTTCAAAATATTGATCAGCTGTTCTCCCTTTGCCCCTTACCCCTCCCTAAAATATGAATAAGCAAACTACACTCACCAGCCTCCATCACCCTCCGACACACACCATTCTAACCGATTTCTTCATCTCGGCATTTCCATGAGGGAAGAAAAAATGAAAAGTATGAAGACAGCTGAATTGGCCAGAACGGCAGAAAACGATAAACGATAGTAAGGAATAAGAATAAAATGTAAAAATAAAATTACAGGAACAAGAAATGGCAGAGCTACAGAGAAACCCAAAAAAGAAGAAATTACAAGCACAGAATTTCAGGTGTAGAACAGTGAAAGACTCCCCCCACCCCCACCATACACAAACGCGTGCGCAGGCTCACAAGCATAGACACACAAATGCCTGAATATGCGCAGTCACATGTACAAGTACACATGCGTACAATCACAGGTACACGCGCAAAACCGAAACAAAACTTAATTTCAAAGAACGCATAGGCAAACACACCGACACAAACATACAAAATTGCGTATGTACTCTTCACAATATGGTATGCTGCTGTAATACTTGCAGCTGAGTACGAAAGGTAGGCCATTGCAAAGATTTGACAGCACCATGACGCTTAGATTTCCATAAAGGTATAACACTGATATGGCACGAAAGACGTCAAAAATAAAGACAATGCCAATGACTAGTTTGAACACATAACACATCCCAAAACATTGACAAATGGAAACTGATACATAGTCAAGATACATAAACTTCAAGATCAGCAGAAAAGAAGCCATTATTATTGCACACTGAGCTTAAATTCCAAAAAGTAACAACACTGTTATGTCACGAAAGACTGTCAAGAAATCAAGACAATGCCATGCTAGTTTGAACACCATCATACCATTCCTCGTAAAACATTGGTCTGATTTCAAATGAAAAACATGCCAGATACAAATTGTCACAAGATATGAACCAAATACACCAAAGATATAAAATACAATACCTGCACATCAACAAGACGCATTTTTCTTTCATCATTCATTGCGTCATTTAGCATTCAAATAATTCACAGAAGAAATAAGACATCAATTACTGTTAATGTCTATTCATACATGTCTGACTTTTCACACTGGACAGATTACCCGCTATAGGGGCATGTTTCTGTCAAAATATGTCCTCAATATTTTCCAGCGAAAAAAAAAAATATCGTTCTTTTTGAGTGCACAGAATAGCTAACATTATGTATCAGCTGTCCCCTTTTGCCCCTCCCCCCCCTAAAGTTTAAACAATAATTCAACAACCTGCACACATCACCCAGCCTCCACACAAACCTCTCCGTCACACACACCATTCCAGCTGATTTCAGGTCATACGGCATTCCGAATTAGGGAAGAAAAGATGAAATATGTGAAGACAGCTGAATGGGACAAACGCAGAAAACGATGGAACGAAGATACGATAATTAAGATGAAATGTAAAACTAAGATTACAGGAACATAATGGCAGAGCCCAGAGAAACACAAAACATTACAAGCACTAGGTTAGGAAAATGTCAAGAAATAGCATTACACAAATGTCTAATAATAAGATACCACCATTCACTTTCCCCAAAACATTGGTTTGTTTTCAATCAACATTTTCCATCAATTTTCATATATATATATTGATATATCATCTCTATATATAATAAATATAATATATATATAATAATTGTTGTGTGTGTGTCGCGTTGCGTGATGCGTGCGTGTGTGCGTCTGTGTAGTGATGTGTGTGCGCGTTGTGCGTTAGTTGTGTAGATGTATACATGTTAGATCCATGATAGCAACACCTAATTAACCAACGCAATAGTTAATTTCTTATGAACACATAAGCAAGCCCACACCAAAACCAAACAAAAAAAAATTGCTATGTACTCTTCAAAACATGAATTTGCTGTAATAATGGCAACAGCGTACCAAAAGTAGGTTCATGGCAAAGAATGGAAGGATAGATGGACAGTAGAACGACACATCTTGTGAATAAAGTATATAATAATACCACCATTCACTTTCGCCAAAACATTGGTTTTGTTTTCAACATTTTCATCAAGTGAAATACAACACTGGATACTGCAAGTCATAGCACAGATTAAAAAAAAATCACTCATAAACACACACACCAGATGGAGAGAGAGAGACAGAGAGAGAGAGAGAGAGAGAGAGAGACAGAGACAGAGAGAAGAGAGACGAGAGAGAGAGACAGAGATGAGAGAGAAGAGAGAGAAAAAGATGAACAGAGATTTATTTCAATATAGAAGACAAATATATTGATCAGCTGTCCTCCTTTACCCCCTCCTCTACAAAATAGAAGGGAAAACCACCACCCACATACAAACGCTGCCCAAGCGAAACACACACACACACACCATACAGACACCACCCGGCCTGCCCCCACCACAATACACACACACTCCCTCACATTTACATACAGTGCAACATAAAACCCGACACAAAAGCCGATGTTTCTGAACACAGGCAAACACTGACAAAAACCACAAAAAATGCTTATGTACTCTTCACAACATGGTATGTTGCTGTAATATTGGCAACAGCATACCAAATGTAGGCCATTGCAAAGATTGGACAGCAGCATGACGCACTTATTTGTATAAAGTATATCACTGTATCTGCAAGTCATACGAAAGGAAAAACAAATCCACAAACACGTATCAATTCAGCTTCAAAAATATTGATCAGCTGCTCTCCCTTTGCCCCTTCCGCCTCCCTTAAATATAAAATAAGCAAACAAACCGCACACTCAGCAAGCCTCCACACACCTCGCTCGGACACACACCATTCCAACCGATTTCATTATCGGCATTTCCATGAGGGAAGAAAAGATGAAATAGTGTGAAGACAGCTGAATGGACCAGAACGGCAGCAAACGATGGACGATAGTAAGGAATAAGAATAAAATGTAAAAATAAAATTACAGGAACAAGTAATGGCAGAGCCACAGAGAAACACAGAAAACAAGAAATTACAAGCACAGTATTTCCAGGTGTAGAACAGTGAAAGACGCACCACCACCACGCACAAACGGCGCAGGCGCGCACACGCACACACACACACACACACAAATGCCTCAACATGCGCGCGGTCACATGTACATGTACACATGCGTACAGTCATATGTACGCGCACAAAACCAAAATAAAACAATTTCTAAGAACACATAGACAAACACACCGATACAACACACAAAATTGCGTATGTACTCTTCACAATATGGTATGTTGCTGTAATATTTTGCAACAGCGTACCATAGGTAGGCAATTGCAAAGATTGGACAGCAGCACAACACATTTATTTCTATAATACTGTATCTGGCACTAAAGATGTCACGAATAAGAATACAGAATGTCAGTGATAGTAATTACACCATCAAACACATTCCCCAAACCCTTGGTTCAGTTTTCATCTAAATGTCAGATAAACTACAACACTGGATACTGTAAGTCATAAGAAAGGTAAAACAATCACACACACACATTTCAATATAAAAGACAATCAGCTGTCCTCCCTTTGCCCCCCCCCCCCCAAAAAAAAAAAGAAAAAAGAAAGCAATCTGCACACCCTCTAGGCCTCCACACACACACCACACACACACAACACACACACACACACACCCCCTTTCCGTCCGATTTGTCCATCATCACTACTTGCATGAAGGAAGAAAAGACGAAAACGTTTGAAGACAGCTGAATGGACCAGAAAGGCAGAACAACAATGGACGATTTGCAAGGAATAATATGTAAAATTAAAATCACATGAACAAGTAAATGCGAGTCACAGAGCAGCACAGAACAGAGGAAATTACTAGCAGCACAGAATTTCCAGATGGTGTAGAAGAGTGAGAACCCCCACCACCAAATACAAACGCATTTGTAGGCGAATACACACACAAATGCCCCCACATGGAAACAGTATGTATACATATATACACACATACATATTTACACACACATATATATATGTGCACGCCCAAAACCAACACAATAGTTAATTTCTAAGAACACATAAGCAAATACACTAACACAAACATAAAAAAGTGCTGATGTAGGCTACACTCACCATATGGTATGTTGCTGTAATATTTGCATCAGCATACCAAATGTAGGCCACTGCAAAGATTGGACAGCAGCATGACTATACATATAGTATATCACTGTATCTGGTAGGAACGATGTCAAGAAATGAGAATACACAATGTCAGTGATAGCAATAACACCCATCATACATGTCGCACAAAACATTGGTCTGGATTTCATCAAAATCTTAAATGAAATACAACACTGGCTACAGTAAGTCATAAGAAAGGAAAAACAATCCACAAACACGTATCACTTCAGCTTCAAAATGTTAATCAGCTGTTCTCCTTTACCCCTTCCGCCTCCCTTAAATATAAAATAAGCAAACAAACTGCACACTCAGCAAGCCTCCACACGTCTCTCGGACACACACGCCATTCCAACCGATTTCTTCATCATCAGCATTTCTATCAGGAAATAAAAAACGATAAAGTATGAAGACAGCTGAATGGGCCAGAAAGGCAGAAAAAACAATGGATAGTAAGGAAATAGAATAAAATGTAAACATAAAATTACAGGAACAAGTAATGGCAGAGTCACACGAACACAGAAAATAAAAAAAAAATACACGAACAGAATTTCCAGGTGTAGAACAGTGAAAGACCCACCCCTAATCCCACCACACATAAACGCGTGCGCAGGCGCGCACACACACACAAATGCCTCAACATGCGCACAGTCACATGTACAAGTACACATGCGTACAGTCACATGTACACGCACAAAACCAACACACACACACACACAATGCCTGACCATGCGCACAGTCACATGTACATGTACACATGCGTGTACTTTTACAAGTATACGCACCAAAACCAACACAAAACTTAATTTCTAAGAACACATGGGCACAAACATGAAAAAAAATTGCGTATGTACTCTTCACAATATGGTATGTTGCTGTAATATTTGCAACAGCGTACCAAATGTAGACCATTACAAAGATTGCACAGCAGCATGACGCATTTATTTCTAAAACACTGTATCGGGCACTAAAAGATGTCAAGAAATAATACACAGCGTCGTGATAGTAAACCACCAAACACATTCCGCAAAACCTTGGTTCAGTCTTCATCAAATGTCAAACTACAACACTGGATACTGTAGGTCATAAGAAAGGTAAAACAAAATCACAGACACGCACATTTCAAACATAGAAGACAAAGATATTGATCAGCTGTCCTCCCTTGCCCTCCCCCCCCCCCCCCAAAAAAAAAAAGGAGAAATAAACAAAAAACAAGCAAACTACACACCCTCTCGGCCTCGACACCTCTCACACACACACACACACACACTTTCCGTCCGATTTGTCCATCACATTTGCATAAGGAAGAAAGGACGTAAACGTTCGAAGACAGCTGAATGGACCAGAAAGGCAAAAAAAAAAAAAACAGGACGATTTGTAAGGAATAAGAAAATATAAAAATAACATTACAGGAACAAGAGCAGCACAGAACATAAACAAATTGCTTATGTACTCTTCACAATATGGTATGTTGCTGTAATATTTGCAACAGCGTACCAAAAGTAGGCCACTGCACAGATTGGACAGCAGTACAACACATCTATTTGAATAAAGTGTATCCACCGTATATCGGGTAGGAAAGATGTCAAGAAATGAGAATACACAATCTCTGCGATAGTAATAACACCATCGTACATATTCCCCCTAAACACTGGTTTTGTTTTCATGAACATTTCATCAAGTGAAATACAACACTGGATTCTGCAAGTCATAACACAAGTTAAAAAAATCACACACAGAGCGAGAGAAAGAGAGAGAGAGATTTCAAGATGGAAATATTGTTTAGATATCCTCCGTTTACACCTTCCCACCCACCTAAATAGAGCTTAAGACCCCCACCCTCACATACAAATGTATGTGGAAGCGAACACACACACACACCACCCGCCCCGCCCCCCAGACACAAATACACACACACCACCCACCCCACCCCCAGACACACACACATAATGCCTTCACATGCGCACAGTCACAGGTACACACACAAAACCAACACAAACGCTAATATTTAAGAACACATAGGCAAACACACTGACAATAACAAAAAAATGCTTATGTACTCTTCACAATGTGGTATGTTGCTGTAATATTTGCAACAGCGTACCAAAGGTAGGCCATTGCAAAGATTGGACAGCAGCATGACGCTTAGATTTTATATAAAGTATAACACTGTATCTGGCACTAAAGATGTCAAGAAATAAGACAAAATGTCAGTGATTGTCATAACACCATCATACGCATTCCCCAAAACATTTGGTTGGTTTTCATCAAATGAAATACAACACTGGTTACTGTTAAGCTATAAGAAAGGTATACCAAATCCACAAACACATCAATTTTGCTTCAAAACATTGATCAGCTGTTCTCCCTTTGCCCCTCCCTAAAATATAAAAGCAAACAAACTGCACTTTCGTCCGGCTTCACACACCTCTCTGATACACACCATTCCCACCGATTTCTCAATCAGCATTTCTATGAGGGAAGAAAAGATGAAAAAAAAGTGAAGACAGCTGGATGGGCCAGAAAAACAATGGACTATAGAAAGGAATAAGAATAAAGTGTAAAATTAAAATTACAGGAACAAGTAAAGGCAGAGTCACAGAGAAACGCTGAAAAGTTGATTACAAGCAGAATTTCCAGGCGTAGAACAGTGAAAAACCCACCCCACCACATACAAACGGGTGCGCAGGCACACACGCCACACACACACACACACACCAACATGTGCAAGTACATATGCGCAGTCATAAATGCACGCATAAAACCAAAAAACAATTTCTAAGAACAGAGGCAAACACACCGACAAACATAAAAACGTTGCGTATGTACTCTTCACAATATGGTATGTTGCTGTAATATTTGCAACAGCGTACCAAAGGTAGGCCATTGCAAAGATTGGACAGCAGCATGACGCTTACATTTGAACACTGTATATGGCACTAAAGATGTCAAGAAATAAGACAATGTCAGTGATTGTAATAACGCCATCAAAGGCATTCCCCAAAGCCTTGGTTTAGTTTTCATCAACATTTCATGAAATTAAACACAATACTGGATACTGTAAGTCATAAGAAAGGTTAAAAAAAAATCAGACACACATTTCAATATAGAAGACAATATTGATCAGCTGTCCTCCCATTGCTAACTCCCCCCCCCCCCCCCCCAACGTTCCCTCCTCCCTAAAAAAAAATGCAAACTATATATACACGCTCTCGGCCTCCACACGCCTCTCTCAGAACCACACACCAGTTCGTCCCATGTGTCCAACATCAGCATTTCCATGAGGGAAGAAAAGATGAAAAGGTGTGAAGACAACTGAATGGGTCAGAAAGGCAGTAAAACTATATACGATTTGTAAGGAATAAGAATGAAATTAAAAAATAAAACTACAGGAACAAATAAAGGCAGAGTCGCAGAGCAGCACAGAAAAGAGGACATTAGCACCGAATTTCCAGACGGTGTAGAAGAGTCCCCCCCCCCCCTCCCACCCACGGAAATACAAGCAAGCACAAATGCCTCGACATGCGAAGTCACACACACACACGTGTGTGTGTGTGTGTGTGTGTGTGTGTGTGTGTGTGTGTGTGTGTGTGTGTGTGTGTGTGTGTGTTTTGTATACATTTGTACTGTCACATGTGCACGCCCAAAACCAACGCAATAGTTAATTTCTAAAAACACATAACACACCGACACAAACATAAAAAAATGCTTATGTACTCTTTACAATATGGTATGTTGCTGTAATATTTGCAACAGCGTACCAAAAGTAGGCCATTGCACAGATTGGACAGCAGCATAATGCATTTGTTTAAAGTATAGCACTGTATCTGGCACTAAAGGTGTCAAGAAACAAGAATACACAACAGGATAGTAATAACGCCATCATACCCATTCCCCCCAACACATTGGTTTGGTTTTCATCAAATGTAATACAACATTGGATACTGCAAGTCATAACAAAGCTAAAACAAACCCACAAACACATATGAATTTAGCTTCAAACTATTGATCAGCTGTTCTCCCTTTACCCCCCCCCCCAAAAAAAAAAAAAAAAAAAAAAAATAAGCAAACAACCTGCACACTCACCAGCCTCCACACATCTCGCTCGGACACACCATTCCAGCCGATTTCTTCATCATCGGCATTTCCATGAGGGAAGAAAAGATGAAAAGGCGTGAAGACAGCTGAATGGACCAGAAAGGCAGAAAAACAATGGACAGAAAGGAATAAAAATAAAATGTAAACATAAAACTACAGGAGCAAGTGAAGGCAGTCACAGAGAAACACAGAAAAGAGGAAATTACAAGCACAGAATTTCCAGGTATAGAACAGTAAAAGATCCACCCCCACACCACCACATACAAACGGGTGCGCAGGCGCACACACACACAAATGCCTCAACATGCGAACAGTCACATATAGATGTACACATGCGTACAGTCACAAGTAGACGCACAAAACCAAAACAAAATTTCTGAGAACTCATAGGCAAACACACCGACACAAACACCAAAAAGTTCCGCATGTACTCTTCACAAATATGGTAAGTTGCTGTAATATTTGCAACAGCGTACCAAAGGTAGGCCATTGCAAAGATTGGACTGCAGTATGGCGCTTATATTTCCATAAAGTATAACACTGTATCTGGCACTAAAGGTGTCAAGAAATAAGAATACACAATGTCAGTGATAGTAATATCATCATACACATTCCCCAAAACACTGTTTTCATCAAAATTTCATCAAGTAAAATACAACACTGGATACTGTAAGTTAAACGAAAGGTAAAAAAAAAGTTCTCAAGCACACACACCAGATATTTCAATATTGAATACCAAAACATTGATCAGCTGTCCTCCCTTTACCCCCCCCCCCCCAAAAAAAAAAAAAAAAAATCAAACAGTAAGCAAGGAAACTGCACACTCACCAGGCTCCACCACACCTCAGACACATACACCAATCCGTCCGATATATCCATCACCACTATTTCCCTGAGGGAAGAAAAGTTTTTTTTAAAGTGAAGACAGCTGAATGGACCAGAAAGGCAGAAAACCAATGGACGATTGTAAGGAATAAAAATAAAATGTAAAAATATAATTAAAGGAACAAGTAAAGGCAGAGTCACAGAGAGGCACAGAAACGAGAAAATTGTAAGCACAGAATTTCCAGAAGGTGTAAAAAAGTGAAAAACCCTCCACCACCACCTACAACGTGTGTGCATGTGCACACACTGCCTCCACATGGGCACAGTCATATGTACACACACAATACCAATATACAAGCTAATTTTTAAGAACACATGCAAACTCACCGATAAATAAAAACAATTACTTATATTACAATGTGGTATGTTGCTGTAATATTGGCAACAGCGTACCAAAGGTAGGCCATTGCAAAGATTGGACAGCAGCATAACGCATTTATTTCTATAAAGTATAACACTGTATCTGGCACTAAAGACGTCAAGAAATAACACACAATGCCAGTGACAGTAATAACACCATCAGACATTCCCCAAAACATTGGTTCGGTTTTCATCAAAATTTCATCAAGTGAAATACAACACTGAATGCTGCAAGTCATAAGAAAGCTAAAAAAAAATTCAACACATTTCAATATTCAAGACAAACATTGATAAGCTATCCTCCCTTTGCCCCTCCCCCCACTTAAAAACAATACGCAAACTGTACACTCACCAGGCCATGCTCTCTATGTAGTCTTGAACAAAATAGTGAACAAAATGGTGAACAGCTGTCTTCAGACATGTAACCTTGAATAAATTGGTACACGTGTTCTCGGTTGTGTAGCCTTGAGTGAAATGTTGCAGAGTTCTCTGCTGTGTACGCTTTACGTGGCGCAGAACTGTCCTGTGTTATAACTTTAAGGCGCTGCACAGTAACCCTGCGCTGTATGTGAACTTCACATGAAAGGGGCGCACAGGTGTCCTCTGGTGTTGAAACTTAGAAAACGGCGCACAAACGTCCTGTTTTTGTAAGTGCTGCACACGTATCCCAACAGTCTGAACTTTAAAAGATGTGCACAGCTGTCCTCTAGCGTGGCCTTGAATCAAATCGCACACAGTGATCGTCTCGTTAATTCTGCTGGCGTGAACTTTAACAAAGTGGTGCACACTTGTCCTCTGCTGTGTAGCCTCGAAGTGGAGCAGAGTTGTGACCTTTAGTGTAGCCTTGAATAAAGCTTTGCAATGTCCCTCTTTTGTGTACCTTCGGATCAAAGCGCTGTACAGTTGTCCTGTGGTGTAACCGTTAATAAAGCTGTGCCTCCCATTCTTCAATCCGCAATAGTCCACTGGTCCTATTCGCCATGCTGGCAGTTCATTGTTCAAGGATTCCATTTATTCCTTGGTATACGCTTGGGTTCAGTCCGCGTCTGTAATCGAACTACTTGTCATGTTGTAAACTCTGTGCAAGCGATTTAAAAGTACGTTCACTAATCATGAGAAGGAATCGACGTGACCCGCTCATTTACCAACTCCCTGAAGAATAAAACACGAAAATCAATATCCTGATGGGTATTCTCTCTCTCTCTCTCCCTCCCTCTCTCCGTGTCCTATTTATTTCATCTGAGAATGTAGTTATCCTAAGCTAACCTCTTTGGGTTTACTGGCCGTGCAAGTGTGGTACCTTTTCCCAGTCCGATAGTACGGTGATTCTGCTACAAAAAGCTAGGCTCAGTTCACATCTCGACAAAGCAAGAGTCATTAAACACCAATTTCTGTAAAACACACATTGACCCTTAAAATATACACTAAATCTGTACAAATACCACACAAAAACCGAGAGATAAGAATACACTGAATTCCGAGAGAAACGCCCAGGAAAGAAGACCCTCAGCGCTAAGGAACAGACACTAAACTCTGGGAAGGACATTTTTCGCAGTGAAAGGATCTACATGTTGACTGATCACCACCTCGGGCTTTCTGAGGAAGAAGGGATGCTCACATCAGGAGGTACCAGGTGATCACAAGGAAACCTTTCAGGAACAGGATCAAACACTTCCTCACCAGCTCTGCAGCTCAGCCCTAAAGGATCTGAAAACATGCGTCCACGTTCCAGACCTCCGAGGCATCAGATATGCTGCATCACTGGAGGGAACATTTGCCTTTCCTGAACCATTCCCTCTGGTACCGCCTGTTCTGCACCCTTGTTCAACAGAAAACTAGCATAGGAAACCAGGGCTGCCATATTGATCATTATGAAGGACACTTCATCCGGGGAAAGAATGAGACTAAAACACGTGGGAAAAAAGACCTCTCTGAAACCTGGGAAAGACAAGATACTAAACCACGAAGGAAAGGCACCAAATCGTGGGAAAATGTATGAGAGTGAAGAATACTCTAAACCCTGGGAAAGTAGACAAACTCTGTAGCTGAAGACGACCCTAATCACGGGGGTAAAAAACACAAGGCATTTGTGTGGAAAGATACTAAACTCCAGCAAAACGACATTAAACCTTCTGAATGAAGATGCTAAACCATGGCAAGAAAACGCCAAGATCTCTGAATAGAGAAGACGCTACGCCCCGAGAGAGAAGCAAGATACTAAACCACGAGGAAAGGCACCAAATCGTGGAAAATGTATGAGCAAGCAATTAGACGCCAAAACTCGTCAAAGGAGAACCCAGTGTGAGCCATTAGAAGACAACCCTATGAAAGAACAAAACCTTTTGAAAAAAAGGTACGCAACCCTGTAAACGGCGAAGGTGTCCGTAAATCCCTTTCAAAGGGTACTAACTCAGATAAAGAAAAAACGTTGAACCCTAGTGATAATGCAAAAGTAATGCAGGGAGAGGATACAGAAGACAAGATAAAGTAGAACAAAAATACTGCCCCTGGTTAAAAAAAAAAAAGCTTCTTGATGGCATCCGTCTGTCTCTCGAGACAACGGTGTTTGCGCCGTGGATCAGTCAGTTGTGGAGATGCAGCGCCTGCCGTGGCTGAAGAGTCGGATCCCTGAGCGGCAGTTTTTTGTTGCAGTTGCTGCAGATGAAGTCTCGGTCACGAGTGTCTGTTGGTGCCGACGCAATTCTTTGCTATCTGCGGTCCCTCCGTCCTTCCCACTGGGCCTCTCTCATCTGCTCTGCTTGTTTGATGCCGGCTTTGATGGTGGACTGCCAGCTGACCCGGTCTGAAGCTGTTGTCCAGGTCTGGTGGGTCGAGGCTGCCTGTCCTCAGGTCGCGCGTGCATACATCCCTGTAGCGTAGGGCGGGCAGTCCTATGGGTCTGGAACCTGTAGCCAGCTGGCCGTACAACATGTCCTTTGGGATGCGACCGTCGTCCGTGCGGCTGACGTGGCCAAGCCAGCGCAGGAGTCTCTGCGTCAGCGTGGCGAACATGCTAGGTATCCTTGCCTGGGCGAGAACGCCCTTGTTGGCGATGCGGTCCTGCCAAGTGATGCCCAGAAGTCTTCCGAGACAGCGCAGGTGGAAGGTGTTCAGTCTGCGTTCATGTCTCGAGTACAGGGTCCATGCTTTGCTTCCGCAGAGAAGACTGCTCAGCACGCAGGCCTGGTACTTTCATCTTAGCGTTTGACGTTAGCATGGTGTTGTCCCAGATTCTCTTCACTAGACAGGCCATCGCTTTTGCTGCCTTGCGATCCATTGTGTTCAGCTCGTCCAGAGAGGTCGCTGAAGATGGTGGAGCCCAGATAAGTCAGGTCGTCGACCACTTCGAGGGTGTGATCGCCGATAGAGATGCGGGGAGTGCTAATGACATCTTGGCCCATGTTTTTCTTCAAGCTGATAGTGTGGACGAACTCGGTGCAGGCATCAGCGAAGCAGGGAATGAGCCGTTGTAGTGCTTCGTCGGTGTGTGGCAGCGAGGGCGCGGCATCTGCGAAGAGCATCTCCCTGACGAGGACTTTCCCTAAAAGACGCTGCATGCCTCAAATTCACGTGACCTGGTCTCCGCTATGATCTGATGTCAGTTTCTTGTCCTGATGACACAAAAAATTGACACTTTTAGCATGAACGGTACATGAGAAAGGATGGCGACGTCATCATTTTCATATTCAGACATATTGATGTATTCTGAAATTAAAAAACAAAATCGAGTCGTTAATTTCTTTTTCTTTCTTTTTTTTGGGTGGGGTGGGGGGTGGGGACGGGGGCGAGGGTGGGGGGGGGGGGGGGTCAAAGTCCTTTCTGAAACAGCGCGCCAATGGCCTCTTTTCTTCTCCCGTTCGTTTTCGTTTGTCATGATATTAGCTGTAATGACTGGAGAAGACCAAATACAGCGAGTCGAGATAAAGTGGCGCAGAACATACAAGTATCACAGTTTGCGGGCGATAGGTGGTGACTAGTCGTGATGCGACTTCATTTAAGTAAAAGTTTAAGTCTCTGTATAAATTGTGATGAAACAAGCACTTTTGGTCAGCAAAGTACAAAAGCATCACACGAGATGTACGACCCGAGAGTACAAATGATATGGAATCTGCCAATACAGAACTTTGGTGGTTTACTCAGGATCTCAAATCATTGTGACTCCTGTAATTACAATAACCATTTCGCAGAAGCAACAGTGCTGTAGAAAATCTGGTCTCAAACACGCACGACCAAGTGTGGACAGTGGCTGTTCTGAAATTCCTTATCCTGTGTAAATCAACACCTTTGTATTTCACTGTCAGAATCTTCCGACATTTCACTGAAAACTCTCGAAAACTTTTCAGTTTCTTAAAAAACGGAGCACGTGACAAGAGCGACAGGAAAACGGGCCAAAAGATGTATGAGCAAGGTGCCTTGAACTTACCTGGTATGTGAAAACATGTTTATGCTCTAAAGCTTTCATTAATCACATAACGTAAATCAACAAATCAAATTTAGCATTGCAACGGAAGCTCCACCTCTTCTTCCTTCAAGTGAACACCTTCAGCACGTCGAAATTTCACACTGGGGGCGAAAATAGTCAAAACATATGAAGTAAATAAAACCCTCTTGTGAAATACAAGGTCAGAATGTAATGGATAAATGTAAGCAACAAACAGTCCCAATGTCAACCTGTTTTAGCTTTATCTATTCAAAGCTATTCAATTATTCTGCCATTCTGTCACGCCAGTGTCAACCCGTTTTCTACATCTAAGCTATCAACCTTTTGCCATTCCTTCACGCCAAAAAGTCATCGTGAGCTACTCAGTGCGTTCTATAATAATACAAAAAACACACACCCTTAAGTTGGAAATATTTATTGAATTCAACAAATTAACAGACAAAGGGATATACTCCTTAAGAATAAATGAAAGAAATGGTAAATTTTCTCTCAGAATTCGTATCTTATACACACTTTACTATATCACTTACAAACAGCTGGGATTCCTCAATTACACGATGTGTAAGAAATGCATAAAAATGGTAGTTAATTAAGGTATAATTAACGCTTCATAGATTACTGTAAATGTGAATAAAGGAGAGAAAGGGTATTACGTATAGTTCACAGCAGACATTGTTTGGAAAAATGAACTATGCATTTCACGGGAACATTTCTTTCACATGGTTCATGAAATTTAGGATGCAAGATTAAATTTGAAATGGCTACAAGTCAGAATGATAATTACTAATGTTGTTCTAATGCAGTGGATCTAACATCACACGATATTCACCATGTTATGGAGACAGGGACTCCCATACGTGTGTGTGCGTGTGTGTGCGTGTGCGTATGTGTCGTATGTGTGCGATGTGTGTGGTTTTATGTGCGTAGTGTGCGTGTTGTGTGTATTGCGTTGCGCTTTCGTGCGTGCGTGCGTGCCAGAGAGAGAGAGAGAGAGAGAGAGAGAGAGAGAGAGAGAGAGAGAGAGAGGAGGGGGGGGCTGCAGATATACACTTATGTTTTGGAAATCTTTTGAACATTTTCTAAACGTGATTTGATAGACTTTTGGCGTAGATGGACATCTAGAAAATTGTTCTGCTCCCGACTTGATTGCATCGCCAAAAGTACGCGTAAACTTAGCTCTTTCCAACAGTGCTCATTTTCAAAAACAGGTTAAGTATCACGTATAAGATTATATATATAACCTGATAATTTCGGCAATACCTAGAATGTATAAAGGCTTCATTTCCCATCAACATCGCCAGCATTTTTTCTGTGCCTTGATGTGATTCTGTTTTTGTATTGAGATAGTTTCCAGCAGGTCATGATAATATTGGTCATAATTTAGTGGGTTTTTCCGCCTGGATGTGCTTCTGTTTTTATCTTAAAAGTTTTCAGCAGGTCATGTTAATACTGGTCTTATTTCAGCGAGTTGAAGGGAAGGAAGACAAATATGTACTTTGAAAAAAACAATCTGTCCCCAAACTAACAATCTCTACATATAAGAAACATGGACATTGAAATAGTATGTGTGCATGCGCGTGTAAGTGTATCGTGTGTGTGTGTGTGTGTGTGTGTGTGTGTGTGTGTGTGTGTGTGTGTGTGTGTGCGCGCGTGTGCGCGTGTGCGCGATTGTAAGTGTAGTGTGTGTGCGATTGTAAGTGTAAGTGCGATTGTTAAGTGTAGTTAGTGCAGTGCGTGCGGTGCGGTGCGGTGCGGTGCGTGTGCTTGCTTCAGTTCACGTCTGTCAGGCGACTATCTTCTGAAACGTTACTGTTACTATCTTCTGAAAACACTATAATTTTCATAAGATAGTAGTAATACTACTAACTTATGAAAATTATAGTAGTGATTTCAGAAGATAGTAGTAACAGTAACGTTTCAGAAGATAGTAGCTTCGCGTTGCGACTATCTAGTGAAATGATCCCTGTGTGAAATTATGTCCTCTTTCTTAGTATTATTACTATCCAGGGTCACTGATCGATGGTCATTTGGCCTGTTAGTGTAGAACGAGTTTATGTGAACAATTTATGACGTTGCTGACCAATGGTCAGTGTCCTTGACCAGTGGTAATTTTTGCCTAATTTCACTGTTTGACTGCCAGTTAGTGAAGAACGAGTTCATGCGAACAATTTATGACGTTGCTGACCAGTGGTCATTTTGGCCTTATTTCACAGTTTTGCTGCTAATTAGTGTAGAACGACTTCATGTGAACATAATTGGATGTTGCTGACCAGTGGTCAGTGTCATTGACCAGTGGTCATTACCCAATGTCACTGTTTGACTTATTTAGTGTACGAGTTCATGTTAACAATTTACGATGTGGTTGACCAGTGGTCAGTGTCATTGACAAGTGGTCATTTTGGCCCAATTTGACTGACTGCTAATTAGAATACGAGTGATTCGAGAGCGAGACTTCGAAGTCGACAGCCGCTTTTTTCTTCGTGTGCTACCGTTCCACTTCTTTTCTGCGCTGCTTCTATTGGATGTGTTTCTGTGGGATAGTTTTAGGTGATAAAGGTTTGTTGAATTTCTGTGCGTCTTGGCTGGACGGATTTTCGCTATACTTGTAGTATTTTTATTTATTTTCTTTTTCAACATTGAATCTTGTATTTTCAAAATGGCGGACTCTCACGTTGTACCCAGCCTCCACATCATCCACCGTACTTTTGACGTCACTGTCTGACTCCAGAGAGCTGTCGCTTTCAAATAAAGGAGGGGTTTGGATGCCTGTGGTTGCGTTTTCTGGTGCCTTTTTTTTCAGATGTCTTATCAGCTGGTGGTGTTGCTTCAAAGACGTAAGTTTGTTCTATGATTGGGGGTTGTCCTTTAATGGGCGTTTGGTTCTCATGTTTCTCTTGCATGGTGTTTATCAGCAAGGCAAGTGTGTCGCCTCTTATTTCGTCAGATGTTTGTAGCTGTTCTGTTAATTTTATGACCGATTGTCCCGCCTGATGTGATCCTTGAGTTTTTGAGAGAGATTAACATTTTTCATCTGATTTAAGATTTTACGGAAGAAAGATTTTTAATGCAATTTCTGGTGCGTTTCTAGACGTCATTTAATGAGATGTGTGAAAGTTTTTTTTTTGTTTTTTTTTATGACTGGCGAGTTGATTTTAACGTGGACGTGGTGACAGCCCTGATGTGGCCCTTTGCGGTCGGCTGGGCTATAAGCAACATTATCTTATCTAACTAGGACAGGACGACACTGAACATTCTGCTACAAAGGTGTGGATTTCTAATATCCCTCTCTCTTGCGACGGGGCAGACATCGAGTCAGCTCTTGTCAGGCTGGGAGCTGTCTTACGCTCTCCCTTGATTCTGGAGAAAATGAGTAGAGACGGAAAATTGACGCGATTCTACACTGGAAGGCGATTTATTTTCATAGATATCCCAGACAAACCACTTGATAGATCTGTGAAGGTTGCAGGATTTACGGCTAGCCTGTATCACAAGGAACAGCCCAAAAGAGATACTAGGGTAACAAAGTGCAATCGTTGCCTGAAACTGGGTCACTGGGCCACGGAGTGTCAGGAAACTGGTTACCTGCAGAGCCTGTCGCCTACCCGGTCATCGGCAAGGGGATCCCGTCTGTGAGATTCAGAAAGCGAGTGAGGAACCGACAGTGATGTCCGTTTGGGACCCTCTGCCACCGGTCACAAGGTTTGGACACACATCTGACACTGACTCACCCCTTTCTGACGACACTGACTGTGATGCGACTGACAACGAGAAAGAGACAGGTCAGAAAAAGAGTGAGAAAGAAGGAAAGACTGATGTGGTGGAGGACTGTCAGTCAGACTTCAATTCTGGCCGTCATGGGGAACAGAGAAGAAAGAGGAGTGGTAGACCACCCAAGAGGGAAAAGATGTGGATAAGGGAAAAGATCCGGTTTTGACACGTCAGTTTAAACTGGATTTTGCAACACGTTCTCGATCGCAAACTCCGAAACGACCGCGTTCAACAGAGAGGGATTCCCCCAGTCACTCTGACAAACGTGAAAAAACTGCCAAGCTTTCCACTGCTCGTTCAGTCACAGACAGACAGTGACAAGGGATGGGCATGGGTGATGAATGTTTGAACGGTTTTCGGCGCATCTCATTGACTTTCCTTTGATTACCTCCCTAAAATGGCTTTATCTTCTCTTACTGTTTTTTGTTTGAATGTGAGAGGGATAAGGTCTAATAACAAAAGAATGTGTTTATAAGTTTTTGAAAAATAGTGGGTATGACGTGATCTGTGATGCGAGCTTATAATTGATATTGTTCTTGTAAAAAGAACTGTGGCATTTGTGGTCAAACAGACACTGGCAGTAATGTTAAAAATACAAGAATTGCTTTGGAATTCTGGTTGAATGCAGTCTTTATCGTAAGAACTTGAATATTTCTAATATTTAAAAACCGATTTTTAATCATTAAAACTTACACTGGATATAAAACTGGATAAAAAAAAATAATGTATATAAACTCCCCAGCTGTGAAAAGGTTGTTTAGTCAGTCAAATAGCTGAATTATGCAGAAAGCCGCTTCAAATGCGCTGAAACTTGATTTTACAAAAAGACGTCAAAATCAGTACATCAAGAATGAAACAAGCCATCAGGGGAAAAAAAAAAAAAAAACCCACCCTCTAGCACGGCCGTTCGCACACGTGATGGCCACGACCGGTGATACATTTTTTGCACCCTCATAGGAATATTTGCAACCACATCAGTCTTATATGTATTTTTCCCTGATTACAAGTAATGTACATAGACATTTCTGTTCTCAATTTTATTTGATATTCACATGTCTCAACCGTTCTTTAAACGGAAGAAACTTAACAGAACACCAAGTGAAACGTGTTGCTTTTCACGTGGGTAATTCCGCTGACTATACACCGCTGGCAGCGATGACAGATCTGGCGCAGGCGCGAGTCTGCTCCCCGACCTTCGGCTGTGGGATCCTTTGGGCTGGTGCTATGGTGTTCTGTCTCAAAAAGTCAGTAATTGAAAACTTTCATCGATCGCTGCTCCTAACACAGGGGGCTGTGATCGTGTTTCCCTCTCCAGACAATCAGCATGGTTCATAGTATTGTGCAAGAGGAAATATTCTACTAAAAAACGCAAGATCATAAATCTTAAATCCACTTTATACTAAGAAGAGGACATAATTTCACACAGGGATCATTTCACTAGATAGTCGCAACGCGAAGCTACTAACTTCTGAAACGTTACTATTACTACTATCTTCTGAAATCACTACTATAATTTTCATAAGTTAGTAGTATTACTACTATCTTATGAAAATTATAGTAGTGTTTTCAGAAGATAGTAGTACTAGTAACGTTTCAGAAGATAGTCGCCTGACACACGTCCACATCCGAGGTGGAGGCGGGAGGGTGTGGCTATAACAGTGAATGGTATGCTATAAGCGTTCCTCATTCATAGAAAAAAGTAGTCAGACTACGGTTCGTGTCGTAAACTCTAGTGATTATCTACAAGTATGTACACTGACCTAATGACAAGGAATCGACATGACCAGCTCATTCACCAACTTTACCAACTCCCCGAAAAAAAAACCCACGAAAATCAATGCCCTGAAGGATACAACACCACTTTACCCCCATTTTTTTCATGTACAATACGGTTGTTGCGATCGACATTTGATGTATTGATCTACCTATCTCTACCTCTTCATATATTCTTATCCTACGTATTTCATCTAAATGAAAATGTAATTATCCTGAGTTAACCTCTTTGGCTTCACTGGCCCAGTATTGGTACCTTTTGTCTGGTCTGCATTTCAATGGTCTTCTGGTATACTGGCACTACTTCCTAATGTGTGATCCTGCCATAAAACCCACTACGCTCAGTTCACATCTTGACAAAGGAAGAGTCGTTAAACACCAATTCCTGTTAAGTACACATTAACGTTGAAACGATGCACGAAATCCTTGCAAAGAAGAAAGCACAAAACCAAAAGTAAGACGTCGCTTAAATCCGAGAGAAAAGCCTACTTCAGCCCTAAGGAACAGACGCTACTACACCCTGTGAACGAGGACATTTTTCCCCATGAAAGATCTACATGTCGACTCTGAGCACCACGTCAGGCTTTATGTGGACATCAACCTGTCGATCCAGTTTAACAGGACAGGAGTGCGCACAGCTGAGCGAGAATGTATGTGTGTGTGTGTGTGGGGGGGGGGGGGGGGGGTTCGTTTACATGAACTTAACATCGGTTGGCAATACTCCGTTACCCGAATAGGGCGGGCACGTGTGGACCTCATTATGTCTCTCACCATCATAAAAGCGCCTTAAAAGTTATCGCCATCTAACTTCAAAAGCTGTATATTTAATTTGCGCATTACAGAACGCTGCTTACTTTTCATTCAAATTGTAACCATTGAGTTAACATTTGATTTCATTTTATTAGATATCACACATACCCACGCACGCACGCACACACACACACCACACACACACACGCAGAATCTAACCTGCACCTCCGAATGGGATTCTCTGTTGTCAGCCCTGCCTCGGGTGGCGGTCGCCCTGTTAGCTGTCCCTCAGGCTCCTTCTGGTCTCCCCGTCAGCAGTCCTCCGTTCCTGGTGATGGTCTCCCCCACCGGCTGTCCACGTTCCTGGTGGTGGTCTATATTGTCGCTGTTCTCACTGATCCTGAAGCTGGTCTGCCCCATGGCTGCGTCAGTGGGGTTTTTCCCTGGGGCTGCATCTGGTGTCGACGTGTGATCGCTCCTCGTTCCCCGTCTGAAATTAAACCCTTCAATTATTTTTTTTAATCACATTTTGTTATTAAAGCAGTTCTAACACAATGTTTTCATCAGCAGGCAGAAACGAAGGGATACATTACTTCCGTTTATGAGTAACACGCACTCGAAAGATGAAATGCTCAAAATGAAATCTATGATGCAAAACAAGGGAATATACCATTTTTGCTAACATATTTCTTTGCGTTTGATTGTTCAAGGCCTTTCCATTTATCAGTATATTTTTCAGAATGTCTTTGAGGTAGAGATTTGGATATGCACAGATGTCGAATATCCCTTCGCCTGCATGTTGGCCAACTTATGCCATCCGTGACGTTGAAGAAAAAAATCACCTCGTTCTCTATTTTGAAGACCTTTAAAATTACTGTCGAAAAATTGTTACTTTGCATTTTCTGTGCAGAAAATTAACAAGTCATGCGGTAAGTGATGGAACAACTTTTTCTATCACTCGCAACTGCCTCTATTAACGGTGTTTCAAGTAGTCGCCCTCAGACTGATGTCACCAAGTCTGGTGCAAGTGACCAGCCGCCCTGATACGATGGTGGTTATTGCTAACTACATGCCACATCACTTTTTTACTTACAGCTAATTCTGCAATGAAACCAGTGAATCGACAACAATACTACACTAAATCAATCATCAATGTCACAAACGCAAACATGGTTACATCAGTTCACGCCAATACTCTTCATTTTTCTCTCTCAGCTTGTCAGCAGCTGTATTTCACTTGTTCAATTACTCGTCCAGCCGATCTCGCGAGAACTGTCGGGGCTGCGAGCGTTCCCTGACCAATTTTTAAGTGGCACCATGAAAATTGCCCCCTTTATTTTTTTTTACATAAATTGGTTGGATTCATTTTTTCGCTCAGTTCCATGTAATTCTTACAAGAGAAGAAAAGGCACCATCACCCGATGTTTTCGGCAGCGCAAAATTACCCAGTTATGTTCATGTACGTGACGCATGAAAAATGTCAATGCATTTAGTTTGCATATTACAGAGCTGTTCAGTACTGGTCAAAACACATGCACTGACAAACGCTTTCATTGGCTAATAGGGAACATTCTATTATGTTTCGCTTGCATCTTCGTATGGGGTTCTCTTGTGCTGTCGTTTTGTCCATGGCTGCGGTATCTCACTTTAGTTGTCCCTGGAGCATTGTCTCCCCTGGTGCTGTTTTTAGCGCCGTCGACCGCCACGTTCATGTCGGATACATAACGATCATGTGAAACGGTATGGATGACAAAGGCTACGGTTTGCTTGGTGAACTACACAAACGAGTCCCAAATCCAAGTCATACTCAAATTGATAAAATAAATCTCTCAATTCTTGGAATCAACACAAATACGTAACTATTTCAGGCACTGAAAACGGACTTAGATCCAAACATGCATTTCTAACTCGGCTGCCATGGTACCAAATCATACCCGAGATTGTTACAATTTGGTGATTCATACTGATTTACACTGGCTCTGGCCGTTGTACGATGTAACAGGTACGTGACTGGTGAATACGCACGGTCTTTAGTTTTTTTAAAACTTTTTTTTACTAGCCAAGCCAACAATAAAAAACCCTTCCCAGAAAGCACTGAATAACCCACTGAAAGTTTACTGCCTGAACTAGTATCATAACCTTGTCCTTCCCGATTTGGAAGACTCGAGTATGTGGTGCGACGGTCCTTTGGTCGACTGGCACCGTTTCCGGGAGCGTGCTCGTCCTCTTCGATCCTGCCGCAATGGGAGACGAACTGACCAAATCATGACAAAAACGGTCACCAAACCCTGTGGAAGAACACACTAATATCCCTGTCACTTACACTATCACTCACAGGAAACGATGCACTAAATCGTTATTTTTCATACAGACAAGACACTAAACCCTATGACAGGACATTAATCCCTATGAAAGGATAAACCCTATGACAGGACATGAATCCCCATGAAGGGATACACTAAATCCTATGACAAAGATATTAATCCCTACGACGAGATAAACACTAAACCCTATGACAGGACATTAATCCCTTTGAAGGGATAGACACTAAATCCTATGACAGGACATCAATCCCTATGAAGGAATAGACACAAAACCGTATGACACAAGGACGTTAATCCCATGAAGGGATAGACACTAAACCCTATGACAGGACATTAATCCCCATGAAGGGATAAACACTAAACCCTATGACAATTTTAATCCCTATGAAAGGATAGACACTAAATTCTATGACAGGACGTTAATCACTATGAAGGGATAGACACTAAACCCTATGACAGGACATCAATCGCTATGAAGGGTAGACACTAAACTCTATGACAGGACATTACTCGCTATGAAGGGATTCACATGCCGACTGATCACCATGCCATCGCTTTCTGTGGAAGAAGCGATACTCGCATCAGGTGGTACCAGGTGCGCACAAGAAATCTTCCAGGAACAGGATCAAAGACTTCCCCCTGCAGCTCAGCCCAAACGATCTGAAGACATGCGTCCATGTCTCCAAGTCATCAGACCTGCTACATCACTGAAGTCATCATTTGATACTTTCCTGAACCATCCCCTCCGGTACCGCCGGTTCTGTACTCTTCAACATAAAACTGGCATGGGAAACCAGAGCTGTCATGTTGGTCATTGGGAAGGACATCCAATCCTGGGAAAGAATAAGACTCAAATCCCTGGGAAAGAAGACACTAAACCACGGAAAGAAGCAAGCATAAAACTGGAGAGAAGACACTTAAACATGTGAATGAGTAAGACAGCAAACTCTGGGAAGAACACGACACTAACACCCAGAAAAGATGCTAAACCCTGAAGAAGAAACCAGACTTCTGCAAACAACTCAAATCTTTGTGAACGAAGAAGACATCTGGGGGAAAAAAACACGCTGAACTCTGCGCACGACGAAGACGCTAAACCCTGGGAAGAAAACGCTAAATTCTGCGAATGAAGAAGACGCTAAACCCTATGAAGAAAACGCTAAGCTCTGCGAATGAACAAGACGCTAAACCCTGGAAAGAAAACGTTAATGTTTGAATGAAGACGACGCTAAACCCCGAGACACAAGAGAGACCTCTGTCTTGGGGAAAAAAGACAAACCTTGGAACATAAGTCAACAAATGAAGGAAAAATAACCACTGAGAAAGAACACCCTAACAACCTGTAAAGGAAAGGTGACAATCCTATCAAAGCGCATCAAAACTTTGAAAGGTACACAATCCATGAAAGAATGGGCATTAGTAAACCTCTATTAACGGCACTGAATCATTTCAAAGAAAAAGTTAAATCCCACAACAAAAAACACGGAGGCAGGCAGCAGCAGCAGACAGACGAAAAAAATACGAGAGAGAGAGCGAGAGCGAAAGAGAAGAAAAAAATACTCTCCGTATACTCAATTGCATTCTCCGAGTTCACGTGACATGGCCTCCGTTTTCTGTGACCGTTGATACCAGTTTATTGGCCCTGTTGATGCAATAAAAAAAAAAAGAAAGAAAAACATTTTCTGTACAAACAAATCCCATCAACTCACTATACCTGAACTAATTTAGTAAAACTTCAGTTGCTTGTTTTCCTCCCTCTACCAATATTATGATTTACATGATGTACCGTGTGAACTGCATATTGGCCAGCTTATGCCATCCGTGACGATTAAGAAAAAAATCTCCCACCTCGCTCTCTATTTCGAACACCTTTAAAATTACTGTCGAAAAATTGTTACTTTGCATTTTCAATGCAGAAATTAAGTCATGCGGTAAGTGATGGAACAATGTTTTCTATCACTCGCAACTTCCTGACATTCTTGCGTGTTCTTTATACTCGCGAGGCGCCTCGCCGCCTCTGCACCGACTTCATTCTGTTCCCGACTGTCATTTAACGTCAGTTGTTCGGTGTAGATTTCCAACAACACACACATGGAAGGCTGCCATGATAGTCACTGGTCCCTTAAAAATAAGCACTGTAACCCAAAGTGAAAACAAGATATTCAAGATTACAAGTCAATGAATTAACGTACGAAATTCATGTTTCGCAAGCAATACAAGCAATGCATATACTTACACTGGTGATGCAAAGGGGGCCAAAAATCAAGAGAATAGAATGGAAAGATCTTAAATTGAAGCGCACGCGCACACTCTTAAAGTGAGCCTCTAAAACTGCAGTACACTATCTGTGATTGGGGGGGGGGGGGGGGGGGGGGGGGGGGGGGGGGGGGGGGGGGGGGGGAGGGGGAGACGTGCGTGGTAGGAGGTAGTCTACAGATTGTAGTTTAAATAGCCGAAGCGAAGTTCTTGAGCCGTTTCTTTCGCTCTTCCATCGCGGTACTTTCTGCTAGAATGAAAAAGTTGGAACAGATGGTTGGTTGGGTGGTGTTAAAGGCTATTATGAATCTAGCTTTCCGTCTTGTGCGCATATTATAAATGGATTCAGTCTAAAGGTATTAGCTCCTCTTCGATTTTTTTAAGCGGTCTGCAACTGCCCATAATAATGCAAATCACCGACTCTTCGTTTACTTGTGCTTATCGATATTTTGGGATTCATTACACATACATACAGAAGAGGGAAGGAGAGAGAGAAGAGAGAGAAGAGAGAGAGAGAGAGAGAGAGGAGAGAGAGAGAGAGAGAGAGAGGCAGGCAGAGAAAATTGGTGGCGTGTATGGACAATTGCGTATCTCATGCATCCCTTCACCTTCACATACTACTAAGGAGTTGCCATCAAAGTTCAACAGTTTAATTTGTGTATTATAAAATCGCTTACGGTGTTTTTATGAAAACTTAACCAATGAACATTTAGGGGAGGGGGGGGGTAACAGACACACATACACACCAGCGTTCGAGTCTCACCTGCACCTCCGCATGGGACCTTGTTTTGTCGCCCCTGTCCCTGGTGGCAGTCCTCGATCTCCAGTGGGTTTTCCTCCCTGTCCTGGTGGTGGCAGTCTCTCCAGTGGGTGTCCTCCGTCCTGGTGGTGGCAGTCTCTCCAGTCGGCTGTCCCCTGTCCCTGGTGGTGGCAGTCTCTCCAGTGGGATGTCCGTTCCTGGTGGTGGCAGTCACTCCAGTGGGCTGTCCTCCCCGTCCCTGGTGGTGGCAGTCTTCCAGTGGGCTGTCCTCCCTGTCCCTGGTGGTGGCAGTCTCTCCAGTGGGCTGTCCCTGTCCTGGTGGTGGCAGTCTCTCCAGTGGGCTGTCCCTGTTCTGGCAGTCTCTCCAGTGGGCTGTCCCTGTTCCTGGGTGGTGGCAGTCTCTCCAGTGGGCTGTCCTTCCTGTCCCTGGTGGTGGCAGTCTCTCCATTGGGCCGTCCTCCCTGTCCCTGGTGGTGGCAGTCTCCAGTGGGCTGTCCCTGTCCCTGGTGGTGGCAGTCTCTCCAGTGGGCTGTCCCGTTCCTGGTGGTGGCAGTCTCTCCAGTGGGCCATCCTCCCTATTCCTGGTGGTGGCAGTCTCAACAGTGGGCTGTCCTTCCTGTCCCTGGTGGTGGCAGTCTCTCCAGTGGGCCGTCCTTCCTGTCCCTGGTGGTGGCAGTCTCTCCAGTGGGCCGTCCTCCCTGTCCTGGTGGTGGCAGTCTCTCCAGTGGGCTGTCCCTGTCCCTGGTGGTGGCAGTCTCTCCAGTGGGCCGTCCTCCCCGTCCCTGGTGGTGGCAGTCTCTCCAGTGGGCTGTCCTCCCGTCCCTGGTGGTGGCAGTCTCTCCAGTGGGCTGTCCTCCCTGTCCCTGGTGGTGGTCTTCCAGTGGGCTGTCCCTGTCCCTGGTGGTGGCAGTCTCTCCAGTGGGCTGTCCTGTCCCTGGTGGTGGTAGTCTCTCCAGTGGGCTGTCCCTGTCCCTGGTGGTGGAGTCTCTCCAGTGGGCTGTCCCTGTCCCTGGTGGTGGCAGTCTCTCAGTCGGCTGTCCCTGTCCCTGGTGGTGGTAGTCTCTCCAGTGGGCCTCCATGTCCCTGGTGGTGGCAGTCTCTCCAGTGGGCGGGCTTCCTGTCCCTGGTGGTGGCAGTCTCTCCAGTGGGCGTCCTTCCTGTCCCTGGTGGTGGAGTCTCTCCAGTGGGCCGTCCTGTCCCTGGTGGTGGCAGTCTCTCCAGTGGGCGTCCTCCCTGTCCCTGGTGGTGGCAGTCTCTCCAGTGGGCTGTCCTCCCTGTCCCTGGTGGTGGCAGTCTCTCCAGTGGGCTGTCCTCCCCGTCCCTGGTGGTGGCAGTCTCTCCAGTGGGCTGTCCTCCCTGTCCCTGGTGGTGGCAGTCTCTCCAGTGGGCTGTCCCTGGTGGTGGCAGTCTCTCCAGTGGGCTGTCCTCCCTGTCCCTGGTGGTGGCAGTCTCTCCAGTGGGCTGTCCCTGTCCCTGGTGGTGGCAGTCTCTCCAGTGGGCTGTCCCTGTCCCTGGTGGTGCTCTCTCCAGTAGGCTCTCCCTGTCCCTGGTGGTGGCAGTCTCTCCAGTGGGCTGTCCCTGTCCCTGGTGGCAGTCTCTCCAGTGGCTGTCCCTGTCCCTGGTTTTGGTAGTCTCTCCAGTGGGCCGTCCTCCATGTCCCTGGTGGTGGCAGTCTCTCCAGTGGCGTCCTTCCTGTCCCTGGTGGTGGCAGTCTCTCCAGTGGGCGTCCTTCCTGTCCCTGGTGGTGGAGTCTCTCCAGTGGGCGTCCTTCCTGTCCCTGGTGGTGGCAGTCTCTCCAGTGGGCGTCCGTCCTGTCCTGGTGGTGGTAGTCTCTCCTGGGCGTCCTCCTGTCCCTGGTGGTGGTAGTCTCTCCAGTGGGTGTCTTCCTGTCCCTGGTGGTGGTAGTCTCTCCAGTGGGCGTCCTTCCTGTCCCTGGTGGTGGTAGTCTCTCCAGTGGGCGTCCTTCCTGTCCCTGGTGGTGGAGTCTCTCCAGTGGGCTGTCCCTGTCCCTGGTGGTGGTAGTCTCTCCAGTGGGCTGTCCCTGTCCCTGGTGGTGGCAGTCTCTCCAGTGGGCTGTCCCTGTCCCTGGTGGTGGCAGTCTCTCCAGTGGGCCGTCCCTGTCCCTGGTGGTGGTAGTCTCTCCAGTGGGCCGTCCTCCCTGTCCTGGTGGTGGCAGTCTCTCCAGTGGGCCGCCTCCCTGTCCCTGGTGGTGGCAGTCTCTCCAGTGGGCTGTCCTCCCTGTCCCTGGTGGTGGCAGTCTCTCCAGTGGGCTGTCCCTGTCCCTGGTGGTGGCAGTCTCTCCAGTGGGCTGTCCTCCCTGTCCCTGGTGGTGGCAGTCTCTCCAGTGGGCTGTCCTCCCTGTCCCTGGTGGTGGTAGTCTCTCCAGTGGGCCGTCCTCCCTGTCCCTGGTGGTGGCAGTCTCTCCAGTGAGCTGTCCCCTGTCCCTGGTGGTGGCAGTCTCTCCAGTGGGCCGTCCTCCCTGTCCCTGGTGGTGGCAGTCTCCCAGTGGGCGTCCTGTCCCTGGTGGTGGCAGTCTCTCCAGTGGGCCGTTCTTCCTGTCCCTGGTGGTGGCAGTCTCTCCAGTGGGCTGTCCTCCCTGTCCCTGGTGGTGGTAGTCTCTCCAGTGGCTGTCCTCCTGTCCCTGGTGGTGGCAGTCTCTCCAGTGGGCTGTCCCTGTCCCTGGTGGTGGCAGTCTCCAGTGGCTGTCCCTGTCCCTGGTGGAGGTAGTCTCTCCAGTGGGAGTCCTCCCTGTCCCTGGTGGTGGCAGTCTCTCCAGTGGGCTGTCCTCCCTGTCCCTGTGGTGGCAGTCTCTCCAGTGGGCTGTCCTCCCTGTCCTGTGGTGGTAGTTCTCCAGTGGGCCGTCCCTGTCCCTGGGTGTGGTTCCGCTGTGGCCTGTCCTGCCTGTGTGGACCTCCCCTGTGGGCGCGTCAAATAAATCACATGTTGCTGTCAGCCTGCCGCCACTAAATCCCATCAAGGGCTGACTCACTATGGGAACAAATACAGTGAGAGAATTAAAATGCAGAGTTAAAAACTCAATACCGGTTATCTGTGGGCGGTGGGCGGTCATCCTGTCTTGGCCCCTCGCTGTGGGCTGTCCTCCCTGTTAGTGACCTCTACTCTGGGATGTCTGGTGTATGGAGTGGCCGCTCTTCTTGGCCGTCATCCTTGTTCCTGTCGTAAGTGAAATCCTTGCAAGATATTTTCTGCTTACATTTCATTGTCCCAGCAGTTTTAAATACGTACAAACTTCTATCACTTCGTAGAGGCGAAGTTATATGACATATCGTATGTCGTCCCTGGTGAACAAAACCAGCCCAACACTAAAATCATTGTCCCCAAGCGAGAAGCATGTTTCGTAGAACACTTCAAAGGTTGAACCTTTTTCCCGTTCGTTTGTTGGAGGCTGTATCTTCTGGAACGCGTTGTTTACAAGTTATTTTTAGAACATCTGCTCCTAGAGTTTTGATATATTATGGCATGTGGATGTTGAATATCCCTTCGCCTCTTGAAATTACCCTTTGGTAAAAGAAAAAAATCTCGAAATGGTTCAAACGTGAATTTATTTTACAGTAATTCGGTAGAAATTATATATTGAAGAGAGTACGTTATCTGTGAGCGATGAGTCCTTTGTATACCGACGAACCAGATCCCTTTACCATCATTTGAAACCCATAACTTAAACATTTAGATGGAATTAGAAAAGAATGAGAAGATTACCTTAACTGCTTTGACTAGAACAGCAGAAAGTGCGTTCAGATGAATACCCTTGTTTAGATTCTCAAAACCACCTAGGTGAGGCAAATTTTTTGTGACTGTCGCGAAGGTTTACAGTGAAGCAAGTTTTCAGATTGCAGGTTCAGACTGAATCGGCGGCATTGACTTGTTACCTTGTTGTGCGCCATGGAATTTCAGGGTGGGGTGGGGGTGGGGGATGGGTCCTCCCAGCGTCTGCTCCTTTCATCGCTGGTGTTAACAATCATAGCCATGGTGCATGAGATACTGACATACTTCAATCTAGGTAAAAACAAGGTGTTTAAAAAGTATCGCAATTGACAAACGTCATTCATTTACCTCCAGTCATTCCACATTCAAGCGAATCGAAATTTAAAACCTGTACGGGAAAGATTGTTGTCTGCCCTGCCGGGTCCTTCCCAAGAGGAGTGCGCTTTTAGTTACGGTTAAACGACTGGATTACACAGCGGCGTTGCCTCCTTTGTACACCGTTTATAAGTTACGAAAAGCGTTAAAATACAAAGTGCTGACTAACGTTTTAGACAAGAATGGAACCTATCGCTATCTTGGCCAATCTCGTATTAGGGTCACCTAAAAAAAAAACACACAACAACACATACACACCAATTCTGGTCTCTCGAGCATTGCTTCTGGTGACTCAAGTCCGCGTCATCTCCGGTACACGCCGTGGTGCTTCAGGTCAAACGTTTTCGATGTTGCAGTTCATGAGAACTGGGCTGGTGACTGACGTGCAGGTTCATGAGAACTGGGGCTGGGTGGACTGACGTTGGCAGGTTCATGAGAACTGGGCTGGGTGGACTGACGTGGCAGGTTCATGAGAACGGGGCTGGGTGGACTGACGTTGGCAGGTTCATGAGAACTGGGGCTGGGTGGACTGACGTTGGCAGGTTCATGAGAACTGGGGCTGGGTGGACTGACGTTGGCAGGTTCATGAGAACTGGAGCTGGGTGGACTGACGTTGGCAGGTTCATGAGAACTGGGGCTGGGTGGACTGACGTTGGCAGGTTCATGAGAACTGTGGCTGGGTGGACTGACGTTGGCAGGTTCATGAGAACTGTGGCTGGGTGGACTGGGTGGCACCACTGGTGTGGCCAGGACCGAGAGCTCCGGAATGACACCGTGGGATCAGTGCCTTCGACAGGAAACGGAAGAAGAGATGCTAAACCAAAAAGGAATAGAGGCATGGGATATCTGGTGATACAAATTACGTTAATAACATGCCTGGCGATATAAAATCAAGATAAAAAAAACGACATGGATATCTGATAACTGAAATTGTTGTAACAAACAAGCAAGGGAGCTGGAGATGGAAATGAAGTTTTAAACAATCATGATTTCTGTCTAGCGACAAAGTGAAAAACAAAAAGACACTAAGTGTTTAAACAATCATTGATGTCTGTCTAGTGACAAAGTGAAAAACAAAAAGACAGACTTCTGGTAATAAACTGACTTTAATGAAATTCTCTGGTGATAGATATTACATTTAAAAAATGAGCATTGATGCCGAGATAGAACTATTTTAAAAGGATATCGTCTGAGAACTTAGATGTCTGGTAACAGAAATTACATCAAAACAAGACATGTCAGGTAATAGAAATTACGTTAAAGACGACATCGATGTTTGTCTGGTGGCAGAATTACTATGAAACGACACGTATGTCTAGTAGCAGATTATCTTTAAAAAAAAGAAAAAAAGACTGGCGATAGAAAGTGCACTTCAATACAGGACATCCATGTCTATAGAATTACATTAAGAATGACACCGACGTCAGGTGGCAGAAGTTATTAAAAAAAAAAGAAGACGAAATGTGGTCTAAAATACCTGGTCATGTCAGATGTGCACTGTGCTGCGTGAAAGGAAATGATTTTGTTAGGATCGCTTTAGCGAGATTGAGCTGCATGTGAACGCCATGACTTTAATAACGAATCAGATCAACTATCATTTTACAAGTATTTTCGAGCACTATTCTATTCTCTTTCTTCTTACGGTATCTGATCGTTAATTAGAGCATTAAAGAAAAAAAAAACTTGATTTTATGGCTCAACACTTTCAACGATAACAGCATTTCACATACCTGGCCATGATCTCAATGGTGAACACTTCAAACGATCACAGCATTTCACATACCTGGCCATGATCTCAATGGCTGAACACTTCAAACGATCACAGCATTTCACATACCTGGCCATGATCTCAATGGCTGAACACTTAAACGATCACAGCATTTCACATACCTGCCATGATCTCAAATGGCTGAACACTTCAAACGATCACAGCATTTCACATACCTGGCCATGATCTCAATGGCTGAACACTTCAAACGATCACAGCATTTCACATACCTGGCCATGACATACTGCAGGTCACAGGGCTCCCGTGCGTCTTCCTGGCAACGTGGTCCCTGGGCATTCTTGGCGACAACAGTTCCAGTTCCTTCAGGTATTACTCTTGCCAAAGTGACAGGCCATAGTATGACACAGTGGGGAATATTTTCCAGCATCCACATCCATCACGAAGTAAATTGCGGTCACAACCTCAGCATTACCCCAGCGTATTCTTCAGACCCTATTTTAGCCGTGTCCCCCCCAAAGGATCTGGATTAAGAAATGCATCCAGAATATATAGACCTTAGGGCTCACTTTTACATGCATCGTCTCAACGAAAGGAATGAGACAGTTGGAAAAACCGATCCTTGAACTTCCCGGCCAAACAAAAGCGCCTAAAGTTATTCTTGTTCAAATGGCCGCACTCCCTGACATGATCAGCCTGACCACCACGTAGCCGACGGCCATTGACTTATGTTTGCAATTCTTTTGCCTCACAATCGTCGTGGAACGATGAAGACCCCTTGCAGACTGGTCTCAGGGTACACAGCAACTCCCTCACCTGCATCCATCAGTGCGACACAACAGAAGACGACCAGCTACTCTGACAGTCCAGGAATCGTCAACTCACTGATGAATCATTAGAAAAGGGGTCGCGGTCCAGAGTGCGTGACATGGTAACGCTAGAGACAAAGGTTGATTTATCTATCTATGTTTTGATATCTACCTACCTATCTTTCTGTACCTATCTATCTACCTGCCTATCTTTCGTACCTATCTATCTACCTTCTATCTATTACTATCTTATATCTATCTTACTTATCTAATTATCAATCTCTCTTATCTATTAGGCCTTAGGTGCCTCTCAGCTCATTCACTGATCCAACACATCCAGCCACTAGCAGAACTAATGACACGCAGTGGGGTTGTTGAATGATCCGTGTGGATGAGAAAACGGATCTGTGGTAGCAAGTACTGCCCCAAATCAGGGGTGGCACTTGAAATTCCTCGACAAAAGCCCGAGAGTGGAAACCGTTTCCCCAGGGCGTCCTGTATTAGCCACGAGCTGATCTGATCGCCATGTCACCAAAGGACACTCAAAGTACCAGGTGATCACAAGAAAAACACTTCAGGAATGGCATGCCTGTCCTGAAGCTCTCCTCTGGTACCGCTGTTCTGTACAGTTTTTGTTCCACGAATACCTGTCACTGAAACTCCAGAACAGCCAACGTGTCACAGGAACGCCAGTGGCTTTGTGCTGCCGGCATCACAGCTTCGACAGCTCAAGCATCCACCCCTGTATATCACCCACGAGCAGGGGCTCGGTGAGCTGGGCCAACTTAGAAAAAGACCTGTGGGAAAACCATACAGATCCATTCAATCGTTTGATGTGAACAGTACACCGGAGACACCCTTTTTCTCGATACGTGGGCTCCGACTACGCAGGACCGAAGTTTCTCATCCTCACAGAACTGCAACAACACAGCAAACCCCGCCCACCTTCAGCCTTGCCCGCAGCCAGATAATGCATTCGAACAGAATATGGACCTCAAGCACCTAAAGGCCAACCACTGCCACCACTCTATGTAAGACGACCTTGTCCTAACAAAACCACCATCAGAGATGATATGAGCCACTTGGGCGTCGAAGTTGCTGAACGCCCCCCGCTGTATCCCAGAGAGATGTAGTCAAACAAGACACCGCACACCAGATCCCTGCTTACAGAAGACCACCATTCCCATGACAGACTGAGACAAAAGAATTTAAGGACCTCAGTACGACGTGCCGGCGACTAGTGGTTTAAAACTGACTCTTCACACATCAAAAGAACGCGACTATTGCTAGAGGGCCCCCCCCCCCCCCCCCCCCACACACACACCCCACACACCCTCTCCCCATCCCTTTCCCAAAACAGACTTCCCAAAGACCAGCACTGGCACCAAGAAGCCACAGTCAAGAGTAAAACCTCAGGTCTGAACGCCAGACACCCGGTCAGTTCAGACCTCAACGAACACGGGCCCGACTGGCACAAAGGCCATAGGGAAAAAACCCCAAACCCCCCAAACACTTTGTGATGAATATTAAATCCCCGAAGAATTACACGCCACTGTCCAAACCGACTGACCAGTCATTTGGAAGGAATAAATAACCTGGTGGAACTTTTACAGAACTGCTGGATTCACGGAGAATATGCTGCGCTGCAACAAAAATGTACATAAATGTTTCGTCCCGGTTTTAGAATCCATATTTAATTTAGTAATCATCCTAAAATTTCGCATAAGTGACCAGTTTTTGAACGTGTATACACCTCCATGTAAGGACTTACCCCTGACAATAGTATAAACCGGCTTGAGGAAGCTCAAACAGATACATCCACGCGAATATTTCTGATGGGAATTGCTGAATCAAGTCACTTCATAGACAGACTTCTAAAAACTGGTTCACTCAAAAACGAGTAGGTCACCAGCGCGCATGTTAAAAAGTAAAATAAAATAACATAAAATTTGTGCGAAATCGGACTGTTGGCCCTGGAGCAAATTTGGCAACAAGGGTCGCACTCGATATTCAAGAAGTTTAAAAGCAATGGCCAAATTCAGGCCCAGGTAACAGTAAAATATCTGGGGAAGTAAAAATAGAAAATCGTCAATATGCAGATCTCAAAACTGTCGTATCAATTTGTTTTTTTAAATGAGATTGCATTTGTGGCAATCTTGATGGCACCCGCAGCGAGTTCCACAGCCGTACAGAACTGGGATAAAAAAATGTTAGTGGCTGTCAATATTTGATGCAGGAATGGTATAACATTGACCGCCACTCCTGGTGCTACTTTTATTCAATACTAGTTTTTCCATTGGAATATCAATTACTTTAGCTCTGCCTTTGAAGATGATAAGTTTGATAAAAGCTCTTCTCTCTTCTAAGGGTTTCCATTCTAATTTCCTCATGTTCTTCCTAGTATTCCCCTTTTCTCTGATGTGGTTCCCTGTTACGAACCGTGCTGCTCTCTTCTGAATCTTTTCGAGGTTATCAATGTCCTTTAGATGGTAAGGATCCCAAACTGAGCAACCATATTCCAGAACTGGTCTAACCAGTGTTTTGTAGCAGTCTTTAACCTTTTGGGGGCAGTCATTGATATTCCTGTATAAGAAAGCTAAGATATTTGCTTTCTTACATATTAAATTGTAATGTTTCTTTCCATTTGAGACGACTATCTATAATCACGCCTAAATATTTTGCAGCATTAGTTTCTTTAAGAATAGTATTATGGATAGAATAATCTGATCTAATTGGTGAGCGTTTGTTACATATACGCAACACTTGGCACTTTTGGGGATGAAATTCCATTTTCCAAGTTCTTTTCCCACTCTTGTAAAGCGTTTAGATCTTGTAGAATGCGTGTATCATTCTTGCTTCTGATTGTTCTATATACTAAGCTGTCATCTGCAAAAAGCCTTATAGTAGTTCCAGGAGAGAGATTTCTACTTATGTCATTTATATAAATTAAGAAAAACAAGGGCCCCAGAACAGTTCCCTGTGGTACACCTGACAAGACCGGTTTACAATGGGATGACGACCCTTCCACAACAACCTTCTGCGTTCTCCCAACGAGGAATGATCTAGCCCATTTTAGCAAAGAACCGCCAATGCCGATGTGTTCTAATTTAAGCAGCAGGCCCTCATGGTCAACCTTATCAAAGGCTTTAGAAAAGTCTAATAAAATTGCATCTATTTGCTGTCTGTTAAGACAGTTATTAAAATCATTGAGAGTTGTTATAAGTTGAGTCTCAACTCCTTCGCTGTCTAAAACCATGCTGGGCGTTATTTAAAGAAGTCATATTTGTCAAGATGGTCCATTATGCTACTATATATTATGTGTTCAAGTAGTTTAGCTGATATGGATGCAAGAGATACAGGTCTATAGTTCTCCGCTTTTGTTTTGTCACTCTTTTTGAATAAGGGAACAATGCTCGCATCTCGCCACTCGGGTATTACTCCCTGGTCCAGTGAAGCTTGGTAAAGTAGTTGGTATACCTCACTCAATTCATTGGCACATAATTTTAAGAGCTTGCCAGGAACGCCATCGGACCAGTAGCTTTTTCATTGATGTTGGTCAGTAACTTAAATACTCCTGCTTTGTTTACTTTGATGTTTTGCATTTCAGGGAGTTTATCATCATCCTTTAGTCTAACGTTAATTAAAGGTTTGGGATTTGAGAAAACTGAACAAAACTGCTTGTTTAGTAAATTTGCTTTCCCTTCAGGT
>CM031610.1:67403356-67408356 GCA_018398815.1 Conus ventricosus
GAACAAGTGGAGGTAAAACAAGAGCAGGCAAACAATTGCTCCATCATTACATTAATGACTTGACAAAGATTCAATTAAGAAGAAGAAGAAGGGGAAAAGGGTGGAAAGGAACGGGGAAAGAAAAGAAATGAGAACGAAAAATTAGGGAAACGGAATATTCTACGGGAGATTAATGCTATATAGGCCTAACAGCTTTGGATTCAATAGATAGGGATTGCCTCTCATGAAATATGCATGAAAAACCGTGCTCTCTTCTCTCTCTCTCTCTCTCTCTCTCTCTCTCTCTCTCTCTCTCTCTCGCATTTTTGTGTCTATATGTGTGTTGTTCTACACTATCCGACCTTACTAATCTTAATAAATCAGTTTTCGACAACAAAAAAAGAAAAGAAAAAAAAGAGGAAAGATATTTAACAATCTGGATGTGTGTATCTACGAAATACAAAAGAGCTGTCACTCCACATAGCACTCTCACAGCTAGTGACAAATTCAGTTACTTTTTTTTTTATGTTAGCGTCCAGTCTGTAACACAACAACAAAAAGAATAACCTGTGGATACCGTTCAAAACCTTACTGCGGATTACTTGTAGAAAGATCTAAGGGAGACGAATGTAATATCATTGCCTGGAGCCGCAATTATGAGGGTTACGTCCCATGCCTCGTATATGTGTGTGTGTGTGTGTGTGTGTGTGTGTGTGTGTGTGTGTGTGTAGTTGTTGTTATCTTGCTGATCGACCGAAAAAATGGAGATATAGGAGAGAAGAGTCACTTATATCTGGGTCTTGATTTGTTACACAGTGAATATAAATAATACATAATATATAGTGTGATTATGACGTTGTCACTAATTATACTTTACGGATGTAATCATCTTCCGATGGGGTCAATAGACTATCGTTGTCATTATCTTGTCAAGCAACATGACTGAATTTAGAACATCTGAAAACTAGCCTGGCTACATTATACTGTACTCTCTGTAACTGATACATAAGATATTTTTAGACAGGCAGCAAAATGGAGAATCACAGAAATCTTGTGTGAAAGAACAAAAGCGCAGATTGGGGATTTGGTCGCATCCACTGGAAGAAGATGCCGAACAGAATCAATGTGGGAGTTCTAAGTAGCCCAACACATACAGCAGATCAAGACGTGCTTCTGAATTGATAAGTGTCTCATCCAATGTAACAACCAAGGTTACGAACAAACTTAAAGATGGAGAACAAGACAGTTGGTAGCTGGACAGATGTTCGAGTAAAATTCGTAATCATTGCTCAGAGTTCGAAATATAGAGATTGTATCCTACGTCATGAATATCTACTTCCCCCCCTCCCTCTTTTCAGGTTAAAAACTGCCGTTTTGATGCGTTATTACGTTGTAGCAAGTAGGTGTCCATATAATTATAACATTGCCTGGCTCTAACCTTTAGAAAACCTGAAGAAAAAGATTGTTACCCTCCCTCTCTCTCTTTCAGGTTAAAAACTGCCGTTCTGGTGCCTTTTACGTTGTAGCAGTGTCTGTCCCTATGATTATCAACATGCTTTGTTAAACTGGCCCTAACTTTTAGCAAACCTGAAGAAAAAAAAAATGTTAATCTTCCGCTCTTTATGGTACTCGTAAAAGCGACCCTGATAATGACGTTCCTGGCAGCCTATGTTTTTCTGTTGGATTATTTGTGCTGCTTGTAGAAGGCGACCTTTTACAAAGTAGCGAAAATTTAAGGGAGGCTAATCAATAAACTGCTTTGGGATCGGTTTGCTTCGGTTGCGTCCCATGCCATGTGTTTTGTTGACAAATTATTGTAGATCGGAATGAAATGAGGTAGGGAACAGTAAACGATAACAGTAAAACAAGTGGGTATGTTTTGTTTACAAATTATTGTAGACTTGCTGGGGTGGACACGTTGTTGGTTCCTTAACGCATCTAAGATATCCGGCATATTTTTCGTTGAAGGCGACGAACTGTGCTGAATTCAATATGCCAGGGGGCTCCTGTTGTGCCATTTTTGGTTGTCCGGCCAGAAAGCGACAAATAGGGACTTACATTCATAAATTACCGAAGAAAGGAAAAAAATGATGATTGGAGGGACGCCTGATACGGAAGATAATCGCATCGACCACTGTTCAATCCAGACAAGGCAACGATTTGCTCACGCCATTTCTTTAAGTTCGTGTTTCAAATACGGTAAGTGGAGAACAGCACATTTACCTACAAATGTATTCGAACACATTGGATGGATTCCTCTTCTCCTGCCATTGGCGGCATCGCTCATATTTACCGCGGACTATGAGTTCTAATAATATTATTCCATTTCGTGAGGCTAAATTTAGATCTCCGAAACTTTGCTCAGATGTGATTGTTAATAAGTTCGTAAATTTAGGAACTTGAACAGGTGGAGAGGAAGAAGGAAGAAAATCTGTAGTTATATGTTAATACAGAAAGTGATAGAATGTGATGCATGCATGACGTCAGTATACACGTGTGTGTGTTGTGTGTGTGTGTGTTGTTGTTGTGATGTTGGTGTTCCAGGTTTGTTCATGTTGCTCCAGGGCTAGGTCGTTCAATTTTGTTATGTATGGCCAAGATGTTTTTGGTTTTTTTCCGTATCGAACAATTGCTCCCCAGCATTGAAAATTGCATTGACTTTCCTCCCATATATATATATATATATATGAACCAATGAAGTACAGCTACAAGGAAGCTGATTTGAACCAATGAAGTACAGCTACAAGGAAGCTGATGTGTTGCCAAACACTTAACTAATTCAAATCTCACAACTCAATATGTCTGTAATTTTACAGGGGGTGCAAGAACCAACCCAAATTCAGTCATGACAGAATTGGATGGCTGTACCAATATTTCTGGGGAGATACATTGTATTTTGAGCAGAGCAGTGTAAAGTCTTCTAAAGGTGATTGTTTCACTGTTGTTTCAGCAGTAACTTGCCTCTTATGGCGTTGCAATGCACCCAATTGTTCACATCATGTATGGTTTGACAGAGTAGGAAGAAAGCATCATTCTTGCAAGGATCTCAGTGAAAATGATGAATTCTCACTCCATGCCAAGAAACCTGATACTAGTAATACACACAAAATATGTTTCTATCACAGATGGCTCTGTGTTGGGCTGCTTTTCTAATGCCATCGCGTAACATTAACAAGATTAAAACACAACAAAAATTGTATATTACACAAGGATGTAACTTTATTAATTGTTAAGTCTATATTGTCAATTGCAATTGAAATCTAGTTGTTTAGACATGGTATGTGAGACCTTACTTCTAATCAAATCTGCTGTGGCAACTGTGAGTTAATAACTGAGATCAAAATTAAACTTTCTGATACTTCTAAAGAGGTACATGACCAAACGCAAACATAATACTGTTAACAGTAAGTAGTACAGACAAATTACATAATACATGTACTGTTAATGGGGGACTTCAATTTCCAGAGATTGACTGGAATATTAGAAAGAAGTGATGCAGGACCTGGTCATCAAGCAACAAGTTTTTTGAGAGCAACCAAGGATGCATTTTTATTGCAGCACCAGAAAGAACCAACAAGATACAGAGAGGGACAACGCCAATACGCTGGATCTGTTTTTACCAACAGAGATAGACATGGTCAATGAAATTAGAACGGAAGCAGGACTTGGAAAGAGTGACCACTTGTCCCTTCTCATCAACTTAACCTGTTCTTTTGAAAGTACTCGTCAAGCCCAAGATACAATTTTCAAAAAAACGATGTGGACAAACTTAAAGTGAACTTGCTTCCATTGAGTGGGAAAAAGAGACAAAAAACTTATCAGCCAATGAAAACATGGGAGAAAATCAAGCCCACATCTATAATGCAATTGAAAAGTCGACACATTAACAAACAGCTCAGGCAAGAAGGGAAGAACTGGATGGACAGGGCACACTGAAGTCAGTCAGGAAAAAGCATAGACTCTTCAGAAGATGGAAGGAGACAAAAGCGGGAAAGAATACCAGACTTATAAAACAGAGAATAACGAGCAAGAAAGGAATGTCGTTGGGCTCAAGAAACTTGGAACGCAAAGTGGCAGAAGAAGCAAAGACAAACCCAAATGCTTTTGGAACTTCGTGAAGTCAAAAACATCATCAAGACCAGGAATATCAGATCTGAAAAAGGCAGATGGTTCAAAGACAAGAATGATAAGGAAAAAGCAGAATTATTAAAATCATTTCTTTCAAAGTGTCTTTACCATTGAAAACACAGGACCACTCCCAGATCTACATGTTTGACTTTGAGGAAGCACTCACAGATATCACGATTAAGCCTGAAATGGTCCGTAAACTGCTCGAAACTCTTCAAAACGGCAAAGCCCAGGTCCAGATGGTTACCACCTAGCATTTTGGCAAGCGCCGCTGCCGAACTGTCTCAACCACTGGCACATCTTTTCAGTTTATCTGTAGACACAGGTCAAGTTCCTAAGGACTGGAAAAAGGCAATGTCACACCGATTTTCAAGAAAGGTAGCAAGATGATGCCAAGCAATTATAGACCTGTAAGCCTGACCGTGTAGTCTGTAAGGTAATGGAGAAGATCGTTCGAAAGCAAGTAATGGATCATTACAGAAAAACTCACTGATTAGTCAAGACCAACATGGTTTTGTTCAGGAAGGTCGTGTATTACACAATTGTTGGAAGTCATGGATGCCTGGACAGACATTATTGATGAGGGAGGTAGTGTTGATATCATATACATGGATTACCAGAAAGCCTTCGACTCTGTACCACACCGTAGACTCCTAGCAAGTTATCAGCATTTGGAATACATGAAAAGCTTGAACTGGATCAAAGATTTCTTAACGACAGAAGGCAGAATGTTGTAGTCAATGGTGTGGAAATCACAAGAAGCCGAAGATGACAAGTGGCATTCTCAAGGTAGCGTTCTTGGACCACTCCTCTTCGTCATGTTTATAAATGACCTACCACGAAAAGTCAAGACTTCTGTAAAGATGTTTGCAGATGATACTAAGGTATTTACA
>CM031610.1:67413356-67418356 GCA_018398815.1 Conus ventricosus
ATTTTATTGACCCATTTTTTAACCCTCATTTTCATGGATTTAAAAAATTCCCTTAAAACATTTAAAAATCTTTTTTTTTCCCAAAGGAAAAGGGGGGGTGATATTATTTTACTAGACGGGGGGTTAAAAGGGTTTTTTTAAGGTTGATGTATGACCAATTTCTAATGTTATGAAAAAAAAAAAAACGGGGCCACGTTTTTAGGTTAGGCAAAAAATTTTTAAAACCTTTTTTTCCTTTTTTGGTTTTATTTTTTAAACCGGGAAAGACCGTACTTGAAACCAAGTTTGTAGTTATAACCCCACTAAAATCCAATTTAAACGTTTCGCTCCTCATGACCCTTGCTCAAAGGGAATTTTCAGTTTTGTTTCCATTTTCACTTTTGCTAAGAATTTTTTTGGGAGAATATTTCCATTCAAACTTTATTTTTTTTTTTTGGGAAAACTTAGGCAGAAAAATTTTTCCCCACAAGGGGAAGGGGTGAACCAAATTTTTAAAAAAGGGAAATAAAAGATTTGGTTTTTTCAAAACCCACCTTAAAAAATTTTTAAGATTGACATGTTTTTTTTAGCCCATCTTTTTCCAACTTTTTATAATTTTCAAATTCAGTTTTGATTTATTCAAAAGGGGGAGAAAAAATTTTTCAAAAAAGGGGGTTTATAAGGTTCTTCATTCTTTTCTTTACTGTACCTTAAACATCTGGGAAAAACTTTTTCCAGATGTTGGCAATGGCAACAGCTTTTTTAAATTTTTCTAAATTTTTTTTGGGGAGTAAACCAACCATTTTATAAAAAATTTTTTGTTTTGCCCTTTAGAATACGTCATTGGTTTGTTTTAATTTTAAAATGTTGTTGAAAATTTGTTATTTTTTCTGAAATTCATTTTTGTTTATTTTTTCTTACTATTTTTAAAAAAGGTTTTTTTTCCCTTTTATATCGATTTATGAAAACCCCAAAAGAAATCCCTTTTTGAAACGGTTAAAAAAAAACGTTCCACCTCATTTTCCACAAAAGTTTAGCTGCTTTGATTTTTTTTATGTGGTTATTAAAAAAATTTTTTGGGGAAATTTTTCTTATAAAATTTTGGTTTTTGCCACTTAAAACTAACAAAAATAAAAAATTAAAAAGGGTTTTGGGAAAATTTTTCCCCCCAAAAAAACCAAAAAATCACAGTAGAAGCCAAAAAAAAACGTAAATTATTTAGAATAACATTAGCCCTTAAGGATCATACATAAAACCATTAAAAAACCTAAGGGACACCCCCGTCTACGAGACTAAATAGTCCCACCCCCCCATTTTAAAAACCATATAAGGGAAAACAAAAGATTTTTAAAAACCTGTTCCCCAATAGAAAGAATTAACAGGGCACAGCGAATATAAAAGGGGCCGAAAAAAAAAGTGGCTACAACACAAATTACAATACACCCAGAAAACAACATGAAAGCAACGGGAAAAACGGAAAAAGAAAATTAATGGTAAAACCCCCTCATATAGGAAGAACAAAAACTAAATAGAAAAGAATTCTTAAAACCCTTAAAAACACTTTCCCCCAAAAAGAACATGTACTATCTAAAATTAAAAACAAAATACCGTAAAGCTATCATACCGTGTAGCCCAACCCTTAAAAAATTAATTGATTCTTCCAATAAAACCAAAACAAACAACCAAAGGGGGTGATAAAAGGGAAAATTTTGTAATTGCACTAAAAAAAAACCAGTGCCTTTGAATAATAAATGTCTCTCAAAAATTTGTGTACCAAAAGCTGGGAACAACAGACATGTAAAGAAAATAAAAGGGAAATCAGGGGCCCTTAAAAAACCAGATATGAAAACCATAAACGTCTTTCAAAAATAAAAAATTAAAAAACCAAAAAATTAAGTAAATTTTTTTTGGGGAAGCTAAAAAAATAAAAAATAATTTAAACTACAGGGAAAATTTAAAAAGGAAACACCATAAAACAAACATTTCTAAAAAATGAAACTTTGTACCACAGAAAAGTGGTGATAAGTAAACCCACCTAGATCCCTAACTCAAAAGTAGAAAGTAAACAATTGCAGGCATAAATGGGAAATTTTTGTCAATCACCTTTCGTGCAGTCCCCCTGAACGCGCCCCAAAAAAAAAAAAACCGGCAGGCACTCTCACGACGAACTCACCGCCCACCCCCAGGGTATAAACCGGGTGGGTGCCCAAATTGTATTTTTAACCCGGGAGAGGCTTTTTAGCTTGAAACAAGCTTGTAGGTTTTAAACCCCTTTCTTTTAAAATTTTTTTAAAACTGGTATGTCGTCCCTAAAGTTAGCCCTTTTGCGCCTGAGGGGCTTTTTAACCCTGATTTTATTGATTGCTCCCACGTTGAGCACTGTGGCCAAACAAAACCCAAAAATTTAATAGGGAGAGAATTAAATTTTGGGGGCAGTCAAAAAAAAATTATTTTTTCAAATCCCCTCTACAGAAAAAACTCATAGGCAGACTGAACTTTTGTGCCAACATGAGGTGGAAGGCGTTTTTTTTTTGAACCCCGATCCCAAAAAGGGAAGTAAAAAGATTTTTGGGTTTAAAGTCAGGTCGCCACCTATAATAGAGGAATAAAACCCTTTTAAAGATGCATGAAAAACAAATGCTAATATTGTTTCAAAAAACACATAACAATTTTCAAACAACATTGAATAATAAAAAACAAATCCGTGCAAAAAAGTATTCAAAAAGGGGAAAAGACAAACAATTTCTAAAAAAGGAAAAAAAATGATACCTAACCCTCAACAAAAATATTCAGAAAAATTTAAAAAAAGTGATAAGACCACTTTGACAACATTAAAAAAAAGAAAAAAAAATTTGTGACCAGGGATTTTGGGTGACGGGATAGAAGCAAAGCAATGAAAAAGCCTTTAAACCTTAAAGACCACAAACCTAATTTTCTCAACAACCCACTTGTAAATGTAAACCCCAAAATCTAAATTGGCAAAATTGTAAAAAGACCCGGGGAAAAGCAATAGGGGGACAAAAACAAACCGATACAACCTCTGGAAAAAAATAGTTATGAATTATCCAAGGGTTTAAAGAATTGAACAAACCCAAATACAGTTTTTCATTATTTTGATAGGGGCTTCTCCCCTTCCATTGTGAGGAATTATTACTAAAGCTCTAAGATTTCCCAACAAATATACAAAAATAACGTTTCGGGAAGGAAAATATTCTCCACACAAAAAAAAACCCTTCTCCATAGCAACGGGAAAACTTGGTTAAAAAAAATAGCAAAATTCCACATTCGATGTCACGATGGGGCTTATGACGGAGCTGAAACGTGTGAATTAGTTGGACTTTCATGTTGTCTCTATACAGAAAATACTTGGGAACAGGGTTTGGTTAACAGGGAAACGGTCTTTTCCAGTTTTAAAAAATAAAAAAAAAATCATTGAAAACAAGAAAAAAAAAACTTTGTAAAATTTTTTAAAGCCCTAACTAAAATCACAGTAGAAGCCAACAAAAAAAAAGTAAATTTTTTAGACATAAATTAGACCTTAAAGGGTCATACATCAAACCATTAAAAAAAACCAATGACAACCGTCTAGGAAACAATAGTAACCACCCACCCTCCATCTTAAAAACAAACCCAAAGTATAAACAAAAAATTTTTTAAACTGTATGCAAGGAAAAAATTTAAAGTGCGCAGCTGAATATCAAAAGGCGCTGAAAAAAAAATGGCTACAACTACAAATACAATACAACCCCGATAAACAACATGAAAGCAACGGAAAAACGGAAAAGAAAAATTATATGGGATAACCCTCCTATGATGAAGAACAAAAACTACGAGGAAAGAATTCCTTAGGAAACCTTAAAAATCATTCCAAAAGAAAATGTACTATCTAAAATATTTAAAAAAAAAACCGTCAAGCTATCAACGTGTATGCCCAAACCTTTAAAAAAATAAAAGATTCTTCCCAAAAAAACCAAAAACAACACAACCAAAAGAGGTAGAAAGGGGTACTTTTAATTGCACTAAAAAAGACCGTGCCCTTTTAATAATAAAGTCTCTACAACAATATGGGTTTTCCAAGCTACGGTAACAACGACGTGATAAAAAACATACATAGGAACACGGCAACCACTTAAAACCAGTATGCAAACCTAAACAGTTTTCAAAAGAAAAATTAAAAACCAAAAGAATTAATAAAAAAATTTGGAAATGAAAAATAGGAAAAAGGGTTACAACATATCATGGAAAATTAAAAAGAGCAACACCATAACCCCCAACATTTTTAAAAAAAGCAATTAGTACCACAGAAAAGTGGCTGAATTATGTAAAACCCCCCCTACATCCGAACTCTAAAGTGAAAAAAAAAATTGCAGGATAAAAGGAAAATCTTTGTCAATGCACCATTTCGTGGCCGTCCCCCCCAACGCGCCCCAAAAAAAAAAAAACCGGGAGGGCCCGTGCTACACGCAAGAACTCACCGCCCACACACCACGGTAATACACCCGGGGGGTGCCCAAATTTATTGTATACCCTGGGGAGAGCCCTTTTAGCTTGAAAAAGCTTGTAGTTTAACCCCTTCATTTTAAAAAACCAAATTTTAAACTGGATTTTTAATTAATTTTGCGCCCTTTGGGGCTTTTTAACCCGATTTTTTTTATGCCCCTAAAACATTGGCTAAAGAACCTAAATTTAATAGGATTTACTTTGGGGGCCCCAAAAATAATTTTTTCTACAACTTATGAAAAAAACTTTAAAGGAACTGAAATTTTGGGGGAAAGAGGGGAAGGGTTTTTTTTTTAAAAGTGAAAAAAAATAAAAAATTTGGGGGTTGTTGGAAAAAGCCACCCTTAATAAAAATCCTTTTTGAAAGTAGCATGGTTTTGTTTTGTTTGTTTTTCCCAAAATGTTGTAAAAAAATCCAGAAGCAAAAAGTTTTTGGCGGAAAACCCAAACTTTCTTAAAATGGAAAATTAAAAATTCACTCCCCAACCCAATATTTGAAAATAAAAAACTTATTTGCCATT
>CM031610.1:67420856-67428356 GCA_018398815.1 Conus ventricosus
GTGACAGTCAGCGACGATTTCGCCGTCAGTCTTTTCATCAAGGGAAGAAAGTACCGAACGTGACTGTCAGTTTGGAGCGACAGAAACTGCGCGATTACCTTAACCAGGTGGCTGTGGCCAAGACGTGCGATGGGATAACTGATGCCTCTCTGCAGCAGTATGCTGATGTTCTGGAGAGCCCTTCCAAGCAGGTTTATTACAGGGAGGTCACCAGGGATGGATCTGTGATCAGGGCGGTGGACTGCTCTTTGCTGATTCAAGGCGCCCCCAGTGAATTGCAGTTATGCAGAGCATGCAAACAGGCCAAGCGTTCAGTGCTGAAGAAGAAAGCCCGAGCAGTCAGTACTTCGTCACCTGTGGGTAAACATGCCCCCCTCAAAGTCCTATCCAAAGAGAAGCTGTTGCATGCCCTCAAGACTCTCCGAAAAGAGAACAAAGTTCTTGAAGGAAAGTTGAAGCGCTTCATGACAAACCTGCCCAACGAAAGCGTAGAAGTTGTTAGCCCTCTTCCTGGAGTCAGTAGCCCTTTGCATGAAATTAGTAGCCATGTTCATGAAGGAAGTAGCCCACTTTATGAAGTCTGTAGCCTTCTTCATGAAGGCAGTAGCCCTGCTGTTAAGGTCAGTCCTGTTCATGAAGTCAATAGCCCACTTCATGAAGGCAGTAGCCCTGCTGTTAAGGTCAGTCCTGTTCATGAAGTCAATAGCCCACTTCATGAAGGCAGTAGCCCTGCTGTTAAGGTCAGTCCTGTTCATGAAGTCAATAGCCCACTTCATGAAGGCAGTAGCCTGCTGTTAAGGTCAGTCCTGTTCATGAAGTCAATAGCCCACTTCATGAATGCAGTAGCCCTGTTGTTAAGGTCAGTCCTGTTCATGTAGTCAATAGCCCACTTCATGAATGCAGTTGCCCTGTTCTTAAGGTCAGTCCTGTTCATGAAGGCAGTAGCCCACTTCATGAAGGCAGTAGCCCACTTCACGAAGGCAGTAGCCCACTTCATGTAGTCAATAGCCCACTTCATGAAGGCAGTAGCCCTGTTATCAAGGTCAGTCCTGTTCATGAAGGCAGTAGCCCACTTTATGAAGTCAGTAGCCCACTTCATGAAGTCAGAAGCCCACTTCAGAAAGGTGGTAGCCCTCTTCATTACAGCATTATATATGAGGGTTGTTCATTTTGAAATAAGAACGGTACTGACAAGCAGATTATTGTTAAGCCATGTCAGTTTATTTCGCCCCAGCTTTTTGAAGTATGGGTGAACATAACATAGCGCAGGCTTCCAAGGGTGGTGCAGGATTGCTCCCAGCTGGTTGGTTCGGCAGTTGAGGACAGTAGGATTTTGAGTCCACTCGCGCCTTCTGGTTTATTTTTTTCTTGTCTGCCTTTTGGCCAACTCTGGGGAAAGGCCCAGTGACAGCAGGGAAAGTCCTGTTCACAGCGGGACAGACTGTTACCTGGGATCCTCTTTGGAAGGCACCTAAGACCTCATGGTGAAAGCTTGGCCATGTCTGGAGTTGTGCTGTTTTCACCTGTCAATGGAACAGCAAAGAGTGAGGCTGTGGAATGCACACAACGGTTGCTTGGCGGTGGCATATTTTGCCGGTTGGCTCTGCGGTCATGAAATATGGGCTGGTACACTCATGGGGAAGTTCCTGTGGAGTGTTGTGTCACATTCATTGGCCATTACACAGCAGCATCTGCCAGGGAGCAGTTATGCCCCTTGACATCAGAATGGAGTACCCTGTGCATTCCTGAACCCTATGTGAACACAGCGCAGACATCTAAGGGTGGTGCAGGAATGCTTCCAGCTGGATGGTTCGGCAGCTGAAGGCAGTACTTCTCTGGGTCCCACTCACACCTCCAGGTGTATCTTCTTCTTCTTGTACTGTTCTATTGCCACAAATATATTGTCTTTCAATCCAGCAAAGGCACGCCCCATTGTGGTCTTCTTTGGATGGGTGCTGGAAACACTGGAGAATGGCAGCTCCAAGAGCAGCAGCCCCGGTGTAGCACTGACAGACTGTGAGAGACGTCCCCAGATGGGGGAACGGAATAAAAGTCACCAGGGGTAAAAGTCCTGGGAGGACGAGACAGTGATTCATGGTTCTCCTCTTCCGGGTCCATGTGTACACCTTTCAACTTGCGGCCAGGTGCACTGCCATGCCGAAGCTTGATCCCTCTCATGCCCATTACAGGTCTGACCCTTTTGTCAGTGGGGTTCAGTTCAGACCCCACACATTCTGTGCTGTAAAGGCCAGTGTCAGACTCGTCCTTATGCAGTGTAAACACAGGACCAGCCTACTATGAAAGAGAGTTCTGCTTATTGATGTTATTTACCAATTTTCATGCTGATTTTAAAAGTAATTTTAAGTAACTCCACTGGTTAACATGGACAAATTACGAGACAAAACACGACGCATTTTGACCTCTTTGGTCTTCTTCAGGCAAGATAAACAACATTCAGGACAATGGAAACAAGAGCAAGCAATCACTTTCTCGAATTCTGTGCAAGATGGGCGTTGAGAACTTTTCATGCAAAAAGGATGACTGGATCCTCACGGACTCTTACAGCTTTTTGTCTTACAAGTCAGCCTCAAATCAATTCTATTAGAAAAATGGTCGCTAGAGAATGACTAACAGTGTTGTGTTGATATTATAGAAAAAAGCAAACACACAACTAACTGCTTATGGTACATTTGAATCGATGACTTTTAACATATGGATATGATTGTCATTTGGGAAAAAAAAATCATGTTTGTTTACATTCTACTCTGTTCTTATATTATACCAATCAGGTGATATTGGGGAAGAAACATTCCACTCTTACCTTGACAATCAGCCAGATTCACTTTGTAATGTGATTTCAAGAGCTTTATTGATTAGTAAGACAATTGTGCCATCCCTTCGCATAATGCTTGATTGATAGTCATGTTTCCTTGCACAGCAAATTCCTACCATGCTTAGCAGGAGAAACCAGCACAGGCTTCTTTGTGTCGAAGTTGCTGAGGTCAACCATGCTCAGATAAGAGAATAGAACTTAGGGTCTATAAGACATGGCTTACCATGGCATGCCTAAAGAATGTAGAGCTTATTTTCCCTTGACCGTGTTAAGGGAAGTATTGGAATTCGTCATGGTCGTGTCTGGAAACCTGGTGGACATGATAGCAGGGTAGATTTTCCTTGCCTGTCAACTTACTTGACATGGCAGCAGAGATAGGGAAACCTGCTGGTCTCTCATGGCGGACGTGGCTGTGAAAGGTTAATGGTGTGTGTATGTGAATGTGCGTCATGTGACACAGGCTTATACACATGTGCACTCTAAATGCGTACCACTGTCTCATGTGAAAATGCTGGGATCGAAATACTCATCTGTGGAATTGTCCATGACAGCAAAACCTTCTGGCGGACAAGTGGAAATTATTTCTCCACATGTCTGTTGGGCAACTAATTTTGTATTGTGACAATGAAAAGGTAGTCAAGAAATAAGTTTCAGTGCAGACCAATCACACTTCCCTCCTACCGATGTCACTGTTACCACCACTTGTCTGCTTCCCCTAATCCCCCACCCCCCACCCTCCCCAGTTTTTTTTTTCTCATAACAGAATCCTAGCAGAGTGCTGTTTGACAGGGGCAAAAGCATGGGTTGGCAGCGTGCAGAAATTGTCAGCATGAAAATGACAGAACAACTTCCTTTATTTTGTTTTAGATATGTGTAGGCAGGAAGTGGATTTATTTTGGAATCTGTGTGTAGTGAAGAAGTAGGAAGAGAAAAAAGATGGTATGGCAGAGATTTTATAATTTCAGTTCAGTCCAGGAATGTGTGAAGGTGACACAAGACAATTCTGTTGTTTTCTTTTCTTGCACACTCTTGAAGACAATGAGAATACTCCCTGGTAAACAAATATGCTGTTATACATCTTATTTCTCGCTCATAGGCCTTAATCGCATGTTAACAGAATATGCCTCTATTGAATTATGTTTGCTGCTGACTTGCCATTGCACTACTTATAAATATTTTATTGACTGTCTTTTTAATTTCTAGTATACACACAGATTCATTTTTTTTTTTTGGGGGGGGGGGGGGGAGGGGGGGGGGGATAAGTACATTTTTTGACCCAAGGACAACTGACAATTACCTGGAAATCTCTGGCCTTAACATGTGTATATGTATCTTAATGTACATAAAGTGTGATCGAAAAAATAGAAATGTGAACTTCGATCCAGGATAGACACTGAACTGACAAAAAAGTTAGCATACATTATCTATTTTGTTTGAAACTGTGAATGCCTTTACAGTGACTTGTACGCAACTTCATGGAACATTTTTCGACACTTGATGGAACAGTAGCCTTGAACTGTTCTTAGCATGGATTCAATGTGGTTCTTGCAAAGTACCATATACGAAATACACACACGTTGTGTAGGCATTCACAAATTTTTGTTGATACACAACTGCCACAGTGATGTGAAGACAGTACAATTTGTGGGGTCCTGATGCATCTGTAACTCCGGTTTCAAACCAAACTCTGCTGGTACATTGTGTTTGATTGTGTCCCCATGTCTTGATTGAGACTATGTATGGGTGTGAAAGTCATGCAGACAGTAGGTAGTAAACAGCATCAGTTTATGAAATGGCTTCCTTGTGTGTGTGTGTGTGAGTGGAGGAGGAGGCAAGGAGGAGTGAAGAGTGTCACTACAGCGTTTGAAGCTTTGATTTATACTAAAATAGTATACTGCACTATACTTTAATATACTACAGTGTGCTTCATTTGCAACTTGGCAGCACCACAATAGACAATGACTTTTTTTTAATGATTCAGTTATCTCAGAAAGGGTATACACAGCTATTTCCAACAAAAATGATTACAAGTTCTCCTCAGGACAGCCATGATATTAAAAAAAAAGAGAGAGAGAAAAAAAAAGAAGAAAAAATGCCATATGTCACAGTGTTGTCATTTGCCCTAATTTCTTTCAAGTAATTTGACACAAGTTTCTTTATACATTTAATCCCTATTTAATGCTACATATTGTTTCCAAATGAGAGAATACTAGACCTATGGTGTATCAGTATTAAAGAAAATGTTCTATCCAGTTGCTAATGTGAGAACGCTGTCTGGTTTTCAGATATATTCTAAAGGAGGAGGGAGGAGCTGGTATTTCCATCATCCATGCAAAGTGTTAACAAAAATACATTTTCGAATGCAGTCTGCCAAAATTGTATTTTTCCATGATGGTTTAAGTCAATCACAAAGAAAAACGGAAAAAGCAAACCCAAATGTACCCCAAATTATACTAAACAGTTTCATGATTTGACCAGTGTTGTCTCTTTTCCTTTTGCACTTATGTTGTGACTGCACACCCATAATTTTGTACTGTTGAATTCATACTTCCTCCAGACTGAAGGTCAAATCAATGGCATATATTTTGTGGTGAACAGTAATCACTATTTAGATTGAATTTAAATCAGTGGCATAAAGTTTGTGGTCAGCAAGTAGAATGTTATTTCAATGTATGTAAATACTGTATGTATACTGCAGTAAATTGCAGGTACAAATTTTATGGTCAACAGTCCCATGTATTCTGTCACCAACTTCATGTGATACTGTTGAAGTTCAAAACACTCAAGTTAATGAAGATCAAGACAATTAATAGTGAACAATTACAACAAGACTGAAGTTCAAACCACAGACACAAGTTTTGTGGTGAGCAGTTACAGTTGTGTCCTGTTCAAATTCATATGGACACTGTGCTGAAATTCATTTAATCACTCACATTTTGTGGTCAACAAATCACTCATGTTTTGTGGTTAACACTTACAGTTGGGTACCCTTCAAATTCATGAGGTCATAGGATTAATGTTCTAGTCACTGGCACACATTCTGTAGTGTCTGGATTGGATTACTGGCGCATACTGTGCCTGTGTAACACCCATCAGGTTTTGGTTTCCTTAGTTCCTTCTGTTTTCTTCTGATAGTTTTGATAATGGCACACCTTATCAATAATATTGTGTAACAATGCTGAACTCTAATTGAACAAGTGTGAAGCCCTCCAATGTTTTCACTTTCCACATTGATTTTGAAATCAGAACGTCACCTAATCCATGGGCTGAAAGGTTTATATCAGTCACCTCTCTGTAACTATGCAGTTGCTCATACTAAGATTTTACCTTGAATCCAAAATGCCCTACTGACGCGAAACAATTGTGCCATCATTTTTTTCCTTTCTAAAACTGATATTGATCTTTCTATGATGTACATGCTTTATAGATTACAAGAATTACTTGTTTTTTCCCCCATGACTAATCCATCAAACTCCGAATCAAATTGCAGTGCTTTGCACTTAAAAGAATTTTTCTTCATGCAACTGCATGTTCAATTCAGTTAACACAGGTATCACATATTTTTAAAATCTAGCTTATTATTTTTTTTTTTCTGTACCTTTTTCTTGTTTACAATTCTGATTTGCTTGTATGGTGCATACGAAATATTTTTTTCCTCTGATTTTCAGTATTCAGGTTTTAAAACAAAGTTGACCACTTGTTTGGAAAGTCAGATTACCATTTGCAAGTCCATCAATATTGTCAAGATCAAGAAGCGGTATCAAATACTTTTCTGCTTCCAAACCATAATCTTTGTCTTTTGTTCTGTACTGGCATAGTTTTGTACATCTAATTTCAAATTCAGAGCACAGTTCCAGTCTCCCAGAAAAAGAACAATTGTAGCCAGACTTTCTATACATTCACCAATTCTTTAAAAAAAAAAAAAAAAGAAAGAAAAAAAAGAATGATTTATCGCTATTGATAGGACACAAAACAGCACACAGGGGCTGATCAACGGTAAGGAAGTGGGGATCAAAGGCAAGAGAGAAGATGGTAATACAGGAATTGAAGACAGAGAATTATACCGAGAAAATCTGGAAGGCACTGCAGCAAAGTCAACAAGAACAGTGGACTAAGTGGGAAGACACACTCTAAAGGTCTCAGCTGCAATGAAAACTGGCACGTGACACCACTTACCTTTAACCTGTGTATCCACCTCCTGCCCTCGAATTCAAACCTAATCAAATGAGGATGGTGTGGTAGTGGTGGGAAGGGGGAAGGGGGGATCAGAGGACCCTTCGTGTCAGCTATGTCAGGGCAAACAAACAATGGAACATGTCCTAAGTTTATGCAAAGCAGCGCTAACCCCCGAAAAGATTGGCATGGCGTTTCGACCAAGTGCTTTAAGGAGACAACTCTTGCGGTTAGCTCTGCGAGAGGAAACGCTACATCTCAAGAAGCTCCAGCAAAGACAGTTTACACTGCAGGATACCAAAAGTGATGGTCATGAACAGCTGTAACATCCAAGGCATGGAAGCGAGGTTTCTTGGATGGAGTGGTTGATTGGGAGCGCACAGCAGACCTTCCAGAATGGGAAAACCGTCCACAGATCAGGAGGGAGAGTGGCAGGAGACCGGATTTCGTGCTCCACTCAGAGGCAGCAAAACAGTTTATGCTGATAGATGAAA
>CM031610.1:67433356-67440856 GCA_018398815.1 Conus ventricosus
GCTCACTGTACGTAGCGTGGCATTGGCTGCCATCGTTTAGCAGGTTTTCTCTTCACTCGACGGAAGATGTCCCTGAGAGCCCCTGCTCTGTTTTTGGTCTACACCACTTCGTCGAAGGTACGGTCGTACCTTCATCCCTACAGTCGGCCTGTAGGGGGGGGACATCACATCACGTCATCTTTTTTCCGCATCTGCTCTGCTGTCCTCTCAACTGGACAGAGGGCAGAGAGTCGCTTGACCCGCCACTTTGGTCACCCAGGGGTAGCTGTAAGCATCAGTTTCGGGTTTATTTTTTTTTTATTTTTTTTTTGTTAGCCGGCTAATTCTTCTCTTTGCGCAATTTTTTTTGGTTTTCAAAATTTTAAAAAAGAAATATTGTTTGAGACCACTTTTTCTGGTTAATTCAATCCTTAACCTGCCATCAAAATTATATCTTAAAGTCTTTCCCTTTTATGCTCTGGTGATGGGGTGGTGGGCGGGGATGGGGGAGAACCTGTGATTCGGGTTGGTACTTGCTTGGTCCGCTCGTCGCCCCCTGTCACGATTGCCGGTCTCGCATTTTTTCGGCCACCGTCTGTTTGTGCTGCAAGGGGACGAGAGTTTTATGTTTGCAGCGTGCGTACCAGATTAGTCTTTTGGATGCGTGGTTGGAGAATTGTGTCATTTATGATTTTTGCTATAAAATGTGGGGATAATTGTGCCTTAAATTTATTATTATTTGCAAATGTGGTGGCAGTTAAAAAGCAATGGTTGCTGTATTAGTTTCATTTCCTAAGAAAGGAAAATGTTGAACGTGAGTGAGGGAAGGATGAAAATATAAATTGCTATTCTTTTTGTTTAGCCTGTTGATATAATCTTTTACCTCTTCGTGTGAAGAGACCTTAGCGAACATTCCTCATTTGGTTTTTGACTGTGTTATGCTCAGGTCTGTGTTTGAGCTGATGTTATTAATTTAATCAACAAACACCTCCCCTCGCCCATCATGCGAGGGGCTTTGGGATTAAGCAGCAATATCAACCGTACTGCCCGGGGTTCCAGTACCCTTCTCCTTTCCTTCCAGTTCTTCCTTTATTCTCTCCTCCCGGGGGCTCCACCCGATGCTGGCGCTGTTGGGGCCGCGCACTGGTTGAGAGCACGGGGACTTGTTGGATGTTCCTGGCCCTGTCCGGTACTTTCTGGGGCGGCGCCTCGTCCCACCGGAGGCGTTCCCACTGCCCACGGACCTCCTCAGCGAAACTCGACCGGGTTTGTGGTTAGCACGGTATCGTGCCATTTGGGTGTGTGTGTGTGTTGTCAAGGGTGTAGACCTTGAAAGACTATATTCAGGACAGTCCCGGGTCTGGGGTGCCTGATCGACCCCGGTGCTCTCGGGGGAAACTTTGGAGAGACAGAGGTGTGGGGGAACCACATGAAGCACGGAAAGGAAATGCGTGTGTGGGATGGTTGATTGTGATTGGCAGGGTTGTATGTTTTGGGAATGCTTTTTTGTGACTATGTGTAGGTGTGTGAGTTGAAAAGCTTATTTGTGATTGTGCATGTTGTGTGTGTTGGAATGCTTATTGTGACTATGTGTGTGCTGTGTGAAATAAATGGTGATTGTATCGTAATCTTTCTTGTGGGTCTCTTGCGGGGCGTGTGAGTCAGTCACTCCCTTCACTCCCATCTAGACCGATCCTGTCAGGGCGACCTTCGGGGGCCCGGTCGTGACATTTGTGGGGCCGTCCGGATCTGAAGGGTTCTGGCTGTCTCTCCTCGTTTCGCGGAGTCCCTGTCCAGTCCGTCTGTTTTGTACACGTTTATTTATTTTGTCGTGTTTTGTTTGTGGGGGGTTGGCTGGTGACTCTAGTGTGTAGGGAGTCTTCTGGGGGCCTGAAGGAACATCTGGTGTGACTGTGGGGATCGAGGTGAGACAAAGGGGAATCAACTGCGTCCCAGACCTCCTTCCCCCGGTGCCTCACGCAGATACGCCGTAAGACTTTCCTTTCTCTTGCCACTCAGTCGGCCATTCCTGTTTTGTATTTAACCAGTTCTCTCTACCGGTCTTTGAGTACAGGTGGGTGTATCGGACATTAGTGTCACATTTTTTTTTTTCCCTTTTTTCCGGGATCCCTTCGTCTTTTTTTGTTTTTTTTTTTTTTTGGTCGGTGGGGCCCCCCCGCACTGTTGCTCGGTGTTGGAGCACGGTGTTTGCCAGAGTGGGAGCAGCCTGGACTTTTTTTTTTTTTTTTTTTTTTTTTCGGTGAGCCCCACCGCACTGTTGCTCGTGTTGTGGAGCGCGGTGTTGCCAAGTGGGAGCAGCCGAACATCGTACGTTGACGTTTTTTTTGTTGTTTGCCGTTTCTTAAGTCGGTCCCCAAAGGCGTGACATATCCGTGCGGTATCTGTTTTTTAAGTGGATTGTCTTTCCCCTGTATTTGAGAACCGTAGGATATAGTTGTTATGGCAACGCCCGGGTGCTGGTGGTAATGGCGACGCGTGCGTCGAAGAAGAAAGGTCTTCAAAATGTAGTCCCTACTATTAGTCCAGTACTTCGACTACAGTGACTTCCACTTATTCCCGTCCCTGTAGCCGATAGTCCAGCGGTACTTTCACTACCTCTTCGCTAGGGGGTTTTCCTGCTGAGACCCCGACGGCACTTCCGCTCGAAGCGTCAGAGTAAGCGAAGCAACTGTGGCTTCTGTTGAGTCGCAAAAATCGAAACCCTCCTTCTCCAGGCTTCCCCTCGTAAGGAGTATGCCCCGGAGACTTTCCTCATGGGAAAGTCGAGACCCGAGGACGGGCCAAAGGGGTAAATCCTCCCGTGTCGGGAGTGGTGAATCCCGCCCAGGACATCACCTCCGTCCGGGATGTTTATGGAGCGACAGCGACGAGAGGATGGCTGCCAGCAGGAAGCCCTCCGTCGGAAGAGTTAGATAGGCAGGAAACTCGGCGTAAGGAAGAGGCTTCCAGCCAGGAACCCCTGCGGAGGGAAGAGCAAGATAGGATGGAGATTCTGCGTAGGAAGAGGCTATGCTGCGCAAGAGGAGGCTGCCAGACAGGGGGCCCTCCGTCGGGAAGAGCTAATAGGATGGAGGCTCTGCGCAGAGAGGAGACGACAGACAGGAAATTCTGCGTAGGGAAGAATGGAACAACTTCTTTCGCGGACTCCCGCACCCTGTAAATCAGGGGGATAATCAACGGGCAAGTGAAAGAGTTAGAGGCCCAAAATTTAAAGCTTCCAGAGTTCAGACCTAGTGAGGACATTGATATTTCTTAGAGCATTTTGAAAAGGGTAGCTACTTCATACCAATTGTCTGAGGAACAAAAGGCCATGAAACCTTTTTTCGGGATTATCAGGTACTGCAAGGGTTTTGTGCTCACTCTAAATGAAGGCGCGTCTTATGCAGACATGCAGTTGGCTCTGCGTAAACTTTTCCCACCTTACCCCTGAACGTACGGGAGAAGTTCAGGTCCATGAAAAAGAAAAATTTACGAGCCCTTTCGTGCAGTTTGGAGATAGGCTGCGCAAAACGCTAGGGTACTGGGGGTCAGTTGGCTAAGCTGGACTGGAGGATCTGATTCTCATCGAACAGCTTACCAACACCGTGTCCCAGAGTTGAGGATCCGTATAGGCAGACAGCACCTCAGAATTTCGCGGCTGCGTTTTCATAACCGCTGAGGTGTTTGCTGAAGCCCGTAGGGCTTATGGGCACCGCCCAGCACGGACAGGAAGACCCCCTCAGGATTTGGTGCAATAAGGCGCAGACGACTGCTAGCGGGTCGAACAAGGCAGGCAGTTCATCGGGGACCTCAGCACCCCGACTGTGTTTTCTTTGTGGTCGTCCCGCACATTAGGAAAGATTGTCCTAAAGCCGCCGGTAGTCATGGGGCTAGTTCTTCCAGCGTCCTCGTGCCTCGGCAACGGGGGGTCCATCCCAGCTTCTGGTGGAAACGGAGTGCCCAGTGTTTCTTTCTGTTTTGGTTCTTCCTTGGTCGACACCATCAGGGATTCGGGGGGCATCAACGATCTTTGTGGATAAGGATTTGGTTCCCCCTGAAGCCCGGGGCGCCAGTTATATTGTGGGGGTTGGAGGCTGGTTTCACCTCCACCCGTCCTTCGTTACTCATTTCTATCTCCACCCCCTATTTTCTGTGGGGGGTATGGGCCATCGTGTTGGAGCGACCAAAGTATTCCCTTCTCATAGGGAATACTATCACCTTTGCAGACGGCGCAGTCAGTCCGTGTCTACGGATCTGCCCGACAGGCTTTGTGGGGGAGTTACCACACGCGCCAAAGCTAAGAAGCGGGAACGGAATTGCGTCCCGTTCTTCAACCGATCTCTGACGAGGTTCTTTCAAAGGCCGATCCTGCTACCATGGTCCGTCTCAGGCTAGGACTTGGATGTCCAACGTCTGCGACAACTGGTAGGATCGTCCCGCTCAATCTGCCCGACACGCCAAGGGGAGCTTCAAGCTCCACAAGGGGATCCTCTTTAGGGTTTCACTCAGGCAGATCGTGTGGCCAACAGCTTGTGTTCCCCAAAGCTTGAGAGAATCTGTTCTCCGGGAGGCCCGCGATTCACCCATTTGGGAGGTCATATGGGCTCCAAGCGACTCTCGAGCGAGTAAGACAGGACTTCTTCGGCCGGGTATGAACTCGCAGGTTTGGCAGTACTGCCGCAGTTGCGATGCTGCCAACGGACAACGCCTAAGGGTCGCTGAAGCGTGTTCCCCTAGGGTCAGTGCCACTGGGTTGGGGAGCCATCGCAAGGTTGGGGTCGACCTGGGGACCCATTAATCCACCATCCGATCGCGGTCACCGCTACATCTTGTAGTGGTGGACACGCGACTCGATACCCAGAGGCTGTCCCACTTAGGACATCGATGCCCCTACTGTTCTGAAGCTCTCTGGCAGATTTGGACGCGCACTGGCGTGCCCAAGAAGATCCTTTCGGACCAGGGGGCCCAGTTCTGTCCGAAATTTATGCAGGAAGTGAACACCTTGCTCAACGTTCACAAGGAGACAACGTCACCCTATCAGCGCAGGCCAATGGGCCCTTTTCGAGCGCTTCAATGGGACGTTGAAGCAGATGTTGCGTCGCCTGTGTGCAGAGCAACCTCGAGATGGGATCGCTTTATTCCTGCTGTACTGTTTGCCAAAAGGAGGTTCCCCAGGAAAGCATGCGGTTTTCCCCATTCGAACTCCTGTATGGCAGAACAGTACGAGGACCCACCAACATCCTGAAGCAGATGTGGACCCACGACGATTGGAACCTGTTGTTAAGGGGAGAGTCGTTATGTTGGGCGATCTGCACAACCGCATCGCTGACACTTGCCACTTGCTTTAGCAACATTTGCAGTCGGCGAAAACCAAGTACAAAGCTCTGTACGACAGGGGTAGTGTTTGAACGGTGGTTTGAGCCAGTGATGAGGTGTTGCTTCTCCTACCCCAGAAGAAGAACAAGTTACAGCTTGCTTGGCAGGGTCCCCTTCGTGGTCTGCAGTCGGGTGGTGACTGGGACTATCGGGTTCGCGTGCGAGGCAAGGAACGCCTGTATCAGCCAACCTCCTGAAGGCGTACGTGCGACGAAACTCATGCCAGGCAGGATACACCCCTGTCGTCGTGGAGAGTTGCGATGAGGAGGCAGTGTCGGTGGCTCAGGACATCCCACTTTCCCCTCGTCGAGGAAGAGTCGTGGCAGGATGTTTGCTTTGGTGCAAACCTCTCCTCAGCTCAGACAGATCAGCTGCACAGGTTATGCCAGGATTCCAGGACGTGCTCACAAAATCGGCCCCTGCACATTACCCCGGTGAGTGTGCACTGGAATTGATTACCGAGACTTTCCCCTTTAAGTCAAACAGTACCCTCTGCCCCACTCCCAGGCGTCGTCATCCAACAGGAGGTGCAAGCCATGTTAAAGGGTTGGGGGTCATTGAACGTGCGAGTTCCCCCGTACTCATCTCCATCCTTCTGGTAAAGAAGAAGGGTGGCAAAATGAGGTTTTGTGTCGATTTTCGACGGTTAAATAAGGTTCCCAGTTTGATGCTGAACCTATCCGGATGTCGACAAAATCTTCGCTCACTGAGTCGGGCCAACTATTTCTCCAAGTTCGTCTCGCAAAGGGGTTTCTGGCAGATACCCATGCGCAGGGAGGAAAACCCAAAACAGCATTCACGGGCGCCTGAAGGGCAGTTCCAGTGGAACGTGATGCCTTTTGGCCTCAAAACTGCTGGAGCAATTTTCAGTTTGCGTCATGCGACAATTGCTCCTCCCCTCGATACACCAGATCTGAACCCAAATTTTATGGATGACCTGCTACTCATTTCGGTAGATGGCACTCGCACGTCTCGCTCCTCCGTCGCCTGTTTCTTCGTCTGCGCGAAGTTCAGATGTCTGCCCGTCCTTCCAAATGTCAGCTTGGTCAGGACGAGATTCCTTTCTAGGGCTCATCTGCAGCGGGGTTTTGGGATAGCTCCTGAGGGAAAACAAGGTGGCCCCAAAAACGCAGGTGCCAAACCCCCTTGTACCAAAAAGGGGAATTTCGATCATTCCTTGGACTTGCGGGGGTACTACCGCAAGTTCATCCATAACTTTGCAAAGGTTGCTCTGCCCCTCACTGACTTGACGAAAGGGAAGAAACCAGAACGTTTGGTTTGGGATGAACGTTGCCAACAGGCTTTTGACGCCCTTTAAGATGGCCCTGACTACTCGCCCAGTCCTGGCCCCCCCCAGACCCAGTCTTCCTTTTGTCCTGCGAACTGATGCTTCTGCAGTGGGGATTGGGGCTGTGTTGTTACAGGGTCAAGGGGGAAAGGGGCTCCAACCGCTTGCTTATGCGAGCAAAAAACTCACTGATGCCGAGACTAGATACCACACAACTGAACAAGAGTGTCTAGCATCGTGTGGGGCATCAGAAGTTTTACCCCTACTTGTACGGGCCGTGAGTTTGTACTGGAGAGCGATCATCATCCCTCTCCAGTACCTGGACCGGATCCGGCCGTCAGTCGTTCGACTCATGGGTTGGGCAGTGGAACTGCAGAGTCATGCTTTCACTTTTCACCATATCAAGGTTCCAGCAATACGGATGCTGACTTTTCAGCCGAGCTCCGTAGTCGCACATTGGAGAAGTCAGTCAAGGAACACTTCCCCCCAAAACCCGGGTTATATCCCCTTTTTGTCTCTGTATCAGGTGTAGTGACGTTTTCACTTCAGTAATGGTTTAAAGGTAGTGAATCGCCACTGGTTCGGATTGTTTTCTTTTATTGTTGGAAGATTTGCTTAGTTGTTTGATAATGTAGTATTATGTATCTCCCGGTAATTCTATCGTGGAATGGTTTGTGTTGGATTTATCGTACTCTGTCGATCACAGAGTGTTGGGTTCGGTCCCATTGTTGACTTTGCACATGCGTCAAGGTTCAAAGAGCACTGTATCTCAGAGAAACAGATGCTTTTAGAAGGGGGGTTTGTCACGAGTTTGTCACAGGCCTATGACGATTGACCCACCTAGGGTGTGGAATTAT
>CM031610.1:67448356-67450856 GCA_018398815.1 Conus ventricosus
ACATGGAAGACAAGACGAAATCAAGAAACATAAAATCAACGAATTTACAAACAGAAATAAAAAAATAAAAAAAATACAAAAAAAAGACGAGAAAGTGTGGAAATAATGGCAGCAGAAGAAACGGCAGAAAATGAAGAAGAAAAAGAGAAAACAAAGAAAGACCAGGCTGGTTAAAAATATATAAGTTCATTCAAGAGTGCTGAAATGCGGTGGAAAAACAAAGCATAGGCATTTTTTCCCCCACGGGTTCTTATTGTTATTGTTACTGAGGTAGCAAGCTCTATTGTGTCCATTTGTGCTTTTATTTTTCTCTCTGTCTTTCCTTCTTTCTTTTCTTAACTACTTCTTCTTCTTCTTTTCCTGTTACCACCATCATCGTCATTTAACATAATCATTTGAAATAGATCGAAATGCCCACTGCCGTCATTTTATCGATTACCGATGCACTCACACCAAAACAAGAACAACAACAACAACCAAAACCAAAACAAAGGCAAAATAAAAGGTACAAACACACAAACAAACGAACACAAAGAAAAAAAATCCACAAAATAAACAAGAAAAACAAGAAAACGCTTTTCGAACGAATACAGTTTGAGAGCAGCAGAACAACCAAAAGAATGAATAGGGAGAGGGAGGAGATGGGGGTGGGTGATGGGTGGAGAGCCTGTAGAGATGGAGAAGGGAGGGGTAAGGGAGTGAAGAAGGGAAAATTAAATTAAATTAAAACAAAACAAAGTACGCATCGTCATACAAAAGTATTCTCTTCGTCAGTTTCTTTCATCTCTCGTCTATTGTCCTCAGTAGTTTCATTTTTCGTTAGTTACTTGATGAAATATAGAATTCATAAGAGAGGACGATATAAAGAAAAGGCAAACTAAAGAAGGGCCTATAGGAAGAAAAAAAAAAGAAAGAAAGGAAGAAAGAAAAGAAAGAAAGAAAGAAAAACAAAAGCATTAGAGAGGGAAAAAAAAATGAAGAGAAAATAAAGAAATAAAGCAAGTAGGCTACGTTTTATCTCATCTCTGCGGCCTATGCGTATTTTGTTTAAGAAGGGGGCGGGGTGGGGGTGGGGGGGGGGATGAAACAAAGCAACTAACACAACAACAACAACAACAACAACAACAAGCACAACAAAAGGAAAAGGAAAGGACAAAATTGAAATTCAATAAAAAGGAAGGGAAAAAAAAAAAACAACAAGAAAACATTTGAGAATGCACCAGTCCGGAACAAAAATCATGTCACACATCAGAAAGCAAATTCATATATATATATATATATAAACACAAGAAAATAAACATTCACATTATCTTTCGAGAATACGTACTACAATCATTCTCAGATCTCTGTTGTTCATCAATTCATCTGCTTGTTTGTGTATTTCTTAAATAATAACGACCTCATATTTTCAATTCTTCAAATATCTGCATTAAGAACAAATGAACAAACAAGACAAAACAAAAACCAACAACAACAACAACAATAATAATAATAATAATAATAATAATAATAATAATAATAATGATAATAATAACAATAATAATAATGATAAACAGTTTTCATCTTTCTTTTTTATTCTGAGATCCTTATCTATCATCATTTTAATTTTCTAATTATTATTCATTCGACATATACTTTTTAATTGGTTACTTTCTTTTTTTTGTGAACCTGGCAGACAATTATGCTTAGTTCTGCAATTCGGCACCCATTCATACAGATCTTTCCCACAGGCAGAGGAAGAAGGAGACAAACAAAGAAATGAAGGAACGCATGAGTTACATCGCACAACAAAAAGAAAGTTTAACTCCTTTGACTGTTGTTTCCAACACACTTTCCTTTGTTTTGTTTCGGTAATTATTGCAGGAATGTGAGTTCGGATGGAACAAAGTGCTGCTGAAGAAAAAAAAAGAAAAAGAAAAAAGGTAGCAGTGTGAAGTCCAGTAAACGTACATCAAAGTGTACTTAAACATATGTGGCACAATAAACGTGTAACTGCAGGCGTTTGAGCGAGATGACGTTACATTTCTTTTCTCTCTCTCTCTCTCTCTCTCTCTCTCTCTCTCTCTCTCTCTCTGATTTTAGCTGTCTTGCCATAATCGTGCTTTCAAAACCAAGTACACTAAAATCATTTCATGTGTTTGTGGACAAATTCTGAATATTGTATTAACGCGTCCTTTCTTGCAGCGACATCAAACAGCTCATTACCGTCGTTCTTAAATACCAGACAAGGGAATATTTCAATCAACCATACTGATATATATATATATAACTTTTGTTTTAGCAAACAGCCATAAGTATAAGAACTTGTGGATGTACTTTTACACACACACACACACACACACACACACACACACACACACACACACACACACACACACACACACACGCATCATGAATTCCCCACCCATCGTCTTATTTTCCACGAAATATCACCGTCAGTGAAAAGACGTTACGCCAAAGACAAACGAACACACATCTTGCGGGTTGTAAAGCTGGGAGC
>CM031610.1:67453356-67460856 GCA_018398815.1 Conus ventricosus
TACAATCTTAATCAATATTTTTTCATCAAATGACATAAAAAGAAATTAAAAAAAAAAAAAAAAACAAGAATCCCAGCCCTTGAAAAATTGTCTCCGAATGTACGCGCATAACCAACACCTCCCGCCTCTTCCTCCCCCCAACACCCCAACACCCCCCTCTCTGCTCCCGCTTTCCCCCAATACCCACACTAACTCTGTAGCTCCCCCCCCCCCCCCTTCCCACACATCCACATACCACCATCAAGTCACACAGCATCACATGATCAATAAAATGACCAATAATATTCTGCATCGATGGCAAATCAATAATATTCGCGGATCCAACGTCGTCAATCTAATGACCAGAGAAAAAAACCCGACCTTAACGGTGAAATACAATACGGCCAAATGTCAATCTGAATCGGCTTATATCGTCATTAAAAAAAGAAAACGGTCAATGATCACACCGCCCTTGACCGAAGCTTTGTGTTTGTTCCTTGTCCCTGTCAGCAGGTCTCCGGTCATCCGATGGCACTGTTCTGCGAATTCTGCAGGCAAGAAGCTTACTGATAGTTACTGAAGCATTGTGGTTGATTATGGTTCCTGGAGTGGAACACATCACTCACTCGCAGACCCCTAACGCTTCATTGGCGATCTTCTTGATGGATATAAGCAAAATAATCACACAAAAAAAAGAAGAAGAAGAAGAAAGAAAGCAGAGAGACGACGCCGGTATACACAGCAAAACATAACCACACAAGAAATGGAAATAAAATCTGAGCCGGCCAAAAACAGATCAGTTGGTAACGCACGTAGTGTGTAAAAAAATACAAAGAAGAAAGTTACTTTATTGGTGAGCAAAATTGGTTTTGCTTTGTTTCTTTTATTGTGGTTTGTTTTGAGTTTTTTTTTGTGTTCCGTCGCTTTAAATGTTCGACATTTGTTCATTCAGCTTGTCATTCAAGAAGGAAATCACACACACACACACACACACACACACACACACACACACACACACACACACACACACACACACACACACACACACTTCTGTGAGTATCTTCGCCGTTTGGACAAGAGAAAAAAAAAATAACGAAATAAGAATAACAGGCAAAAACCCTTAAAAAAATCCAACTACAACCAAAAGCTTGTAGAACTGTAGTTCGGTGCAGATGACACGGAATATAACATTCCATGAGACTTTCTCTTGTTTGTGTCACCCATATGAGCAGCACAGAATAACGAAGAAGAAGAAGAAGAAGAAGAAGAAAAAAAAAAAAGATCCGTTTTTCAACGCTCACTTCACCACAAGCAAGTGACCGAATTATTATACAATTAAATATCACGGCTAGGAGTGGTCGCTAAAGAAAGAGCACAATGCGAGCATCTGTCTGACCCCCAGCAAACAGCAACATAACAGTACCATCGCGGAAGGTGGTGACTGGAACGTCTCTCCTCCAAGCCTCTCCCACCGTATCACCCGCCACATGGTATTTTTGGTGAGCTCCGAATCCAGTTCACCCCGTGGACATGACCTTCCAACCACATCGGAATTTGGGGTAAAGAAAGGTAACTCTTCCTTCAAAAAGTAGCTACAAAGAGCGGGCATCCTTTAAGCTCGGACTACTATCAACAGGGCGGAAAAGGTCATAACTACAGTCGCCAAAGTAGGGAGGAAAGAAGTGGTGTGGGAGAGGGTGTGTGGATGGCTCTTCCCACCCCTGTATTCAGACCATCGCTCTTCCAGCTGTCCTCACGGGCACAAGGCGGTACCCGAGCCAGCAACCACTACACCCAGTTCTCCTCCTTGGACAGCACTTCCCGGGAGGAGTGGCGGGGGGAGTTCTTCACCTCCTCGTGGGGCAGCAGTCCCATGCGGGGCAGCGGAGGGAGGGCGGGGGCAGCGTGTTGTGGCACATGCACACGTCATGGACAGGTCTCATGAGGAAGGCGCGCGGGGTCACCTCTTCGTAATGTCCGGACCCAGCACCCAGGGAGCCCCCGTTGTACATGGAGCTGGAGATGGACATGCTCTCGTTCACACGTTCGTAGGGCGCCGTGCTCCCCACCGGCACCTCGTACATGTCGTTCCTGCCCATGTCTCTCGTGGCGTAGTTCACGTGGCGCGGGGTCACCGCCGGCGTGGAGCTGGGCGTTCTGCTCGGGGTGCGGCCGAAGCGAGCCACGTACTCCAGATCCCTGGAGCTGGGAAGCCGTTCGAACTTCTCCACTTTCTTGTCCGGCATGGCGAACATGAGCTTTTCCCAGAACCAGGGGTCGTCGTATTTCAGGTAGGTTCTGGTGCGCATGTACAGTCGCAGAGTCTGGTCCAGCTTGCGCTCGTCCAGGTCGTGCAGCAGCACCAGGATCACTCGGTTCTTGCGCTCTGTCAGGACTTGCTGATGTGCTGTTTGGAACTCGAACTTGCACCACTCGCTGGCTAAGAAGTTGTTGGAAACCAGGATGATGGTTCTTTGACTGCTCTCCACGCTCCGCACGATGGTCTCGGCGATGGAGGCGCCCACAGGGAAGTCCCTGTAGTGCAGGCACAACCTGAAGGCTTGTAGCCGTTCTCCAGGCGCGGGGCCAGCTCCTGGACCACAAAGTCTTCATCCAGGTGGCTGTAAGAGATGAAGGCGTCATAGGGACGATCCGCGTTTTCCCTTCCACCTGGCGCCATGTTGAACACCCGCCAGCCGAACTTTGTGAAGCACCAGACCTCCAGCAGGTGTCGGTTGATGTAAATGATCACTAGGGTGGACAGCAAGAAGACAGAGATAATGGACACTATGATCAGGGTGGACAACTCCTGGCGCGTAGGTTCGATTTGTTTTACGGGCTGAGTTTCGTTCAGCAGGATCTGCTCGGTGATGTTCTCCCCACAATGATCTAAAGGTAGAGACATGATCGGTATTCCGTCGGTGGTTTTCCACTCCTTGGTCTGCGTGATATCAGAGTCGAAGCACGAGAGCTGCTCGAGGTCTTTGACAACAGAAGTGCTGTTGGTGATGAAGTGGATGAAGGGGCAGACAAAGTTGGGGCCACAGGTCCAGGGATTGCCTCTCAGGTGGAGCGATGTCATGCTGGGAGAGAGCTAAAATCTACAAACGACATCATCACCAGGTGATTTCTCTCTAAATTCACCACCCGCAGATTCTTCATCAAGGCAAACGCCCCGTCTTCTATGAAACTGATTTCATTATCCTGCAGATACAACGCTTCAAGATGGATCAAATCCTTGAAGACAGCCACAAAGACGACGCGGAGGAAGTTCTCATTCAGATGGAGTTCCCTCAGACTGCTCATCCCACGGAATGTGTTGTTCTCGATGAAGTGGATGTCGCTGTTGTTCAACCGCAGAATGGTCGTTTGCCCATGACCAAGAAAGGTTAGGCCCTGCAAGGTGCCCATGTTGTTCCCATCCAGGTAGATCTCCGTGGCCGCTTCTGGATGCCTTCGGCATGAAGTCCAGGTCGGCATTGGCGCAGTCTATGCGGTTGATGTTGAGGCGGCTGTCACCAATGTAGCAGGTACATGCTCTCGGACAGACGCTGTTGCAATAGCACCTGTCAAAGCCACAGCACACACACCCTTCCCCGCACTTTCGATCGTAAGAACACAAGAACTCGTTGCGTGGGACTTCCGTCAGCGGCATGGACTCCGTTCTGTTGCTGCCCACGAACATGGCGTGGCACAGCATGTCGTCCAGGTCCCCGAAATCCGGCAGAGGCACCACACTGCTGGGAATACGGTCCAGGCTCCAGTCCTTCAGCCAGCCCAGGTCACAGTCACAGCGGAGCGGGTTGCCCTTCAGGTAGAAGAGAGGCTGCGAGTACTGCACCTGGGAAAAGGAGATCTCCATGGTGTTGGCCGACAGGGAGGTCAGCTCGTTGAAGGTCAGGTTCACCCGGCGAACGTTTACAGCGGCAGCGAAGGTGAAGGGGAGATGTGGGAGATCTGGTTGTGGGAAAGGTCCAGGACTTCTAGCGTGGAGGACACGTCGCCTCTCAGCAGCTTCTGCAGGTGATTGTTGTTGAGCAGGAGGGTTCTCAGGCGGATGGTCTTGAACATGGTCCCTGGGTTACAAAGGTCATCATAATTAACGGAATGGAAAAGAAAAAAATCAAAACAACTCAACACATTATACTCTCTAACATCGTGACCTCTCTTCATCTAACACATGCTCTCTGTCTTTCTGTCTGTCTGTCTGTTTGTCTCTGTCTCTGTCTCTCTCTCTCTCTCTCTCTCTCTCACTCTCTCTCTCTCTCACTCTCTCAGCATTATCAATAACAGTGATAGTTCTCGGCACATGCAGTAAATTAAGATCCCGTGTCCAACATGGGACCAGTGAACATAAAAAGAACCTACAGATTTGTACATGACAAAGTAAAAAAAAAATTAAAAAAGGCAATGTAATACCAAACAACTTCAGTACCTATGGTATACACCGAGTTGTGACTGAGGTCCAGTGGTGAAGATTGTCCACATTGACGAAGTGCATGGGGGACAGGCCGGGCAGTCGGTTCTCCGCCAGGTCCAAGTACCGCAGCTGACTGCAGTCCCGAAAGGTCTTGGTGGACAAGGACCGGAAGCCGTTCCCACGGAGAATGATCTTGCTGAGGTTCTTCAGCCCCGTGAACATGTTGGAGGGTAGCGAGCTGAGATTGTTGTAGCTCAAGTCCACCTCCTCCAAGCGACTCACGCTAGACATGGAGGGGATGGTGTGCAGGCGGTTCTTGGCGAGGGAGACGCGCACCAAGGACCCCATGCGGGTGAAGGCGTTGTTGCTGATCACCGCCAGCCTGTTCCTGCTGAGGTCCAGCACCCGGAGACTGGACATCGTGGCGAAGGCCTGCTCCGGAATAAACCTCAAGAAGTTGTCGCTGCAGTCCAGCTTCATCAGTGAGCTCAATCCCGTGAAGGTCGTCTGATCCACGTCAGCGATGCTGTTGTTGGACAGGTTCAGCTCCTCTAGAGCGATGAGGCTGTTGAACACCTGGAAAGGGAGCTCCCGCATTCCGTTGGAGGACAGGTCCAGAACTTTGAGTCGGTACTGGTTGAGAAAGGACTGCTTCGGTAACACGCGGATAGCATTGTGGGAGAGATTCAACACCATGAGATTGGAGAATTTCTGGAGAACGTGCGGAGAAATGGTGCCAAGAGAGTTATTCTGTAGCTCCAGCAGATTCAGGAACTCCAGGTGCGAGATCCTGTTCCACACATCATCGTCCAGCCCCATGCCAAAGAGGTACAGGCTCTGAAGATACAGCATGGTCTCCACAGTGCCAGGAGGGACAGCTCCCAGATCGTTCATTCCCAGTGCCAGTATTCTGAGCTGCGAGCAGTTGTACAGCTTCACCCGCTGCACGTCGGTCATGGCGTTGGTGGACAGGTCCAGGAACTTGAGGTCGGGCAGCCCCTGACAGAACTGCTCGTCCACTTCCGTCACGGCGTTGTCCCCGCAGGAGAGCTGCAGCAGGTTGGGCAGACTGGCCCCCAACCAAGGGGGCAGCTTGGAGATGTGGTTGAAGTTCACGTCCAGGATTCCCAGATGATTCAACGGCCTGTGCCCGCAGTTGACGCCCGCGTGGTCAAAGTCCGCGATGTTGTTGTAGGACACGTTCAAGGTATGCAGGTTCACGGATCCACACAGAGGCGGCAGGAACGTCACCCGACTCTTGATGATCTGCAGCAGCCGTAGTCTGGGAGGTGAGAGGCGAACTCCGGGTCAATGTGACCTAGGAGGTTGGCGCCTTTGATCAGGAGGTTCTCCAGCTGGCTCAGGCCGCGGAAGACGTTGCGGGGGATGTCGTGGAACTTGCAGTTCAACAGCTCCAGCTCCTCCAGGGAGGAGAGCTGGGACACCATGTCGTCGTACAGGTAACTGCGGGCCGGGGTGGAACACCTGCACAGGGAGGCACAGAGGTTATCCGCGTGCAACACACAGCATTGGTACAAAGAGAAATAAGTCATTACAACACACAGCATTGGTACAGAGAGAAATAAGTCATTACAACACACAGCATTGGTACAGAGAGAAATAAGTCATTACAACACACAGCATTGGTACAAAGAGAAATAAGTCATTACAACACACAGCATTGGTACAGAGAGAAATAAGTCATTACAACACACAGCATTGGTACAGAGAGAAATAAGTCATTACAACTCACAGCATTGGTACAAAGAGAAATAAGTCATTACAACACACAGCATTGGTACAGAGAGAAATAAGTCATTACAACACACAGCATTGGTACAAAGAGAAATAAGTCATTACAACACACAGCATTGGTACAGAGAGAAATAAGTCATTACAACACACAGCATTGGTACAAAGAGAAATAAGTCATTACAACACACAGCCTTGGTGCAGAGAAATACATGTTTACGGCTGGTCTTCAAAAAATAAAACAATTGATCGCCCCCCCCCCCCCCCCCCCCCCCCCCAAGTTTCTATGCAGTGCAACACTTACGTTTAGGTGGAATATCAAAGAATGATACTCACACACACACACACATACACACATACACAGACGCGCGCGCGCGAAACACACACACACACACACACACACACACACACACACACACACACACACACACACACACACACACATACACACACGCACACGCACACACGCACGCACGCACGCACTCAAGCACGCGCGCGCACGCACTTAACACACACATGCACGCACGCACGCACACATGCCCACACAAAGTCACAGTTTCACATCAGTTCAGAATGCTACGTGCAGTTTCCCATCAGTTCGAAATGCTACATACAGTTATCTGTCAGATCAAGTTCTGTTGCTGTGTATAGTTTCTTATTAGTTCAAGATCAGCTGTATTGCTACAAAGAGTTTGATATCAATTAAGTATCAGCTACACTGTTACATACAACTTCCTGTCAGTTCAAAATCGTTGCTACAGTCAGTTTCCCAGTAGATCAAAGTTGTTGCTATACATAATTTCCTATCAGTTAGAATTGTTGCTACATTCGGGTTCCTTTCAATTGAAATTGTAGCTGCATTCACTTTCCTATCACTCAAATTGCTGCTACATTCAGTTTCCTATCACTCACATTGCTGCTACATTCAGTTTCCTATCACTCAAATTGTTGCTACATTCAGTTTCCTATCACTCAAATTGTTGTTACATTCACTTTCCTATCACTCAAATTGCTGCTACATTCAGTTTCCTATCACTCAAATTGTTGCTACATTTAGTTTTCTATCACTCAAATTGCTGCTACATTCAGTTTTCTATCACTCAAATTGCTGCTACATTTAGTTTCCTATCACTCAAATTGCTGCTACATTCAGTTTCCTATCACTCAAATTGTTGTTACATTCACTTTCCTATCACTCAAATTGCTGCTACATTCAGTTTTCTATCACTCAAATTGCTGCTACATTTAGTTTTCTATCACTCAAATTGTTGCTACATTCAGTTTCCTATCACTCAAATTGTTGCTACATTCAGTTTCCTATCACTCAAATTGTTGCTACATTCAGTTTC
>CM031610.1:67470856-67473356 GCA_018398815.1 Conus ventricosus
TGTGTGATCAGTGAGGATTCATAAGACCGAATCGACTATGTAAAAGATAATCAGCCAGTTTAAAATTTAAAAAAAGACTTCGAAATGAATTTGAAAAATTAGTGCTAAAGCTCCGCCCGCCCCCCAAAAAAAACAACAACAAAAAAACAAACAAACAAAAAAACACAAAAAAAAAACACTTTGAAATAAAGTTTTTTTCCCCCTCGAAACAACTTCCTGAAGTAGACAAAGAAGAGAAAGACGACGATAACGACGACGACGACGACGACGACAACGACGTCGACAACGACGACGAGGACGACGACGACGACAACGACGACGACGACGACGAAGAAGAAGAAGAAGAAGAAGAAGGAGAATGAAAAGAAGGAGAGAACCATAAAGAAGAAGAAGAAGAAGAAGAAGAAGAAGAAGAAGAAGAAGAAGAAGAAGAAGAAGAAGAAGGAGAAGAAGATTGGGAGAGAAATAAGAAGACTTTTAGTAGACTGAGAAAGAGACAGGCTATCAGGTTGCCAAAGCTGGCAGTTTCTAAGTCTTCTTGACATTCTCCTCGCACGTTAACGATCAGCGGGGAAGAGGAGGACAGAAAAGGAGAGTGTGGTAAATAACAGCATCGCCTTGCCGGGGACCGAGTTTCCATGACACATTATCCCCAGTTACAGGCTGCAGGGATCTATTCTCAGACCTGTTCCATGGCACCGTATCCGCTGTCAGGCACCTGTAAATCTCACAGACATCTGAGCGGCTCGTGACGCTCGTTTATCGGATGTAACTTTGGCACACGTGCAAGGAAGCCTGTGCGTTCTCACACTACTGACATTGAGCCTGCCGAATTATAGCGCACAGTGACAGAGTAACAGACGCGGACGCCGACATGCAGATATGTACACACGCTCCTGTATATACACATACATTCAGGCACGCGTACGCACGCACACACACATATGCATATACATACGCGCGCGCGCGCACACACACACACATACATACATACACACACATGCACATGCACGCGCGCGCACATACACACACGCACGCGCACGTACGAGCGTACGTCCACGCACACGCGCGCGCGCACACACACACACACACACACACACACACACACACACACACACACACACACACGCGCGCGCGCGCGCGCGCGCGCAAGGTAAGATTATTGAAGTGGTGCCATAGAATTGAAATATCCACGTTTTGTCTCAGAAATGTACATGTGATCGGAAAAAGAGACTTCATAAACTTGCATTAAGAAACATCAACAGGAATGTGAATCCAGGCCCAGCAAGTGTTCCACCAACACATGTGGTACTGGACAATGATGATGTGCCATAGCAGTCGCACCAGAACTCACCAAATATCAGACAGACCGAATCGCTTGCATACAGCTAGGTTTAAATTAAATGAAATTGAAACCGAACCGAATTAGCCAAACCGTTACATGCCGCTCTGGAGATAAGTTACATTTTCTGCATAGTTTTTGATTCAGAAGAATCGATAGAAATCAATGTTTATGGACGATTATTTCATAGGTTAATAGGTCATTCGATTTGATTGTGTATAATTGTTTTAATGCATTGGTAATTGTCATCATTTTTGCATAGTAGCATCAGCTCCACAATTTCCTTTCATAGTTTACCTCATAAACTAACACTTTTTTTGTGTGTAACATCACATTGTGTAAATAAACACATGCGCGCACACACACACACACACACACACACACACACACACACACACACACACACACACACACACACACACACATACACACACACACCGAGGGTACGCTTGCACGCACACACAGAGGTACAGGCAGACGAGAGAGGAGAGAGAGAGAGAGAGAGAGAGAGAGAGAGAGAGAGAGAGAGAGAGAGAGAGAGAGAGAGAGAGAGAGAGAGGGAGAAAGGGGGTGGGGAGACGTCGAATGAACAACTAACTTATTCACGCGCTGTTATGTCATTAGGTACCTGTTATGTACATTGCATATCTTTTTTCATTTTCTTCTTCATATCCAGATATCCGATGTGAGTTTCTGGTTTCTGAAATCTTACATAATCAATGAGAGAGCAAAGAATGAAAGGCAGGGTAGCGCCTGGGGGGGGGGGGGGGGGGGGGGGGGAGACAGAGACAGAGACAGAGAGAGAGAGGGAGAGAGAGAGAGACAGTGAGAGAGACAGAGACAGAAAGAGAGAGAGAGAGAGAGAAGAGAGAGAGAGAGAGAGAGGGAGAGAGACAAAGAGAGAAAGAGACCGAGAGACAGAGACAGAGACAGAGACAGAGACACTGACACTGACATCTCTTATTGACATTGGCTAATAGCCTTTTTGTCAAGGGGAGACAGAGACAGAGACAGAAATAGAGAGACAGACAGACACACACACACACACACACACACACAAACACACAAGGTAAAAAAAAAAAAGACAAGAAGAAAGACAAAGCACAAAGAGATCGACAGGGACAGAGGAGGAGAGAGAGAGAGAGAGAGAGAGAGAGA
>CM031610.1:67483356-67498356 GCA_018398815.1 Conus ventricosus
AACGCTAGCAAAGAGCTCTTCTCCGTTCATGCAAATTTTCATACAATAAATGGACAGATAGATAAAGAGATAACTAGACTGATAGATATATCAGACAGATAGAGAGACAGAATCGAATATAGACATTCAATGGGTAATTGAACAGTCTCACTGTTGGCACATAGTGACCTCCCTTGGATCCTTTTTTTGATTCCTCGTGCAGAGGCTCGCAGATTTCCATCAGTAGTGATCACCCTTTTCTATTTTTTTTTCCTTCAGGCTGCTTAGTTCGTCATCATAGCCCTTACTTCCCGATGCTCAGTTCTGGTAAAAGCTAAGCTGGTTGCCTTGGGATTTTTCTGTTAGATGTTATTTTTTATCTATTGTGGTGAAGTACCCCATAATTATAAACAGTACATCTCTGTTAGGTACCATGGGTAGACAAGTACTTCTAAGTCCAGTTCTGCTGATGTGTCAGCAAGGCGACGAAAGCCGAATCCAGATGGGTGTAACAAATGCTTGTAATGGTGCTCGATGGTTATCATATGGTCGATGAAAGATTTCATATTTAAATTTCATCACCCTTTTTCTTCTCCCTGCCACCCTTCTCCCTCTTTTCTGAGTATGTTCCACAATCCTTTCTAAGTCAGTGCAATAATAACAGAGGAATTGTTTTGTCTGCACATGCTACCGCCCCCCCCCCCTCCACCATTTATCTATAAATCTATCTCGCTATAGACCAGACAGCAAAACCATGCTCAAATTCAATTCTAAATTTTAGTTCGAACTAATGCTAATATTTTACTAGCTTCATGTTCGTAAAGTAAAAGTCATGTATATAAGAAAAAAAATCCTGATGTAGCATCTCAGGCTTTTATTTGTTACTCAGCTTTGTGCTAAAATGTTGTCATCCCATCAGCATTTTGTCAAAATATTGTCATCCCATCAGTTGTACTGCCATCGTGCTAAAACATCAATCTATCAATATAACTCGACATTGTGCTTACTATTTTGACGATCAATATCATTCAATATTGTGCCAAAATATTATCATTCTATCTATATTACTGGACATTGTGATAACATGTTGTCATTTTATCAATATCACTCAACATTATGCAAAAATATTATCATTCTATCAATATTACTCGACACTGTACTAAAATATTGTCGTATTGTCCATATTATTTGGCATTGTGGTAAAATTCAGTAATTCTATCGATATCACTTGGCATTGTGCTAAAATATTGTCATCCTGCGAATGCTACTAAGCATTGCGCTAAACTATCGTCATCCAATCAATGTTACTCGATCTTGTGCTAAAATATTCTCATGTTATCAATTAAAATTGATCCCGGCAAATGTGATTATGTCTATTTAACAACAACAACAACAACAAAAATCTCATATGACATTCAAAATTCGATGCCAGATGTCAAGCCAACCTTAAGCCACTGAGATATTTATAAACCAAAGGGATGTTCTGTCTTTGTAAAATTAACAGTGCTGGACAGCAGAAAAGGTCATGAATGTCGTCTTCCTTCATAATGATGGTATCACAATGGACGCGTTTAGAAAACAAGTAAGAGACAGATGTAGTCTAGTTGGCATGACGAATCACGGCATTTTTTTAAACTTCTGATCAGAACTCCCCCAGTAGGTTACATGACACAGCCAAGACATCCATAAATCAAAACAGTCAAACAAATCATCAATTCACTTACGAACTAACCAATCAACCAATTCATTAATGCATGCATCGCTGTACGTGTATTTTGAATGCTGTTATTATCACCGTCATCCCTTCGTCCGAGCGTTCTTGCCAGTGCAAGTATGAACGGGGAGTCATTTCATTTTATCGCATCATTTCCTAAACCCGCGGACCCTCAGACAAAACTGTGAGCACACGTTACAAAGTCCTCTCTGTTTAACGATTTCTGTGATGAACCAACGAGGAGGACAGTGGAGAGAGGGAAGGCAGAATTCAATGGACGGGGGCGGAGAGCGAGCGAGGCAGGAGAGAGGAGAGGGGAAAGGGGGTAGGGGAGGAAAAGGGGGGACGGGTGGCGCTTCCGCGGCACAGAAAACTGCTTAATGATGTTGATGAAGTCTGAACGTTCTGTGATAAATCCATTAACGGTGCTGACGGGCTGTGAGGCGATATCCAGGGAGGTTTATGATGGCGAGGTAGTAGTGACAAACCGGAGCGAGATAATGAGAAACATACACGTACGAATGGGTTGTTTAGAAGGTCACAGGCCCATTCCCAAGGATTATGAGAAGCGTATGGCGCAGCAACAATTGCAACGAAATCACTGATAACCTCTGGTGAAGTGGAACTGTTCTGGAACTAATGAGCGCTGTTTGCTGCTTGTTTTCTTCCTTCTTCAAATCTCGGCTAACACTAAACGGTTTACCGTAAGTGAGGTCTTTTTCTTTTGCATTTCATGACCGTTGTAATCACACCGTTAAAGAAAACCTCATGTTGGTCCAACAACTTCCAGTTTGTCTTTAGTTCGTAAATAATACCGGAACACAGAAGGAAATACGTGTGGCTGACAATGTTTCCTATGAGTATGATGCAAATTTTGAGTACTGGTAGACGGCGAATATTTAGAAGATTCTCGGAACCTCTATTGGAGCTTTCGTTCCCGCATTCATGCTATGTCTCCGTCTGTCTGAAGAGTCCCGGATTCGTTGGGAAGACCCTCAATTTATGGCGCGTAACTTTTCCAATCACTAAATGGGTACCAATCTGCTGTAGTGTTGTGAACAGTAAAACATGTACTCAATGAAGAGTCTTTCTTTCGCGGTCAAGCCATCAAGACTAGATCGAAATAACCACTGAAGCAAGCGAGTTAAGCCGCTTGTTGAAGATGCTGATCAGGCCTGTCTTTTCCCCGCTGAAAGGATGAGACCGATCTCTGGAGAAATCGCGCTAATGGTCCTCTGATCGTTCTATTGTCTGACGCCAAGACCAGAGGGGTGATTTACAGAGAGCTTGGGAGTCCACCCACACCCCGCCCCCTCCTCAACAGCTCTTCTGATGCTGTCCCCTTCCCCACCCACCAGCCACCTGCCCTTCCTCCTCATCCACGCCTCCTCACCCACCCACCCCAGCTTTCTTTCCCATTCTTCTCCAAGAATCAATCGCCATCTGGCTTTAGGCCACCGACGTGTCATGAACTATTTCGTGTAGAGAGGACTTGAAATCATGGGCACCCCAGGTCATGGCAAACAACTCAACATTTCTACACCCCATCTAAAGAAATAAATGCAGCTCCTCCCCCTCCCCTGAAGTTCTGTGTACGATACCCCTTCCACTTCCCCCCCCCCTCCCCCCCTCGCCAACATCTCCCTCCCCCTTCCCCGTTAAAAATGACAGCATACAGCTACGAAATAAAACGAATGGTGTTAATTAATTGTAAACATCCTGAAACACTCCTAAGATACAATATTGATGGAACCACAGTTTTGGCAGATGATAGAGACATAATGACAGAAAATGCGGATTGGTTTCTTTGTTGTCACAGACAGTTACAACTGTTTCAGTTCCTGAGTAAAACCTTAAGACACTGACGAGAAACATGGGGAGGGTTGAGAAAGGGGAAGGGGCGGTGGGAGTTTAACTGTAAGCGCTCCACATGAGCAAACCTGAACAATCATGAATATTCCATCTTCTCCCGACCACCCTCCGTAGCTGATGTACCAGTCTCCCCCTACCTGTTATACACCCTCCCCCCCCTCCTTCTCACCTAGCCCGGCCTTTTCCCCCATGAAGTCATTTTCATTTTCTTTACTTTCACCCTTTTCTTCACATTGCTTAGAACTCTTTAATTCTACAATGATGTTCATTATCACAACGTAATACTTCTATGGGTGAACAATGGCAGATAACGTTGTGTTTCTAACTGCTTTCTATGAAATGTTCTTTACCATAATACGAACGATGGAACTTTGAAGCTAAAACGCACTCGGAAAAACGCAGACCTCCACCACAGGATCTATCCTTGATCCAGCTCACCACCACACATCCACCGCCAAATTTGGTAAGTTCGTCTCTGAACCACAATCCGTCTTTTCACCAAATTCCGTGAGAATCGATGGTGTCGTTTTAATGCATTCTTGCTGACTGTTTGATCCGGTTGTGCACCAAAATTTAGAGTCCGTGTTTTGGGGGCAATATTCTGTCTTTGTACAAGATCCACAGTCGGTTCAGTAGTTTTGTGTCATCGTGCGAACAGACAGACCAACAACAAATAGGGTGAAAATATTTTTTCCTTGGCAGTGTAACAATTAATCTTCTGATCCAGGGTAGAGGAAGCAAACGAAAAGAAGAGAGAGAGAGAGAGAGAGAGAGAGAGAGAGAGAGAGAGAGAGAGAGAGAGAGAGACAGACAGACAGACAGACAGACAGACAGATACAGACACAGACACAGAGAAGCAAGCCAGCGTCCTATTTATGTAAAGTCTGACTGGCCAGTGACGACGGGCCGGTGTCGTATATAATACTGTCGCTCATAAAATCGTGTCGCAGCGACAGTATTTCCCGGGAAATACTGCATTTTATGGACAGCTACAATATCTCTATGGGACATTTTTCGTGAAAAGTTGTCGCGCGACATTTTTTTTCCAGCAATTATTGTCGCTGCGACAATATTTCACGTGAAATGCTATCGCTGCGATACAATTCCACGGCGACAGTATCATATACGACACCGGCCTTGTCCGCGCTGACAATGTCGTCCTATGTGTGTGTGACGGGCTTGGAAGCTTTGAGAGGAAGGAGCACGAAGTTTAAACCCCGTCACATTCTCTCGTCTGTTTGCTGGGACAACAGTGTGCGTGAGGCGGGCAATCCTCGCTCTGTTTGGTGTGACTGCCGCTGACTGATTGGACAGGAGCTCCACGGCAGAGCTCAGGAGGCACATTTACAGATCGGGTGGCCGACTCCATCACCGCGCCTTTGGCAAAAAAAAAAAAAAATTAAAAAGGAGGACTAGAGGAAGAAGAGATGGGCAAGAAGAAGACCGAAGAAGAAAAAGAAGACGGAAGAAGACAAGTGGAGAAGAGAAGACAGTGAAGGAGAGGATAAATTTCAAATAAAGGCCAAAGAAGGATGAGAAGGAGGAAGAGAGGGAAGGAAAGAATTTTTGTTTTAAAAAGGAGAGAAATGAAAAAAAAAAAGGGGGGGGGGGTGAAGTAAAAACAAAAAAAGGAAAACAATTTACAGATAAAGGACTGAAAAACGATGAAGAGAAAACCGTTCAGAAGAAGCAAGGGGCCCCATAGAGAGACAAGGAGCAGGATGAGAAACAAGAACAAGATGGGCAAACACGACAACAGAGAAATTAAAAAGGCTGAAGAGGGAGAACAAAGAAAGAAAAAGAAGTGTTCCTTACGGGAGTAAAATGGTGAATAGGAGAAAGTAACGAAGAAGAAAAAGGAGACCGGAAAGGGAGAGGAATGAGGAGGAGGAGGAGGAGGAGGAGGAGGAGGAGGAGAAGAAGGAGGAGAAGAAGAAGAAACAGCAGCAGCAGCAGCAGCAGCAGCAGCAGCAGCAGCAGCCACAACAATGACAACAACAACAATATTAACAACAACGACGACGACAACAACAACAAAAATGTAGTAAAGGTGAATAAACAACAGTAACATTACATTCAAATAAAAAATGACGATATACATCCTACTCCCCTCCCCACGCCCTGTACCAAGATTCCCCATCCCTCTACACACTAAATTCTTTTCTGGAAATGTCTTGTATTTGTACAGAGTAGATTTACCCACACACCCTTATCCTATTCCCCCTCCCTGCTCTCCTTTTCAAATGTCCAAATTTTAAGCAAGTTTCGGGTCGTCATTGAAAGATTCTACTGTAATACTGTTAACAGCTGGATTACATTGGATATTTAACTGGAACACTTGGGAATGTTTTTTTTCGGGAAATGTTTTGCGTTTGAGCAGATCAGATTCACCTCCTGACAAAGCCCTCTTCCTCCCCCCCCCCTTCCCCCCATCTCCTCTCCTTTGAACACCCCAGTTTTTCAGGTCATTGTTGAAAGGTTCACCTATCCCCTATCCCTGGGTCTTGGAAGACGGTTGGGGCGTCACTGACGACTTTGCAACCAGCTTCCTCCACTCCTCCCGGTTCTCAGAGGCTCTTAGGCAGTTGCTGGGTTTTTAAGGCCAGTCCATTCACTGATGTTGTCCTCCCATCTCTTTCTCTGTCTTCCTCTCCTTCTGCCTCCTCGCACTGTTCCTTGTAGAACAGTTTTGGCAAGTCCTGTTGATCTTAATACATGACCATCACATCTCATTTTGCTTCTTTTCACTGTGTACAAACAGGTCTTCGTGTGGTCCAATGGCTTGTCTTACTCTGGCCTGGCCCTCCAATTTGGAAATGTGGTCTTTGTATGTGATGCCAAGGATCTTGCGGAAGCATCTCATCTCTAATGCCTGAGTCCTTCTTTTAAGTTGAAAGGTTACACTGTACAATCAAAATGATTTCAGCAGCAGAGCAACGTCTGATGTTTAACGTCAACATTTTGGTACCTTTACTTTTTTTTCTGGAATAGTTTTATCTACGTACAGACCAATTCACATTCCAATCATGACCCTCTCGCCTGTCCGCCTCATCCCGCATCCTGTGACCCTTAAACACCAAGTTTCAGGCCATTTTAGAAAGGCCACTTAGTGAGTGACTTATGTCTGATGTCAAACGTGAGCGCTTTTGTTCTGTTTATTCTAGCTGCCACGTTTTTGTTGTGACAATCAAGATTCACATACCCGAGCGATGACCCTCCCCTTTATCCTCCTTTAAAACACCCAATCTTCAAAGATTTTCCGGTCGTTATCGAAAGTTTATACTGTTGCATTAAAATGCTATCAGCAGCTGATTTTGTCAGCTACTTACTAAACGCTTTGGTATTGTTTATTTTATTCTGCTATAGGATCTACTGAATGTTTCCTTATCAACACCCCTCCCGCTCCCCAACAATCTTCCCTTACCCTTTCCCGCAATCGCCACCCACCCCGCCCCTCCTCAAACGTACTTATTAAAATCGCCTGGGTATACTTAACTAGGAGTTCAAACCTCCAAACTTTTTGACCAAACTTGACAACAAACACGGTCGATAACCGAGGGAATTTTACAGATCTTTCAATTTTTGTGTGTGTGTGTGTGCTTTGAAACCCATCTCAGCTTAAAGCCAGATGTAACTAAGAAGGATTGATCTTTTTACCCGACATTCTGGTTAAAAGTTCGTATTTTAAAAAGCATGTGAAATCTTCTTAACGGCTGAAAATCATAATCCTCTCAAACAGCAAATCGGATTTCCTACAGAAACGGCGAAAAAGAGAAAAGAAATAGAAGGGAATAGGGATGAAGAAGCAGAGGAGAAAGGCAGAGTGGCCACATATAAAATTAAAAAAAAAACAAAAAAACAAAAACAAAAAAAAAAAAAAAAAAAATCTGCTGAATTGGTTACAGAGAATATAATGATATCTAAACCAACAGAAATGATCCTCTTACGACTGCATACAAACTGTCCCTTCCCTCTCCTCCTTCCCTTTTCCCCTTCCTTGTTTTAAAAAAAAATTTTTTTCACCCAAACTGCACCTCCGCACGTTCACTCTGATGATGCTAATGCCGGCTTACTGGGGTCACTGGGTCAGAGGTTACAGCACATTCCAGTTCCGCAGCCTCAGTACATTAAAAAAAAATTTTTTTTCGTTTCCAAGATGCAAGGTAATTTATGTACAACGCCATCTTAAGAGAGAGAGAGAGAGAGAGAGAGAGAGAGAGAGAGAGAGAGAGAGAGAGAGAGAGAGAGAGAGGAGGACTTCAGAACGGAACTCAGAAACTTTATTCGACCAAAGGATTGAGACTTTAGGCGGATCCTTTTCTTCCAGCAGTTTCGGTCCTTGAGAGAGAGAGAGAGAGAGAGAGAGAAGAGAGAGAGAGAGAGAGAGAGAGGAGAGAAAAGAGAGAGCTGGGCGCGCGTGTGGTGTGTGCGTGCGCGCGACAAAATGTAATAATTGTACACACACCAACACCACCCACACACACACACACACACACACCACACACACACACGGGGAAAACCCTCAGAAAACTTTATTCGACCAAGGATTGAGACTTTAGGGGGATCCTATTCTTCCACAGTTTCGGTCCTTGAGAGAGAAAAGAAAAGAGAGAGAAAAGAGAGAGAGAGAGAGAGAGAGAGAGGGGAGAGAGAAGAGAGAGAGAGAGAGAGAGAAAAGAGAGAGAGACAGACAGAGAGGAGAGAGAGAGACTTTTGTGCTAAATAGTGTATGAATTATTCAGATGCATAGTATTTAGAATCAAGCTGTATGCATAAAGTATATAATAATGTTTTTGTGTGCATTCATGTATGTAAGTAAATGCACATGGGAAGTTAATTTAAATGATCAGACATTTTTTGTACATGAATTTGTAAGGGTTTTGAGCTGGTACATATTAGGAATTGCGCCTGACAAATGCTATTGATTATTATTATTTTCATTGTTACATAGTTATTGTTAACAGTATTTTTATTATTATCATTATGTTATTGTTATTATTATCATAATAATTATTATTACTATTATTGTTATTTTATTATTGTTGTTGTTATTATTATTGTCATTATCATCATTATTATCATTATTATTATATTTAGGACCTTCGCAGGCAGCTGGATAATAAAACCAATGAACCAATCGATAAACCGTTCATTTGAAAGGTCACAGCTTTTAATTATTTACGCTGGTCATGAAGGTGATCTTAAGATCTTCAAAGAACAGTAACCAAGTAAGTGGCACTGTTCCCATTCTTTCATTCACCGCCCAGTGAGAGAAAAGATATACGAAACTATGCAAACAAGCAACTATTCAAATTCACATTCCCCATTCTTTGTCCTGCAGAAAATTAAGACTATGCAAACAAGCAACTATTCAAATTCACATTCCCCATTCTTTGTCCTGCAGAAAATTAAGACTATGCAAACAAGCAACTATTCAAATTCACATTCCCCATTCTTTGTCCTGCAGAAAATTCAGACTATGCAAACAAGCAACTATTCAAATTCACATTCCCCATTCTTTGTCCTGTAGAAAATTCAGACTAACAAACAAGTAAAAATTCACATTCCTCGTTTATTGTTCCGGAGACAATTAAGACTACAAAAAATAAGTAACTATTCAAATTCACATTCATGTTAAAAAAAAAAAAGAGAAAAGAATGGCATATTAAGACAACAAAAACGAAAGTGATCAAAATTCATATTATCAATTCTGTTTGTCCATGATAGTGAAAACAAACTACAATTAAAACTATTCTATTTAGTTCATACAATAGAAGGGCATCTTAAGACTAGAAATCCTGTTACTGTTAAAATTTGCATTCATTCCCCTCCAGTCCATTAGTGCTCAAGGGCAGGAGATAAGATAATATGCTTATAGCCCAGCCGACCGCAAAGGGCCACATCAGGGCTGTCGCTCAAGGGCAACCTAAAAGAAATTAACTGTTTAAATGCAACCCCCCCCCCCCCCCCTTTCTCAGTCTGTTAGCAAGAAAAAATATTTCAAAACGTTAAGAAAATTAAAAAAAAAAGTAAAAGAAAAAGAAACATCTGCACAAATACACATTCCTCATTCTTGCCCATCAGTATGGAAAGGACCTTTAATAAACTACAAATAATTAAAAAAAAAAGCGTTTAATTTAAATCCACATCCTAACCAACCTAAATGAAGTAGCATAGAGCGGCATCTCTATGAAAACTACAAACACAAGAAATATTCAAATTCACATTGCGAAGTACAACCTCAAACTAAAGCAAAAAGATCTCTTCCCCCCCCCCCCCCCCCCCCCCCCCAACCACTTGACTTACCCCACCTAAAAAAAAAAAAAAAAAAAAAAAAGAGAAAAAAAAAAGAAAGAAAGAAAAGAGTCCCAATTCACCCTGTTCATCTTCCTTTCACTGCTAGCGAACGGCCTCTCAGTAACGACTTTAAAACCCGAGACCATTATTAGCCGGTGAATTTCACACTCCTCTCCTCTTGCTCCATTAGCAGTATAACCCCAAACTCGCCTTCGCCTTCTTGCCTTTAGTAGACGGGTCCGCCAGACTTCTTCAGGAACCAACATGGGAAGCGGTGCCGTTACTGTCGCTGCAGCCGCTGCCGTCACACCTCCTACTCCCCCCACCCCCCACCCCCTCACCGCCATCTCCCCCCCCAACTCCATGCCACCCACCTCTTCTCTCAACACCCTCCCCCCCCCCCCCCCCCCACCCCCACCAGTCCCTTGCACAGCCCGCAGCGCCGCCACGCCACGCCAGAGAGCAAATCAATTGTGAGTCTAATTATGCAAATCAGTCTCTGCGGATTGGTTCCCGCGGCCAGGGGAGGTCAGCAAGCGAAAGCGATGCGGAGGGAGATAACTAGGCTGTTGTCTGCGCCTTTCCCAAAGGAGAGAGAGAGAGAGAGAGAGAGAGAGAGACGTGGTCAGCACACACACACACACACACACACAGAGAGAGAGAGAGAGAGAGAGAGAGAGAGAGAGAGAGAGAGTTAATGTAGAACAATCGTACGGGCATTAACGTGCACGCAAATCATTGTTTAAGCGGCTTATCGTTTGTCTGTTTACTCTCACGGGCGACTGAACCGCCACGGGCCTGGTGACAGCCATACAATGGAAGTGAATCAGTGACAGAGTGGGCTCCACCTCAACATGGCTGACTATTACCTTCTCGGTAGGTTTTGGGTTCGGATCCCATACCCCTTTTCCCTCGCAGCCCTCCATCCGCCCCCCCCCCCCCCCGTCTCCCCTTCACTTCACTTTCAGCTCTCCCCCTCCCCTCCCCCCGTCCAGCCCCTTCTTTATTCCCTCCTTCCCCCTTTTCTACCTAACACCCACATTAAAGACAACACGAATGAAAGAAAAAAAAAAGCTTTTATAGTCGGGTTTTCTTCTCAGAGTGAAAAGGGAATGCTTAGTGACCTATGTAAAACAACATCCACACCAGAAATGTTTTGCACATTCGAACATATTTCATACTGTTCTTCTAAATAGTTTGGTGTAGAGGTTTTAATTTTTTTTTTTAAACTTATTTGTTTCATAGTAGACTGACTTTTGGATGAAATATTCAGATAATATTAAAACAGAATGAAAAAGAAATGAAATGTAATGAACGACATTAGAGAGAGCAAAGTAGAACAGAATAGTGGAATTTATTTTACAAACATACAGTGCAAGAAAATGACATTAACTCATTGGGGAAATGCCAGCAATTTTTTTTTTGAGACTGCACTGTATAGATCACAGAGAGAGAGAGAGAGAGAGAGAGAGAGAGAGAGAGAAGAGAGAGAGAAGAGAGAGAATAACTTGGAAAAATATTGCACACATCTGTATATGTTATTCTGTATGGTTTGCACACAATAGGTATCCACTCCCTGCCGCAAATTCGTCATATACAAATATTATGGCTGATTGGATGGAATGTGCACAGAAGACTCAAATGCTTCAAGTCCATGATTTGTAAATTTGTAATCGAATTTATCAACTCAATCCAACAACTGATATCAGGTTAAGGATATCATGCCCTCCAAAATAGCATCAAACATGTAAAATTGCATAAAGAAACATATATAATATAAAAGTCTCCTTAAAAAATCTGAAGGTGCTCAACCCCTTGGGGAGCAACATCTGTTAAAAATATTTTTAAAAAATAAAAATATTTTTAACATATATATATATATATATATATATATATATATATATATATATATATAATATATATATATATATATATAAGTAATGAAACAATGAGGTAAACAACAAATCTGCTGTTGTCCAAAATATTTCGGCTACTTAGCCTTCTTCAGCAGGAGTTCTTTGTTTGTAAACAAACGCAACGTCATCATGTCTGTTCGATTTGTTTTACGTCAATTCATGACGTCATTGTGTTCATTATATACAGGTAGGTAGGTAGGTAGTGTGTGTGTGTGTGTGTGTGTGTGTGTGTGTGTGTGTGTGTGTGCGCGCGCGCGTGAATGTACATATATGTATGCGTGTGTGTGTCTGTATGCATACAAATCCATTCCATGATGTGTGTGTGTGAGCGAGTGAGTGAGTGTGTGTGTGTGTGTGTGTGTGTGTGTGTGTGTGTGTGTGTGTGTGTGTGTGTGTGTGTGTGTGTGTGTGTGTGTGTGTGTGTGTGTGGAGAGATGTGCGCGTGCGCAATCGCATCAGTGAGATTGATATGTAATAATCAAAAACGTGAAACTCAACTGGTTAAATGCAGCCATGTTTCTTCGGAAAACAGAACATGCAAGTCTTGTGATACGGGTGCACTTTGAGACGAATTTGTTTTATTTTCCAATATCAAAAATAATTTTCAAACTCGAAACAGGTTTCTATCAAAACAGCTTTGGGTGTCTATTTATTTATTTTCCTACTCTTTTTGCGCTAAAACTGATTCCTTCACTGGTTAAACTTTCGAGTGGTAATAATCCTGTTTTATTGAAATCGCCTTGGCATATCAAAGAACAAAACATTTTTTAATTACAACAACAACAACAAAAAAGAGATTAGCTAATTTGTAGAAGGAAGGGAAAGGGTTAGAAGATGAACATATGAGGTGATCTAAAGTACAATGTAGGCATATGGACTTTGTGAAAGAACTAGACGAACACTTGGAACATCCGTTTTTTGGGGGGATGTTTCCTTGTTTTGTTCTGCGTGCAATGTGTTGACATTTCTGCCTGACCATTTGCAGCGTTCGTTTGGAGTTATGCGCGTGTTAATTATCTCATCTCGGGAACAAGAGTTATCCTATTTGTTCGTTATTTTATTGTTTACTGTCTATTTAAGATCTGCTTTCACACCAGTAAAACTGATGTTTTTCCGCATTGTTTTTTGCTCGTCAGTGTGTCCCGTTTTACTATAATCAAGATAAAAAAGACTGTGCCGCTCTTGAATAAAATGTTAATTTGTGTTTGTTCCTTTCTCCCGTTGCTGTTGCTTTATACATGTGTCAGGTACAGGGTATATGGGCAGGCTTAGATATCCTTTATGGAACATGTCTCCGTGTTGTTGTTGTTTTTCTGTGTACTTCGTGCTGGCATTTCTGCAAAGCGATTTGGTAGCAATATTCGTTCGCAGCTATGGGTGTGTAATTATCTTATCAGGGGAGCAAGATTTACCGTACTTGTTCGTTATCTACTATTTACTGTTCCCTGCCTCATGTACGATTTTCTTTCGAACAACAACAACAAAAACAAGAAACAAACAAACAAATATCACCAAATTTCCAGAGTCTGTTAAGGACACACTTTCAGGTTGAAAGGATTCATTGAGTCACAGTCAAGAATATTTAACTGACCTCTAGCAACGCTAAGGCAAATACGCTTGATGTTAGGGCAATGTTCAGTCAGAAATGAATTACATAGAAGTCTGAAAGTTAACTTGAAATAGGCCCGCATATCTCAAGACAACGTCTTATATAGCCCTTTGACGAGGTTCGGAACATGAATTAAAGCAACTTAAAAGTTTGTTTCAAGTGTATTATAAATTCTTTGTATGACAGTGGACAAATGATTCTCATACGACTTGAAAAATTCTTTGTCCCCCCTTTTGCTGGCGTGTCTGCTTGGTCATTAGAAAGAAAGCCATTGAGATATCCATCATGTTAAAAATACCGTGAACAAGTCTTCCTCCATACCCAGGTAAGTGATTTGAATTGTGCGTGCGTATGTGCGTAGATGCATGCATACGTGCATGAGCGCACGTGATTGTGTGTACGTGTGTCTGTGGCTTTCCCTCTCAGGTATCATTGAAAAGCCGTTAAAAATCGAATACTCCACAAACGCCAAGATCCAGTGAAACAAATAAGCATATATATTAAAGTTCACAAAAGCAAAGGCCCTGAGAAACAAATAAGCACATACATCAAACTTGACATTTATTATGGAACACACACACACACACACACACAACACACACACACACACACACACACACACACACACACACACACACACACACACACTCACTCACACGTGACAGAGCAAAATCCAGAAATGCCACGGAGATCGACCACCGGTAATCCCAGCGTGTTAAAAAGCACCACAGTAGAACTCATAGCTCGATAGAATCTTGAACTTCTTGGGTGTTTTGCTGTGTACACTCTTCACCTTTTTCACCGATTTCTTCACCTCGACATTTAAGACGATACTGAACAAACACACACAACAGGGAGCACGCACACTCCAACTTCCTACGTGGGGATCACTAAATAAGAACTACAGTATGTATAGACTAGCACAGCTTGGAATTAAGTTGTTTTTGAACGTTGATTCAATATAGTACAATACGATACACAAGATAGGCCGCACACGCGAATTTCCAACGCTTGGGATGGTAAGGGATGAGGTGGGGATAAAAGTAATTGAATAAGAACTGCAATATGCAGTCAATGTTCTTTGAACTTAATAGTGCATATAGTGTATTAATTACAGACAATAGAATACAGACACACAGTATAAAACGCATATGCGAAATTCCTACGCCGGCGGGTCTCTGAATAAGAACTACAGTATGCATTGCCAAGCATCACTTCATTCTGTCTGTCTGTCTGTCTGTCTGTCTGTCTGTCTGTCTGTATGAGCGTTATCGAAGACAATACAATTTCCATACACAATATAGGGCACACACACAGAGGAGGATGTGTGGGAGAAGGATGGGGGGTGGAGGTTGGGGTTGGGGAAGGGGTCAGAGTACGTGTGCGTGAGGTGGGGGGCGGGGGTGGATCACTGAATAAGACATACACAAAGCACTGACTCAACTGGTGAGAATTCTTTGAATTATACACGAATGCTGATACTCCCCTCCTCCTCCCTCCCAACCAAGGCCGTTCTCCTTCCCGCCCCCTTCCCTCCTCCATCGATCCCCCTACCCCTCAGTAGTCAGCCAGCTGAGATGGCCATTCACAGAGGCTGATGATGGGTTCTCCCG
>CM031610.1:67503356-67505856 GCA_018398815.1 Conus ventricosus
CTCTGGGAGAACACAGAGCTGAAGGCGCTGCACACTCTCTACTGCTTATCCGAAGGAATGGAAACCTGATAAAACACTGTCCATAATGCACAATATACGAGGGTGGCAGTTCCTCTGAGACTTTTGTGTTAATGTGTATGGCATTTTGAGACAATTTAGGGTTTTTTGTTTTGTTTTTGTTTTTGCACATTCCAATGCAGAGCGAAGCAATGAACATGGTACATTTCAGAGATTAATTGAAGCCATTCAGGCATTTAGGTTCACACCAATGAGATCTGAAGGAAGGGAATGATTGAAGCCATTCAGGCATTTAGGTTCACACCAATGAGATCTGAAGGAAGGAATGATTGAAGCCATTCAGGCATTTAGGTTCACATCAATGAGATCTGAAGGAAGGGAATGATTGAAGCCGTTTAGGTTCACACCAATGAGATCTGAAGGAAGGGAATGATTGAAGCCATTCAGGCATTTAGGTTCACACCAATGAGATCTGAAGGAAGGGAATGATTGAAGCCATTCAGGCATTTAGGTTCACACCAATGAGATCTGAAGGAAGGGAATGATTGAAGCCATTCAGGCGTTTAGGTTCACACCAATGAGATCTGAAGGAAGGGAATGATTGAAGCCATTCAGGCATTTAGGTTCACACCAATGAGATCTGAAGGAAGGGAATGATTGAAGCCATTCAGGCATTTAGGTTCACACCAATGAGATCTGAAGGAAGGGAATGATTGAAGCCATTCAGGCATTTAGGTTCACACCAATGAGATCTGAAGGAAGGAATGATTGAAGCCATTCAGGCATTTAGGTTCACACCAATGAGATCTGAAGGAAGGGAATGATTGAAGCCATTCAGGCATTTAGGTTCACACCAATGAGATCTGAAGGAAGGGAATGATTGAAGCCATTCAGGCATTTAGGTTCACACCAATGAGATCTGAAGGAAGGGAATGATTGAAGCCATTCAGGCATTTAGGTTCACACCAATGAGATCTGAAGGAAGGGAATGATTGAAGCCATTCAGGCATTTAGGTTCACACCAATGAGATCTGAAGGAAGGGAATGATTGGGGCCATTCAGGCATTTAGGTTCACACCAATGAGATCTGAAGGAAGGGAATGATTGAAGCCATTCAGGCATTTAGGTTCACACCAATGAGATCTGAAGGAAGGGAATGATTGAAGCCATTCAGGCATTTAGGTTCACACCAATGAGATCTGAAGGAAGGGAATGATTGAAGCCATTCAGGCATTTAGGTTCACACCAATGAGATCTGAAGGAAGGGAATGATTGAAGCCATTCAGGCATTTAGGTTCACACCAATGAGATCTGAAGGAAGGGAATGATTGAAGTCATTCAGGCATTTAGGTTCACACCAATGAGATCTGAAGGAAGGGAATGATTGAAGCCATTCAGGCATTTAGGTTCACACCAATGAGATCTGAAGGAAGGGAATGATTGAAGCCATTCAGGCGTTTAGGTTCACACCAATGAGATCTGAAGGAAGGGAATGATTGAAGCCATTCAGGCGTTTAGGTTCACACCAATGAGATCTGAAGGAAGGGAATGATTGAAGCCATTCAGGCGTTTAGGTTCACACCAATGAGATCTGAAGGAAGGGAATGATTGAAGCCATTCAGGCATTTAGGTTCACACCAATGAGATCTGAAGGAAGGGAATGATTGAAGCCATTCAGGCGTTTAGGTTCACACCAATGAGATCTGAAGGAAAGGAATGATTGAAGCCATTCAGGCATTTAGGTTCACACCAATGAGATCTGAAGGAAGGGAATGATTGGGGCCATTCAGGCATTTAGGTTCACACCAATGAGATCTGAAGGAAGGGAATGATTGAAGCCATTCAGGCATTTAGGTTCACACCAATGAGATCTGAAGGAAGGGAATGATTGAAGCCATTCAGGCATTTAGGTTCACACCAATGAGATCTGAAGGAAGGGAATGATTGAAGCCATTCAGGCATTTAGGTTCACACCAATGAGATCTGAAGGAAGGGAATGATTGAAGCCATTCAGGCATTTAGGTTCACACCAATGAGATCTGAAGGAAGGGAATGATTGAAGCCATTCAGGCATTTAGGTTCACACCAATGAGATCTGAAGGAAGGGAATGATTGAAGCCATTCAGGCATTTAGGTTCACACCAATGAGATCTGAAGGAAGGGAATGATTGAAGCCATTCAGGCATTTAGGTTCACACCAATGAATCTGAAGGAAGGGAATGATTGAAGCCATTCAGGCATTTAGGTTCACACCAATGAGATCTGAAGGAAGGGAATGATTGGGGCCATTCAGGCATTTAGGTTCACACCAATGAGATCTGAAGGAAGGGAATGATTGAAGCCATTCAGGCATTTAGGTTCACACCAATGAGATCTGAAGGAAGGGAATGATTGAAGCCATTCAGGCATTTAGGTTCACACCAATGAGATCTGAAGGAAGGGAATGATTGAAGCCATTCAGGCATTTAGGTTCACACCAATG
>CM031610.1:67523356-67530856 GCA_018398815.1 Conus ventricosus
GTTTTCCAATCGTCTCTGCTGTCTTTTTTGTCTATCGGGCTCTGCCCCTTTTCTGTTTGGCTATCTGTCTTTTCCTGCTACCCTGTCTCCCTGTCTGCCTATTTTCGGCCCCTGCCCTGTCTCTTGTTTTAACTACTTGCTTTTCTTTTTTTTAAATTCCTTTACTTCCTTCCCTTTTTCCTCTCTGTTTGCTCCTTTTCCTTTTCCCCCCCTTCTTTTCGTCTTCCCCCTTTCCCCCATCCCATCCTTTTTTGCTCCTTCATCATCTTTTTCCCCTCTTCTTCTTTTTCCTTTTTCCTCCCTTTTTTATTCCTCCCCTCCCCCCTTCCTCTTCTTTTTCTTTCTTCTTCTTCTTTTTTCTTCTTTTTTTTCTTCTTCTTTCCTTCTTCCTCTCCTCCCCCTCCCCCTCCTCCTCCTCCCTCCTCCCCTCCTCCTCCTCCTCTTTTTTCCCTTCTTTTTTTTTCTTTTTTCTTCTTCTTTTTCCTTCTTCTTTTCTTCTTCTTCTTCTTCTTCTGCCCTGTCTCCCTGTCTGTCTTTTTTAACAGCCCTTTTGTCTTTGTCTCTTCCTCTCTCTGTCTGTCTGTCTCTCTTTTTCTAAAGGGAAACCACTTAAATTTGAGGAAATGCCTATCATTTCCCAAAGTTTTTCAACCAAGGGCCCCCCATCCTTTCCCCCCTTCCCCCTCCCCCCCCCTGTTCAAAAACCCCCTATTATACTGCAAGAAAGCCTTCCCCATTTTCCCCATTTCCACAAACCCCCTTTCCCACCCCCCCCCTTCTCCCCCTCCCCCCCCCCTCCCCCCCGCTCCCCCCCACCCCCCCCACCCCCCCCATCCCCCTTGTCCCCCATCCTTTTCCCCCACCCCTTCCCCACTTTTGCTCATTTCTGCGCAGGGAAAAAACACCCGAAGAACCTTTTTTAGGGGAGAGAGAAAAGAGAGAGAGAGAGAGAGAAGAGAGGGAGAGGGAAGAGAGAGAGAGGGGAGGGAGAGGAAAAGAGAAAGACAACAGAGAAAAAAGAAGAAGAGAGAGAGGGGGGGGAAAAGAAGAGAGAGAGAGAGAGAAAAGAGGAGCGGGGAAGAGAGAGAGAGAGAGGAGAGAAGGGGAGAGAAAGAGGGGGGGGGGAGAGGAAAGGGGTTTATTAAAAAAATTTTTAAAAATCCAATTTTAAAAAATTTTAAAATTTTAAAAAAAAAATAAAATATAAAAAAAAAAAAAAAAAAAAAAAAAAAAAAAAAAAAAAACCCCCCCCAAAAAAAAAACCAAAAAAAAAAAAAACAACAAAAAAAAAAAAAAAAAACACCCAAAACTCAACCCCAACCCAAAAAACAAAACAAAACCCCTTTCAACCAAAAACCCCCAAAAAAACAATTTTTCGGGTTACCCCCCCCCCTCCACCCCCAAATTTTATTAACTTACCCTTTTTAAAAACCCCTGGTCTTCCCCTTTTCCCCCCCCAAAAAAAAAAAAAAAAAAAAAAATCCCCCCCCAAAAAAAAAAAAACCCTTTCCCTTTCCCCCTTTTTTCCCTTCGGGCCCCCCGGGGGCCCCCTTTCCCCCTTTTTTCCGAAATTTTTCCCCCCCCCTTTTTTTTCCCCCTTCCTCCCCCCTCCTCCGCCCCCTTGTTTTTCCCAGAAAACCCCCCCCCCCTTTTTTTGTAGTAACTTTTAACCCAAAGTTTGGGGCCCGGGGGGAAAAATCTTTTTTGTTCAAAACGGTCACAGCTGGCCGTGTTTGTGTGTGTGTGTGTGTGTGTGGTGTGTGTGTGTGGGGTGTGTGTGTGTGTGGTGGGGCGCGCGCGCCCCGCGTGTGTGTTTTGTGTGTGTGTGGGGGGTGGGGGAGAGAGAGAGAGGAGAGAGAGAGAGAGAGAGTTTGTATTTATGTGTGTGTGGCCCCGCAAACGCCGGGGCGCATGTGTGTGTGTGTGAGGTGGGGGGGTGTGGTTTTGTGTGTGTTGGGGTTGGGGTGTGTGTGTGTGTGTGTGTGTGTGTGTTATTCACTCTTTGCATATATATTATGTGGGGTAAATGTTGTGTTTGTGGTTTTTTTTGGGGGTGTGTGTGTGTGGGTGTGTGTGTGTGTGTGTGGTGTGTGTGTGAGAGGAGAGAGAGAGAGAGAGAGTAAGTGGGGTATGCATGTTTTGTGTCCCGGTCCCGTGTAATATGCCGTGCATGCGGCATGGGATGTGGGATGGGATGTTCGGGCATGTGCGCCTTTCTCCTCTCTCCCCTCTCTCTCTCTTTTTCCCTCCCCTCTCCCCTTTTCTTTCTCTCTCTCCTTTTTCTCCGCGTGCAAGCGCGTGCGTGCGTGCGTGGGGTGTGTGTGTGTGTGTGTGTGTGGTGTGGTGTGGGGGAGAGAGAGAGAGAGAGAGAGAGTGTGGTTGTGTGTGTTGGGGTGTTTTGTGTGTTGCAGAAAAGCTCCCTCTTCTCTTTCTATCTTTTTTTACACCCACAACCCCACACACACACACACACACCACACAACCCCACACACACACAAAAACAACACACACCACACACAACCACCAAAGGGAACCGTTTTTCAAACTCGATTGCGTGCGGTCCAGCAAATCGGGGTTTTTGGTCCTTGGGGTCGGAAAAGTCACCACTCAATCCACCAGCAACGCGTGGGGAACCCTCCCCGCTTCAGTTCAGGGGAAAGGGGAAAGGCGGGAGAAGGAGAGGGATAGGCCCTCCTTCTTTCATGCAGTCTATAATTCATACCCTAACCCCAAACCGACACTTCTCCCCGGTACAAACACCCTGAACAAATGTGTGGGGTGGTTTTGTTGTTTTGGGGTGTGTTGTTTTGTGTGTGTGGTTTTGTTGGGGTTTGTTGTCTCTTTTCCGCACCTAACCTGTTGGTGTTTTGTGTGTGGTGTGTGTGGTGTGTTTGTGTGTGTGTGTGGTGTGTGTTTTGTTTTGTCTGTGGGTGTGTGCGTGCGTGCGGTGTGTGGGTGTGTGTTTTGTGTGTGTGTGTTGTGGCCCGCGCGTGGGGTGCGTGCGGCGTGCGTGCGTGCGTGCGTGCGTGCGGGGGGTGTGTTTTGGTGTGTGGTGTGTGTGTGGTTTGTTTTGTGTGTTGGGGTGTGGGGACTCTCGGATCTAACTGTGTGGGGTTTTTGTGGGTGTGTGTGTGGGTTGGGTGGGGTGCGCGTGCGTGCCCTGCGGGCGTGCGTGCGGGCGTCGTGGTGGTGTGGTTTTGTGTGTGGGGTGGGGTTTTGTTTTTTTAATTTAACGTCTAACCACCTAAAAAGTGATCCTTTAAAAGGTGTGTGTTTGTGTGTTTTGGGGTGTGTGTGTGTGTGTGTGTGTTTTGGGTGTTGGTGTGTGTGCGTGCGTGCGTGTGTGGTGTGTGTGTGTGTGTGTGTGTGTGTGTTTTGTGTGTGTGTTTTGTGTGTGTGTTGTGTGTGCGCGAGCGCGCGTGGTTTTGGGAAAGGCGTTAACCTATGTAAAAATTTAAAATTTTTTCAGTCTGTTGCCCGTTTGTCTCTCTCCTTTTCCCCCCCCCTTCTCTCTTTCTCTCCTCTCTCTCTCTCTTTTTTCTCTCTATCTCCTTTTCCCCTAAACCTCTATCTCTCGCTTCCTTTCCCCCCCTCCTCCTTTTTTCTCTCCCCTCTCCCCTCTCTCCTCTCGTCCTTTTCTCTCTTTTCCCACTCTCTCTCTCCTTTTCCTCCCCCCTCTCCTTCCCCCTCCCATTTTTCCCTCCCCCCTTTCCTTGTTTTTTTCATGTGGCGTAAATGCGTGCTTGCGTATGGGTGCGTGTATGTGTGGGGTGCTTTCGTGCTAACCCCTTGTGTGGGGTTTTATGTGTGTGTGTGTGGGGGTTTGTGTGTGTGTGTGTGTGTGTGTGTTGGGGCGCGTGCGCGTGCCGCTTGTGTGTGTGTTAGGGTTAGTGTTAGGTTAGTGTGTGGTGTGTGTGTGTGTGTGTGTGTGTGGTGGGGTGTGTGTGTTTTTCCCCACGGGCCCGTGGGTTTTGTTTTTTCTCCCCCTTTTTTTTCACCCCTTTTCATCTTCATTCCCATAACAAACCCTGGACATACAAACAGCCCGCCCCCCGGGGGGATTCCTCATACATCTTCATGTCCTCCCCTAACAATCCATGACATACAACAGCACCGCCTGGGGGGATCGTCACTACATTTTTCCCTGTCCCCCATAACCCAAACCATGGGCATACAACAAACAAGGGCCCCCTGGCGGACGCACTACATCTTTATGTCCCCCATAAAAATCCATGGACAACAAAACAAACACCGCCTGGGGGATCCACCACATCTTCATGTCCCCATAACAATCCATGGACATACAACAGCAGCCGCCGGGGCCCCGGAAAACGTCACTTTCAAACTTCCCTGTCCCCATAACAACCATGGACATACAAAAGCGCCGCCTGGCGGAAACTTTACTACAGAGGTAAAACGGGGGGGCCTGACAAACCCTTTGGGAATACACACACAGCCCACAAAAAACAAACACACCACGCTTGGCGCCCTGCAAACCCAATAATAAAACAAACCACAGGCCGTTATGAACATTCGCTTCCCCTTTGTTTGTTTGTCTGTCTCTGTCTCTCTCCCCCTTTTCCTTGCGCGCGCGCACGCGCACACGCACGCACACACACACACACTCACATATACACTCTCCTCTCTCTCTCTCTTCCTACACGCACATGCAGAAACACATACACACACACTGGCACACACGAACACAGCACTCTCGCGCGCGGGCATACAACACACACACACACACACACACACACACACACACACACACACACACACACACATGAACACAAAACACACACACACACACACACACACACACACACACACACACACACCACACACACACATACACACACACACTTACATACCTACACACACACACACAGAGACAGACAGACAGACAGACAGACAGACAGCAAACTCACACACACACACACACACACACACACACACACACACACACACACACACACACACACAACGCACACACACACAGAGAAACATGTGCAAGCACACACAAACACATACAATCTCTCTCTCTCTCTCTGTGCGTGCGCGCGTCTGCATGGTTGAATGAGTTTTGCGAGTGCCTAAGCGCGCGCGCGTGCGCGTCTGTGTGTGCACGTGTGGATAAGTGCTTTGACATGACTATGGTTTCCAGGCTCTCGGACCAACGTAGTATGCCAAAATTGTTTGATTCATTGGTTGATATTGTGTCTTGCAGCCCCAAATATTGGATGCTTTTTGAGGCTGTTCACATTCGCGACTGCATTGTATTACATTAATAGGCTTTTTGATTTTGTACAAAATCGATAATTCAAAGCGTCTCTCTCTCTCTCTCTCTCTCTCTCTCTCTCTCTCTCTCTCTCCCCTCTCTCTCTCTCTCCTCTGATATTCACTGTAATATCATCATTACATTCCTAAGATCGCGAACTATCTGTGACGGAATTGTGACTTTTTTGTGTTATTGACAAATTTGTGAATGTGTGTGTATTTTGATTCCTAATTCATTTGTACTACCATTTACTGCCACTTTTTTGTGTTTGCGTAGCCTCTTGTTTAGATAATTTAACCGTGCAGTTTGCACTTAAAGTGGGTATATTTCTTCATTTTGTATTCGTTACTATAGATACGATTGGAATCTGACACTGCTTCTGTATTCATTGTGGCTAAAATGCCTAATACCCTCAGGACATGGCCATCTAAAGATGGGCTTAGAGTTGGTTTTCTGAATATTAATCATATCATAATAAATTGACTGATGTATCCCATATTTTAGATAACTCTGGCAAACATTTCCATGTATTTGGTTTCGCAGAGTCTAGATTGTCAAAACATATAAGCGACTCTGAACTATATGTACCAGGATACAATATCATGCGTAAAGACCCTACACGAACTATGGATACAGGTTTAGTTATCTACATCCATCAAAGTGTTAACTTTAAAAGGATTAATCCTACAAACTGTTTTATTACATAGAATCATTATGGATACAAATTAAATTCAAACGCTCTAAACCTCTTTCCGTTGGATTTGTGTACAGAAATCCTGCAGAGAGTGCAGTTTGGCGTGATAACTTTACTCTTCTGCTAGAGGATTTATGTTCCACTACCCATGAATTAACATTACTGGGAGATTTCAACATTGATCTTTTGAAGCCAAACAAGTCCTGGATACAAATGGCGGAAACTTTTCACCTTGCACAATTAATCGACAAAGCTACAAGAATAACTGCCTCTTCAAAAACACTTATCGACCACATATATACATCTGAAGCATGCAATATAGCGGAAATTTGTTCACCGAATTATGCTTGTAGTGACCATCTTCCCATATGCATAACATGGATGAAAAAAGGCGTTAAAGTTCCAAAACATTGTCACACTTTAATTGAATACAGAAGTTTTTCCTGTTTTGATTCCAATAAATTTTTATCTGAGTTAAAGAATTCACACATACACGACGTGTATCAGTTTACTGATCCTGACGAAGCATTCGAAGTTTGGTATCACAATTTTTTAAATGTTTTACGACAAACATGCACTTTGAAAACAAGACGTGTTAGAAGTAACCCTAAAGTACCCTGGCTCACAGATAATGTGAAACACGCCATGGACTTACGAGATTTACTATTTCAAACGGGACCGAAAGAAGAATTTAATAAACAAAGGAATCTTGTTACATATTTAAAACGTGCGGCTAAAATGAACTACTTTCAAAATCTTGTGTCGTCAAAAACTGACAGTAAGTCGATTGGAAAGCCATAAATCAAATAACCATAATAAAGTCACTACCTCTAAAACTATATCAGTCAGCAATACGTCGCCAGACATAGTCAACAATTATTTCTGTGGAATAGGTAGTGCAACTGTAAAGAAAGATAAATCTGCCTATAACGACTTAGAGACTGTCCGTGAATTCTGTAACTCAAAAGACATTTCCTCTGATTTAAACGTACCTTTAATGGCAGTGCATGAAGTACACAATGCACTCACTCATTTAAAGCAAACATGTTCACGAGGACTGGATGGTATTGATAGCAAAATTCTTAAAATCTCAGCACCAGTTATTTCTGAAACCCTTACGTACATCTACAACTTGTGCATCTCAAAAAATAAAATTCCAAAGGCATTTAAAGTTGCAAAAATTATTCCCTTATATAAATCAGGAGACCATTCAGAGCCTTCTAATTACAGGCCTATTTCTCTATTACCTGTCTTGTCTAAACCCTTAGAAAATCACATTAAAAATTCTATTCTCCATCATTTCAATTTTTACAATCTTTTCCATCCGAACCGATCAGGTTTCAGAGCAAACTTCTCATGCCATACTGCACTAACATCCTTAGTAGACAAATGGTTGACTATATCAACAATGACAAAATCACTGGTGCTCTCTTTGTTGATTTCACTAAAGCCTTTGATGTACTTGACCATGCACTCCTTCTAAAAAAACTTAAGATCTATCGTTTGTCTACTGATTCATTAGAACTCA
>CM031610.1:67545856-67548356 GCA_018398815.1 Conus ventricosus
GGGGTGGGGGGGGGGGGAGGGGCGACCTGCGGTTGGGGGTGGGTGGGTGGGTGGGAGAAGGGTGGGAGGGGGGGGGAAGGTGGAGGAAACGCTTCCTCTTGGTCTTGTCAAATGAAGAAGGAGAAGGGGGGAAGAAACAGGGGTGGAAGGTGGAAGGGTGGGGGGAAGGAGGTGGAGGGTTGTGTGGCGAGATGGGGGGTGGGGGGGGGGGGGGGGGGAAGGGAGGCGGAGAAGGCACACATATAACACCGGTTCCAGACTGAGATGGGGACTTGGCACAGGATGTGGTGGGAGACAGCGTGGCAGAAAACACACGTTATTTTATGGCAGCAAGAGTGGGGGTTTAGCACGCAAAGTTTGCAAGTAGCTTAAAACAGAATATGGTGCAGACTATCCCTGCTTTGAAACACACACACACACACACACACACACACACACACACACACACACACACACACACCCACACACACACGCGCGCGCGCGCGCACGCACACATACACACACTATCATATCATAATATATGAATGGCATACATGATGCAATGTAATGTAATGTAATCTCATATCATATCATATCATATCATATCATATCATATCATATCATATCATATCATATCATATATCATATCACATCATATCGTAACATAAACTTATCTAATGTAATATGGTATATATAATTAGTGTAATATAATATCATGTAATATGGCATCTAATCTAATCTCATCTCATCTCATATAATATAATGTAATATAACATAATATAATATAATTAATATAATATAATAATATAATATAATATAATATAATATAATATAATATAATATAAATATAATATAATATAATACAATATAATACAGAACAATATGATATGTGATATGATATAATATAATGTAATGTGATATAAGACAATATGTAAATATGATATAATATAATAACAAGAGACAACACACAAAAACACAACCTGATATAATGGGGTACAATATCACCTAAAACAAAATATTACATGATAATGTAATAAAGACTTAGGATTTGGCTGACCACTGAATCAGCAGACGAAACAAAGATTGCAAATCAGTCCTGTCTTGAATTAAAACGTTAACAAAGTTTCAGAAAATCAGCATAATTATATAAAACAGAGAAAGACAAGCAGATTTAAACTTTTCCTTTTTTTTTTTTTTTTTTTGTTCAGTAGGCCGTCAGTTGGGAATATCAAGTTTCCTGCAGAGAGGGATGCTCCATTCAGAATCATGTCATTCTCCAGGAGACAGCAACACACGGACGCTGGAACTGTTGCCTCCCCCTGCTGGAGCCCAATGGTTGATTCAGGTCAGCACGTCATATGATAGAATCTTTAAAGTACTTTTCTGTTCGGCTTGTTTGATTCATCGTCTTTGACCCTGGCAATATCTTCTGTTCAACTCTACTCAGCCCTGCTCAATTAGAACCACACTGCTCTACTCTGCTGTGCTTTGCTGTGCTGTGCTCTGCTCTCTCTACTGTGCTATATAATCATGTCATGTGATAAAAACATAATACGGTATAATACAACATGACATCAAATGATGAGGTATAATCTAATGTTATATATAACAACACGTACCAGAATAGAATACAACAGAATACAATAGATCTGTAAAAAGTGTTTATAACAACTCCGCCAAAGACGTGGACAAACAAATCACAAGACATGACACGACGCGTTTCGACCTCTTAGGTTTTCTTCAGGCGAGAAATGGACTTGTTTAGATTTCCGTCTGCAGTGGCCTCACTTAGCAACTCGCATATAATATAATATAAAATAATATAATATAATATAATATAATATAATATAATATAATATAATATAATATATGAAAAGATATGATATGACATGACATGACATGACATAATATAATACGATATAATATGGTATGATATAAGATAACATAAGATAAGATAATATAACACAACATAATAGAACATATTGAATAGAAAAAAACGACTCTTGAAAACACTCTATAGAACGGAAATGTGCTATCGGCCTCATGATTTTCGAAAACGTGCACAGTGTGTGTGTGTGTGTGTATGTGTGTGTGTGTGTGTGTGTGTGTGTGTGTGTGTGTGTGTGTGGTGTGTGTGTGTGTGTGTGTGTGTTCTTTCATTGAAAAAAGGCATGAATTATGTACGTTGAGGTTGCTCCTTGTTTTCTCATCATATTGAAGATTAAAATCATTGTCAGTTGTTGTTGTCTTCTGGAGAAAAAGAAACCAAGGGCCAAGAATTATCGGAAACTTAAAACACGTAATAAGAAATGCATGGGAAACTTTTAAAATATCCGAAGGACGTTTAACGCACACATTTCCATTCAAACTATTATGCTGAAAGTCCACAACGAAAGACATTGCCCACGAACTACAGTCTTTTCCACAATGTGAAAAACTTGCTGAATAAAAGGTGGAGACATCGCTGGCATGGTCCATTCATGTCGTCATCAGTAGTAGCAAAAACAAGAACTAAGACGTC
>CM031610.1:67553356-67558356 GCA_018398815.1 Conus ventricosus
GCATTTAAAATGGTCGATATCTTCGTCCCTGACTGAAGAAGGTCATACTGACTTGCAAGAACGTGGGTCTGGTCAAAACGCAATCTCTTCGCTTTACAAACAACACGGCACCTGTACAGCTCACTCAGACTTTTTTTGTCTCCCACCAACAATTTTTCCTCCCACGTTCACCACTTTCTCAAGCACATTCCTACTCTTCACAGTCAGCCCACCATACCAACACATAAATGAGAAAGTTAAAACAGATTCCAAGAAGCATGAATAAAATGTCCGAAGAATGTCAGTATTCACATGAAATGATCGCAGCTTGCGAAGACAATATAATCTGGTTTGACTTTTTTTTGTGGACATAATCAACAGGGGATTTAAAATTCAGCTTATTATCTATAAAAGTTCCTAAATATTTGTATGATTCAACACGTTCTACTTCAGCACCTTTGATAAAAAGCGGTGGTACAACTTTTGGATTCTTTCTAAAATCAATCAACATTTCTTTCGTTTTTGTTACATTCAGATCAAGATAGTTGTGATCGCACCAGTCAACAAATCTTTGAACCTCCTTGAAGTAAACAGAGTCAGAGTTGGAAAGATCCGCAAGTGCTGAGTCATCTGAATAATTTAATGTACAAAGTTGAATCACTTCCTGAACAATCATTTGTGTTACAGAGTAAAAAGCACTGGATATAAAACAGTACCCCGAGGTGCGCCAGTTGAAATGACTCTGAAGACGAAACAACACTCTGATATCGCACAGACTGTGGTCCTCTTTGTTAGAAAATCTATTATCCAAAGAATGAGCTTGTTGCACACATTCATGTTAAGAGTTTCTTTGCCATCAGATGTGGTTGTATGGTGTTGAATGCTGATGAAAATCAATGTAAAGAATGCGTACAAAGGAGGGAGGTTTTTCGAGGTGTGAAAACGCATGATGGAGAAGTGTGAGTGTGGCATCATCTGTTGATCTGTTCTGTTTGTATGCGAACTGAAACGGGGCTTGGTACTGTGTGGTATCTTTTAAAACAGAACAGAGGACAATTCGTTCAAGACATTCATGCAACAGATGTGAGGGCAACTGGTCGGTAATCATTTTAAACAGCTTGGTTGCGTTTCTTGGGAACAGGACATACAGTGGCATTTTTTCCATAAAACAGGAATGAACATTTTCTTAGTGACCAGGTAAACAAACAACTGTAAACATAGGAGAGCTGAGAAGCACACACCTTCAACAATTTTCCACAGATATTATCAGGGCCCATTGCCTTTCTCACATTTAAACGTTGAAAAAAGACTGAACATCATTTTCCTCAATCACAACAGAATCACTTTCATCAGCGTCTTTTTTAACATTGCTTTGGAGTTCTTCCCTTTACTTCCTTTAATTCTCTACTAAAATCTTTATCATCAAATCTACAGTAAAAAAACGTTTAGCTTTTCTGCAAATTGCTTCTGTTCTTTAGCTGTTTGGGTTTAGGATTCATTCTCTCTCTCTCTCTCTCTCTCTCTCTCCTCTCCCCTCTCTCTCTCTCTCTCTCTTTTCTCTCTCTCTCCCCACTGAAACACACACACACACACACACACACACACACACACACACACACACACACACACACACACACACACACACACGCACACCCACGCACGCACGCACGCACACACACAACACAACACACACACACACATCTATCTATCTATCTATCTAAAAATCTATATGTCTGCTATCTACCTATATACAGTGTCCATCATTGCTAAGGATATGAATTCAAAGATCATAATGAAAGAATACAAATCTCCCACTGCTTCAAACTCCTCTCTCTCTCTCTCTCTCTCTCTCTCCTCTCTCTCACTCTCTCCCTCTCTCTCTCTCTCTCCTCCTCTCTCTCTCTCTCTCTCTCTCTCTGTGTGTGTGTGTGTGTGACACAGAGAGAGAGAAAAGAGAGAAGAGAGAGAGAGAGGAGAAGAGAGAGAGAGAGAGAGAGAGGAGAGAGAGAGAGAGAGACGCGATGCATTAGAGCCACAACTGTTTATCTCGAAAAAATTGTGTTTTGACTTTTTCATATTTTTAGGTTATTAATACAGTCTGTTTAACATGCTGAAACATGGTTATGAAACATTTTTTAAGTTTTTGGTTGATAGCAAAGAAACAGTTGTTGCCCTGTCCACATCCAACCAGATTCTGCATGCCACAAATGAACAGCTAGCAGTCCAAAACTGTGGCCCCAAGAAGGAATCGTAGAAAGGGAATCACCACCCCTCAGGCCAAACTTTTTAAAGTTGGGCAGTTATCAATTGTTGGCTGGGGAAAATTTCCCCTGCAAGTGAAAGAGAAAGGTTGGGCTATTAGATTACAGCGCCCTGCAGGTCACTTCTGGGTGGTAAGGAAAATCAGGCACCGGAATGGCAAAATTTCCCGGTCAAGGAGGGTCAGCGGGGTTCAGAGGCTTTTTTTCCCACAGATAAGGGGAACGCCCCGGGAGAGATACTGGTGTAAACAAGTGGCTATATACTAGCACATCCGGTTTTTAAAACCGTTCACATTTTCCCTCACACTGCATTCAGGAAACTTCATTGCAGTTTTTTGCTTCTGCTTCCAACTCCACTGACGTCGTATAAATCAGTAAGTCTCTCTCTGTCTCTGTCTGTCCTGTCGTCTGTCTGTCTGTCTGTCGTCTGTCCCTCTCTCGCTCCCTTTTGTTGTTTTTGTTTTTTATGTTTTTGTTTTTTTTTTTTTGGGTTTTTCAGGGCTCATATTGCAAATAGGCTATGCCTAACATTTTTATCCCAACCATGTTACGACTCTCTCTCTCTCTCTCTTCTCTCCCCCCCCCCCCCCCCCCCTCTGTTTTTTTGTTGTGCTTTTTCCTCCCCTCCCTCTTTCTCTCAATAATAAGAAACAAAATTAATGTACTGTCTATTTGTTTCCATTTTCACAATCCTTTCCCTTAATATTTTGTACATGCAGTTAATTTGTTTACAAAAGTGTATTAATTGAACAAAATTTTCAAAGACGCCAGAACTTGTAATATGATAAAATTTAAATCGTGAATAAAGAAATATGTGTAGCTTCGTTGGTTTTTTCCCCTTGTACAGTTGGCGTGCGGCTCATCCATATTGGTAAATCAGTAGCTGAAATAAATAGCAAAAAAACCGTTTGAAGGAAGAGATGAGTTGTGAAGACTGTGATACACGATTTAACTGGTGCGTTAATTATTTTCTTTGTTCTCCCAATCGGGCACCATGACTGACGACAGTTGGTCAGATCTTGAAATTGATGAGGAGACCTGCTTACTTCTTGACCAGCAGGAGACAGCACTTCTCATGGAACTTCTCAAGGTATCGATCATTACCTCAGAAATTGTTTTGTGAGACAGACTTTGTAGCAGGAGAGAGGCTGAGGGTGGGAGTAAAGCCAGTAACTTGAATCTATTGAGCAATTTATCTACGCAAATATAGTAATTGTGTATACTAAAATTGTTACAGTTTCAGTTGTTCCCGAGGCGTGTCATGCGTGCAGAATATCCCATATACGCCACACCACATCTGATATTTTAGCTAATGCTTAAATCGACTTCATATCCCAAGTGCTGGTAAAGCCTTGGTGCATGCTGGGCATTTTCAGTTTCGCAACCCACCAAACACTGACATGGATTAGGGGATTTTAACGGGGCGCATTTGATCTTCTGCATGCATAAGCACAGGGGAGCTCGGTTCATAGTCTCATCTGAAGGACTTGGGGAGGGGAGAGTCAAAACAAATGGTAACTCCCGCAATAAACGGACGGCTCAGCCGGGACTCGAACCCGGGACCACAAGATCACGATCTTCGTCTTCCCGATTGGGCCAACCGCCCCCCCTATAATATATATATATATAAAAATATATAATATATATATATAGATATATATATATATATATTTTATAAAATTATATATATATATATAATATAATTTTTCCTAGCCACACTATATATATTACAATTATATTGTATATCATAAAAACAGTTGGAAAGATCCGGGTCGCTGTATACAGAATGAGTTTGGATGAAAGCAGGTCTGTCAGAAGCTGATCAAACAGAATTAAACGTCTGTCTGAAAAGCATATCTTTAATGTTTCAGGGGGAGATTCATTTGGGCCACTGCAATTACTGAAAGCCACAGAGAAAAACCCCTTTCATGACCTGCTGTCCGATTCACACCAAATGCTGGTTTAGTCTTCTTTTGGGCCCCAATGGCACGGAGAGAAGACCTGTGTATCCTGATGGAAATTGCTTTTTTAAAGCTGCCTCCATTCATCTGGACAACCCCACTGAAACCACGCCCGTGCCCTCTGGCCAACAACGAAGACAACCTGCATGCCTACCTTGGCTTTTTCACCTTTAAGAAGGGTGAACAGTGAGAATGATCTTTTGAAGTTTTTCAAAAAAATCACTTGAAGAAATGCGAAGATCAGGATTCTGGAACGATGCTGCAAAAGATGTGATGCCGCGGCAAGATCAAATTCCCCATACACCGTATTCCCCTTGAATATGCTGACTTTCTGGACTTCAAACATCTTGCTTCACAGACAATGAGGAATATCAAGACTGATATCACAGGAGCCAAAACCAGCTGGCTGAAGATTAAGTGGCTCAGGTATACAAAGGGAAAAAGACCACTGTATTTCAAATACGGAATGACAGAGTGTTTTCGGAGCCTGAAGATCAAGGGAAACAGCCATCGAGGTCGCCAGCAACTGTCAGCAATGTGCAGGACCTTCCTCAGCGGTACAAACGGATCGTCTGCCTTTGTCTGAAGCAAAGAAGAAAGACCTCCTGGACCTCGCCAGCAGGGGTTGTGCCACAGCGACACCACAGTTCTACCAAAGGGTGCCCAGCCCAGCACGGCTCCAACAGGCTTGCAGAACCAACATTACCGAGAAGGACACAGAATCCCGAAGAAATCTGTAAAAATTTTCATTTGAGTGAATTTGACAGTGCGCCGATGTCTGTTTTTCATTCTGAACAAT
>CM031610.1:67562604-67570104 GCA_018398815.1 Conus ventricosus
GTCTGTCGGGGGTCTGTCTGTCTGTCTCTTTTGTCCCCCTCAACCCGTCGCTTTTTCTCCTACCAGCGCATTTGCCCACATGTGCAAATCCAGTAAACTATCATTTGAAACTAAAACACAACTATTACTACTACTTCTCCTGCAACTACTACTCCTGCTGCTGAAAGCAGCTTCTGCTACTTCTGCTACTACTACTACTACTACTTCACTATACTACTACTACTACAAACTCTACTACTAAAATCAAAAACACACACACACACACACACACACACACACACACACATCACAACACACAGAAAAAACATACATAAAAAAACATTACTTGTGCCGAGCACACACATGCACCACACACCACCAGACACACACACACACACCACACACACACACACACACCACACACACACACACCCGTACACCGGTGGCCTGCATGTGTAGGAGGATAACATCCACACAAAACACATAACACATACGCGTGCCCCACACACCACAACACACCACACACACATGCCGCGCAGGTGCTCGCACAAAGAACCACCAACAATCACCATCTTTGTCCGTTTATTGTAACAGGACAGGGGAAGGGAGGGAAGGAGAAGGTGGGGGTAGTGGTGGGCGATAGTGGTTTGGTGGGGGTAGGGGGTGGGGTGGGGGGGGAGATGTTTCAGAGATCAGTGCTACACTCGGTCCGGAAACACAAGGCTAGTAAGCAAGCAATCCGGAACTTGATTACCACACTTGTGTCCTCGTGTGAACTCTCCAGCCCCTTAATTAACACTCCTCCCAGCTGTTCGTGGATGACTTTACCCTGCCTCGGGAAGGGAGAGGGGGTCAGATATACAGACGGAGAGGTGGGGGTGATACGCACTGACCTCATTCAGCTGACCCCGATGACCCCCCCCCCTCCTCCCCCCCCCCCCCCCCCGATCGCCGGAGTCGCCGTTACTTGTAACAGACACCACACTGCGTCTCATTAAGGATTCCACCAGCTCTGGTGGGGAATGGCGAGAGCTCTTTCAGCAGAAACTTATCCTGCTTTCTGGAAATCGGTGCTGGTCATTTTCCCCTTTTTGCACGTTCTTTGATCGGGTTTGGTGTGTGTGTGTGTGTGTGTGTGTGTGTGTGTGGGTGTGTGTGTGTGTGTGTGTGGTTCTCTGTTGAGCTTTGCTGTCTCCTATTTCAGGCATACCATTAGTACGAAAAGTACCAGACCTGAAATGTTCGCCAAATACGTTTTATGTTGGGCAAAATGTTGGTGACATTCATTTGGTCATAAATGAAAGCAGCACGAGCAAGCGCGCTCCTCCGGGTGGGCACACACACACACAAAACACACACACCACACACACACACACACACACACACACACACACACAGACGGTGAGATGAGACAGTAGAGTTACTTGTCTGTTTGCTTGTTTGATTGTTTGTTTGTTTTTAAATCTTTGATTAAGTGGATTTCTATTTTGGTTATAGCTGTAGATAAGTTAATTCTTTTGACTCATTGTGTTCACCTTTTTTCCCGGCCCCGATTTTTTTTTCGTCTAACATCACTAATGTGAAAGACGTAAAACAAAACAAACAACAACAACAACAACACACACACACACACACACACACACCCCACACACACACACACACACACACACACACACACACACAGCACAAACACAGACAGGAAGAAAAGATGGACAGACAGACAGACAGACACACATTCACAAACACCACACATATTAGCATGCAAGGGAGCATGCGCATACGCACAACACACACAAAACACACACACACACACACACACACACACACACACACACTCACACACACGCACACAAACACACACTCTGTGTCTGTCTGTTGTTGTCTGTCTCTGCTCGTCTTGTCTGTGTCTGTCTCTGTCTGTCTGTCTGTCTGTCTGCGTCTGTTTTCTTCTCTCTCTCTCTCTCTCTCTCTCCTCTCTCTCTCTCCTTTTCTCTCTCTCTCTCCCAAACAACAGTGGCAACGATGAGAGTCTGCTCCCCGCCCGCGCAAAGCCCAACCCTAAGCATCCTCCCTGGGGTCACCGTACAGTCCACTGGCCCACTGGGCGTGTGGAGAACAACGGGCGACTAAGTTTAGTTCCGGGGTCGTCTGCCCAATGAATTGTTTTGAGTCGTCTGCCAACACGTAAGTTCGTCTGTCACCAAAGGAAAAGTCGTCTGCTCTCGTCACAGGCTAAGTGAGGTCTCGAATCAGAAGTAAAGCGGTCGTCGTCTGGGCCGAGCCACTCCAGACCAAACTGAAAAGGGTCTGTGTGGTATGGGGGTGGTTGGTGGTTTGGGGGTGTGGTATGGGGTGGTGGTGGGGGTGTGATGATGGGTTATGTGAAAGTCCCGCACTAGTAGGAGGTGATGGGAGACATTGACATTGTTCCATTGTCTTTGACGTTGTTATTTACTGGGTGACCAACAGGAACGAAAACAAAATAGTGCCTGGGAAAAGATGATGGGTAAGGGCCGGGGGGGGGGGGGGGAGAGAGAGAGAGAGAGAGAGAGAGAGAGAGAGAGAGAGAAGAGAGAGAGAGAGAGAGAGAGAGAGCAGAACTCAGAAAAACTTTTATTCGATCTAGGATTGAGAGAGAGAGAGAAGAGAGAGAGGAGAGAGGGGAGAGGAGAGAGAGAGAGAGACAGACAGACAGAAGACAGACAGACAGAGACAAACAGAGAGAAGACAGAGAGAGAGAGAGAGAGAGGAGAGAGAGAAGAAGAGAGCAGAACTCAGAAAACTCTCCACATCAGTTTGTGTTTTATTATGTCAGATTGTTTTTCATTTTGGAGGACATGTACAAATATAAAAGAAGATTATTTATGATATTGAGAGAGAGAGAGAGAGAGAGAGAAAGAGAGAGAGAGAGAGAGAGAGAGAGAGGAGAGTGAGAGAGAGAGAGAGAGAGAGAGAGAGAGAGAGAGAGAGAGGCACAGAGAGAGAGATGTTAAAACAATTCCAGATTTCATATATTTTGAGAGAGAGAGAGAGAGAGAGAGAGAGAGAGAGAGAGAGAGAGAGAGAGAGAGAGAGAGAAATAGAGAGAGAGAGAGAGAGAGAGAGAGAGGGAGAGAGAGAGAGAGAGCTTCAGCTTCGGTTTAATAGAAGGACCACCTGACATCCTAATCTACCCTTTCACATCACGTATCAACAATTTGGCCCAGATTCATCACGGCTGCGATATACGTTTTGCAAAAAAAAAAAAAAAAAAAAAAAATCTGTTTAATGATGTTGATATTAATATTATATGACTGCATGCATGATCTTTAATCGGTATGTCAGTTTCGTTCGTATTTCTCGTGAATTCCGCAACTGGAGACTCCAAAAAGACATATTCTCTGACGTAAGTTCGATCGTTGTCGTAACTTCTGCGTTCTTGAAATGGATAGATCTACAAAGTTGCCGATTAAAGATATCAAATGCCAATACGATAATCATTTCGTGAACTTTTTCTCCTTCAACATCGGCATTCTTCTCCTTCAACACTGCCAACATTTTCCTTCAACACTACCAACCTCTCCGTCAACACTGCCAACCTTTTCCTTCAACACTGACAACCTTCTCCTTCAAAACCGACAACCTTCTCCTTCAGCACCGACAACCTTCTCCTTCAACACCGACAACCTTCTCCTTCAACACCGACAACCTTCTCCTCATAACCAACAACCTTCTCCTCAACACCGACAACCTTCTCCTTCAACACCGACAACCTTCTCCTTCAACACCGACAACCTTCTCCTTCAGCACCGACAATCCTTCTCCTTCAGCACCGACAACCTTCTCCTTCATAACCGACAACCTTCTCCTTCAACACCGACAACCTTCTCCTCAGCACCGACAACCTTCTCATTCAACACCGACAACCTTCTCCTTCAACACCGACAATCCTCTCCTTCAACACCGACAACCTTCTCCTTCAACACCGACCAACCTTCTCCTTCAACACCGACAATCCTCTCCTTCAACACCGTCAACCTTCTCCTTCAACACCGTCAACCTTCTCCTTCAACACCGTCAACCTTCTCCTTCAACACCGACAACCTCTCCTTCAACACCGTCAACCTTCTCCTTCAACACCGAACACCTCTCCTTCAACACCGACAACCTTTTCCTTCAACACCGTCAACCTTCCTTCAGCACCGACAACCTTCTCCTTCAGCACCGACAACCTTCTCCTCCAACACTGACAACCTTCTCCTTCAATACCGACAACCTTCCCTTCAAACACCGACAACCTTCTCCTTCAGCACCAACAACCTTCTTCTTCAGCACCGACAACCTCTCCTTCAACATAGGCATCTTCTCCTTCATAACCAACAACCTTCTCCTTCAGCACCAGCAACCTTCTCCTTCAACACCGACAACCTTCTCCTTCATAACCGACAACCTTCTCCTTCAACACCGACAACCTTCTCCTTCAGCACCGACAACCTTCTCCTTCAGCACCGACAACCTTCTCCTCAGCACCGACAACCTTCTCCTTAACACCGACAACCTTCTCCTTCAGCACCGTCAACCTTCTCCTTCAACACCGACAACCTTCTCCTTCAATACCGACAATCCTTCTCCTTCAACACCGACAACCTTCTCCTTCATAACCAACAACCTTCTCCTTCAGCACCGACAACCTTCTCCTTCATAACCAACAACCTTCTCCTTCAACACCGACAACCTTCTCCTTCAACACCAGCAACCTTCTTCTTCAACACTGATAACCTTCTCCTTCAACACTGATAACCTTCTCCTTCAATACTGACGACCTTCTCCTTCAACACTGACAACCTTCTCCGTGAAAACTGACAACCTTCTCCTTCAACACTGACAACCTCTCCGTAAAAACTGACAACTCTCCTTCAATACTGACAACCTTCTCCGTGAAAACTGACACCTTCTCCTTCACACCAGCAACCTTCTCCTTCAACACCAACAACCTTCTCCGTGAAAACTGACAACCTACTCCTTCACACCGGCAGCCTTCTCCTTTAACACCGGAAAAAGGTAATAAGTAATCTGAAGGGGAGAGAGAAAGAAAACAAACCACGTCATCTTATCACATTTCTTGCCCAGTTTGTTTAGATTTCAGATGAAGTCAGAAGGAATTTTGAAAGAGATCTGAATGATCGACTTCTAATGACAAGCCGAAAATGCAGTTAATGCTACTAAACGCAGGTTGCAATGCGACCCTTCTTTAATTGATAGGCTTACACAAAAGAAAGCATACGAGTGAATGTTTGAAAAAAAAAAAAAACCAATGTCTCCTTCAAACGTCACATAATAAACATAAAAAATTAAAAAAAAAAAAAGAAAGAAAGAAAGAAAAAATGTTACTGCCAATATGGCTGCCAATAGATATGTAGGCGAATGGCAATATCAGAGTCTTGTGAGGATGGTGAGGAACAAGGTCACGGAACCTTGAATTGTTAGTGATCAGCAATAGGCAGTACACAGCTTTTACTGAGCTAAACGATGTACCTGTAGTAATCCTCGGAAACTTGTTTCTCTCAGTCACACACACACAATGGTTCTGGAAGTAGCAAATATGCCATCAGCTTGGAGGACAACCAAACCAAACCAAACCAAAAAAACAACAAGACCAAAACAACAACAGCAAACGTGAAGTGCATGCTGGTTTCCTACAAAATAAAAAAAACCCCAAACAAACAAAAAAAACCAAACAAACAAAAAAAACCCCATGTAATGTTTCTTGATCTGATTTCTGGCTACAGTGTTTCATCCATACCCCCCCCCCCCCCCCCCCCCCCCCCCCCCGTTACGTTCCCCCTTCACCTACCCGATCTCCTCCACTTCCTCCCAACGTTTCCCTCATCCCCTCCCCCCCCCCCCCCCCCCTTTCTATAGACAAACCCCCGCCTTTTGTTTGTTTTGTTTGTTCTGTCTTCTTTCTGTATTTCATTCCTTTCGTTACCCCCACCCAGCTCCTCTTCTGTCCCTCCCCTTTCTTCTCCCCCCTCTCTCTCCCTCTCACTCTCTTCTCCCGCCCCCTCTCTCTCTTCCTCCCTCCCCCCCCCCCCCCCCCTCTCTCTCTCTCCAAACTCATTCAAACTAACTTTATGTTTGTGTTTTTAAATTTCTTTGTGTCGCTTAAAAAAAAAAAAATTCAATTCATGTTTCTATTTGCCAGCATTGCAACAGATGTTGCTAATAAACCCCTCTTACCTTTAACTCCAGTGTTCTTTCCTCTCAGCTGTATCCCCGTTCCGTGCCTCACCAGAATCATCACAGGTGTCGGTCGACCATAGCTTTTCTCTCATTGCTCTTCTTTCACTCTTTTTACCACACACGAACCAAAAATAAAACTCAGGAGACAAAAAAATCAAACAAACAACAACAAAAAAAAAAACAAAGTAGAAACTCAACACCGAAAACTAGCCAAATCCACCGGATTGTAGGACATGTGTCAGCAGCCGTGGTAGTAACGGCGAAAGAAGAGATGACGGTGGGAGGCGGCGGCAAGTCCAAGCTGCACGCATGTTCACACGGGCCCACTGTAGCAATAGTAGTGGTGGTGGTCGCACAGAGGCGGCGGGACGTGTATGTGTGTGCCTGTGAGTGTAGGCCTAGTTCGCAAGCTGCAGCACCCGCAGCAGCAGCAGCAGCACCAAGCAGCGAGTCTTGGTGCGTGCGTGAGGCACAAAACGAGCGTGTAGCAAGCATCCAGTGAGGGGGCTTCGTGTTCAAGGTGGTGCCTTGGTTGGGGGGGGGGGGGGTGGGGGGGGGGGGGGGGGGGGGGGGGGGGGGGGGGGGGGGGGAGTGGGAGAGGGGACACGGGGGAAGATGGGGGCTGGGGGCTGGGGAAGTAAAGGGGCGGGCCGGTGTCTTGGTGGTGTGCGTTGCTGATGGGGATAATATCCAAGAGTTCGTGTCTTCGAGAGGCGCGCTCATTGACCTCATTGAGTTGCCTTCTCGGGGTGAACCTATGGCTTTGAATCTCTATAATTATATTGCACTTTTGGAGACGAACTCTCTCCTCTGTCTACAATAGGTTGTATATGAGAGTGGACTGTATAGTATCTATGACCTCGCAGCGAAGGTCTACTTTGCTCCGTTTTTTTTCTCCACCCCCCCCCCCCCCCCCCCCCCCCCCCATTTGTCTTTCAGGGCGAACTGATTTGAACAACTGTAGCACACACACACACACACACACACACACACACGTACACACACACACACACACACACACACACACACACACACACACACACACACACACACCACACGCACACACACAAACACGCGCGCGCGCAAACACATAAACACACACACAAACACATATACACAAACACATAAACACACACGCGCGCACACACACACACACACACACACACACGCACGCACGCACGCACGCACGCACGCACGCGCGCGCACACGCACGCACGCACGCACGCACGCACGCACGCACGCACGCACGCACGCACGCCACACACACACACACACACACACACACACACACACTCACTC
>CM031610.1:67572604-67575104 GCA_018398815.1 Conus ventricosus
CTTATTTTTTTTCATATTCGTTTTCTTGTGTTTTTTTTTCTCTGTTTCTCATTTTCCGTTTTTGTACTCCCCCAGTTCTTATAGAACAGGGAGTACTTTACAATGGGAACGAAGAGGAGTGGCGAGATGCGAGCATTGTTCCCTTATTCAAAAAGGGTGACAAAACAAAAGCAGAGAACTATAGACCTGTATCTCTTACATCCATATCAGCAAAACTACTGGAACACATAATATATAGTAGCATAATGGACCATCTTGACAAATATGACTCTTAAATTACGCCCAGCATGGTTTTAGACAGCGAAGGAGTTGTGAGACTCAACTTATAACAACTCTCAATGATTTTAATAAACTGTCTTAACAACAGACAGCAAATAGATGCCAATTTTATTAGACTTTTCTAAAGCCTTTGATAAGGTTGACCATGAGGGCCTGCTGCTTAAATTAGAACACATAGGCATTGGCGGTTCTTTGCTAAAAGGGGCTAGATCATTCCTCGTTGGGAGAACGCAGAAAATTGTTGTGGAAGGGCCGTCATCCCATTGTAAACCAGTCTTGTCAGGTGTACCATAAGGAACTGTTCTGGGGCCCTTGTTTTTCTTAATTTATATAAATGACATAAGTAGAAATTTCTCTCCTGGAACTACTAAAAGGGTTTTTGCAGATGACAGCTTAGTATATAGAACAACCAGAAGCAAGAATGATACACGCATTCTACAAGAAGATCTAAACGCTTTACAAGAGTGGGAGAGAACTTGGAAAATGGAATTTCATCCCCAAGAGTGCCAAGTGTTGCGTATATGTAACAAACGCTCACCAACTAGATCAGAATATTCTATTCATAATACTATTTCATCCCCAAGAGTGCCAAGTGTTGCGTATATGTAACAAACGCTCGCTCACCAACTAGATCAGAATATTCTATTCATAATACTATTCTTAAAGAAACCAATGCTGCAAAATATTTAGGCGTGATTATAGATAGTCGTCTCAAATGGAAAGAACATTACAATTTAGTATGTAAGAAAGCAAATAACATCTTAGCTTTCTTATACAGGAATATCAATGACTGCCCCCAAAAGGTTAAAGACGACTGCTACAAAACACTGGTTAGGCCAGTACTGTATATGGTTGCTCAGTTTGGGATCCTTACCATATAAAGGACATTGATAACCTCGAAAAGATTCAGAAGAGAGCAGCACGGTTCGTAACAGGGAACCACATCAGAGAAAAGGGGAATACTAGGAAGAATATGAGGAAATTAGAATGGAAACCCTTAGAAGAGAGAAGAGCTTTTATCAAACTTAACATCTTCTTTAAAGGCAGAGCTAAACTAATTGATATTCCAATGGAACAACTAGTATTGAATAAAAGTAGCACCAGGAGTGGCGGTCAATGTTATACCATACCTGCATCAAATATTGACAGCCACTTACATTCATTTTATCCTAGTTCTGTACGGCTGTGGAACTCACTGCCGGGTGCCATCAAAATTGCCACAAATGCAGTCTCATTTAAAAAACAAATTGATACGACAGTTTTGAGATCTGCATATTGACGATTTTCTATTTTAACTTCCCCAGATATTTTACTGTTACCTGGGCCTGAATTTGGCCATTGGTTTTAACTTCTTGAATATCAAGTGCGACCCCTTGTTGCCAAATTTGTGCAGGGCCAACAGTCTGAGTCGCACTATTTTATGTTATTTTATTTTACTTTTTAACATGCGCGCTGGTGACCTACTCGTTTTTGAGTGAACCAGTATTTAAGGAAGAAGAAGAAGAAATGCTGTCTGTGTGCCTGTGTGTCTGTCTGTGTGTCCGTGGCCAAAATGTGTTCCACTCGCTCCAGACAAAACTTCTAGGCCGATCTTTCTGAAAATTTGTAGGTATGTTTATTATGGGTCACGGATGATGCCCGATGTTTTATTTTACCAGAATAGCCGTTACTAACGGCTATAACGGCCCAAAACGGTTTTTCTTCTTTATGGAATATCTGAGTGACGAAATACATTATGACGCATGTTTGACGTCGTCATACATTATGGCACATGTTTGATTGTGACGTTTTTCAGCTACCCCCCCCCCCCCCCCCCCCCCCACCCCGCCACCCCCTCCCCCGTGCGTAATCAAGATAAACTGGGAGTACGTTTATATGCTTTCCATCTTTATTTTTTCCCCCCTTTCTCAGTTTTGTCTTTCTTTCTTTCTTTTTTTGCATCCTTCTTTCTTTCTTTCATTCTTCAATTTTACATTATTCATTACATGGCATATTGATAGAGTTCATCGCCTTTCTCTATTTTTTCTTTGTCTTTATTCATCCTGTCTTCCTTTCTTTCTGTCGTTCCTTCAATCTTCCTTTCTTTCGTTCTTTCTTTTCTTTTCTTTCTCTTTCTTATTTTTCTTCCTTCTTTTTTTCTTTCTTTCTTCAATTTTACATTATTCCTTACATGGCATGTGGATATAGTGCATCGCCTTTCTCTCTTTTTTTCTTTCTGTCT
>CM031610.1:67610104-67620104 GCA_018398815.1 Conus ventricosus
ATCCCTCTATTCGAAAAAAAAACTATACCCCCCTCCCTCCCCACCTTATTTCCCTCCAACCTCTGCACACAACCATCTCCACACCCTTCTGTTAATAAAAACATACCCCCTCCCTCCCCACCTTATTTCCCTCCAACCTCTGCACACAACCATCTCCATACCCTTCTGTTAATAAAAACATACCCCCCTCCCTCCCCACCTTATTTCCCTCCAACCTCTGCACACAACCATCTCCATACCCTTCTGTTAATAAAAAACATACCCCCCTCCCTCCCCACCTTATTTCCCTCCAACCTCTGCACACAACCATCTCCATACCCTTCTGTTAATAAAAACATACCCCCTCCCTCCCCACCTTATTTCCCTCCAACCTCTGCACACAACCATCTCCACACCCTTCTGTTAATAAAAACATACCCCCCTCCCTCCCCACCTTATTTCCCTCCAACCTCTGCACACAACCATCTCCACACCCTTCTGTTAATAAAAACATACCCCCTCCCTCCCCACCTTATTTCCCTCCAACCTCTGCACACAACCATCTCCACACCCTTCTGTTAATAAAAACATACCCCCCTCCCTCCCCACCTTATTTCCCTCCAACCTCTGCACACAACCATCTCCACACCCTTCTGTTAATAAAAACATACCCCCCTCCCTCCCCACCTTATTTCCCTCCAACCTCTGCACACAACCATCTCCACACCCTTCTGTTAATAAAAACATACCCCCCTCCCTCCCCACCTTATTTCCCTCCAACCTCTGCACACAACCATCTCCACACCCTTCTGTTAATAAAAACAAACAAACAAACAAACAAGTAAAGAAACAAAAAGAATAGAGGGTGACAACGACACAAGAAGAGATAGCTGGAATAACTGCACGTGTTGTGTGTGTGTGTGTGTGTGGTGTGTGTGTGTGTGTGTGTGTGTGTGTGTGTGTGTGTGTGTGTGTGTGTGTGTGTGTGTGTGTTTGTGACTGCGTGTGTGCATGTCAACATGCTCTTGCATAACTATATGTATGTGTGTATACATGTGTGTGTGTGTGTCTGCTTGGGCATGCTTTGGCATGCGAACGTGTTTGGACATGTGCACATGATATGCATGCTACAGGTTTTTACTTGAGCGCAATCCTATCTTGTTATGACAGCTTCATAATTGCATTTTTCAATTGGCATAACCAATGTGTTTCGCAGAATAAGCCACGTCAAAACAAACATTTGGGGAAGGGAGCGTGCGTACAGACGTGCGCGTGCGCGCGTGTGTAGGTGTGTGCGTGTGCGCGAGCGCGTGTGTGTATGTGCGTTTGCGTGTGTGTGTGTGTTGTGTGTGTGTGTGTGTGTGTGTGTGTGCCGTAAGGACCTTTAATCAAGTAGCGATGTGGCATGGTCAGTCCAAGATAAGTTTTGCAATAACGACGCCAAGCTTTTTTTTTTTTTTAATGCGAGTCAGCTTCTTCAATCTTACTATCACATGCAAATAATGGTTTCAATTGTGATAACATTCTTCGTCTTTTTGCTCGTTGTGAGTAATCACAAGTACCTTTTTTTTTATTATCTTGAAGCCTTTACGTAATAGAGTTTAGCTGGGTCTAAATCTTTAAACGTGATCCTGAAGTTTATGTATGAATTTACAGACATCAAAGTCACTTGAATTGATATATGTGTGTGGTCAGTAAACATGTCACAATTGGCTTTAAATGAAAAGTTAAGTCACTGACATAGATGGAGAACGAAAGGGGTTCTAGGACAGATCCATGCGTTACTCAATATCTACTGACATAACAAACATGATTTTAGATGATGGGATAGATGCAACCGAAAAAACGTCGATGATTTATTAGATTAGATGAATCTCCTGGTCAATACACAGTGATGACTTTGCTTTAATTAAATTTCGATGGAAAACAATGTTTATCTAAACACAGCTTACATAAATACGTCAATGTGTTGATGTTTTTTGTGGGTTTTTTTTTTTTTTTGGTGTGAGTCTTTTAATATTCATGCATTAATCCATCCAAATCATGTGTCTCTGGTTTTGGAGTGAAAAAGATTTACTCCCGTTCAAAATATTCATTGATCGTAGACTAAACGGGAGGTCAATAACTTTTGAACTCATGCATTTTTTAAGATGAAATAGATTTTTTTGACTTGCTCTATCATTTGATATGATTTATTAACAATACTCGCAATACGGTTATGTAACTGATACTCTAATACATCTGTAAATAGTTCCTGAGCATTTTTTTTGATACATGTTTATTATTCAAAATATTTACAGCTTCCAGGTTTGACGTGATTTATGGTGGAAACAGACAAAATGTTGAAATAATTACGATATATCGATGTTTCATGTAGGCTAATTTGTTTGTTTGCACTCCCCCCCCCCCCCGCCCCCCCCCCCCCCCCCCCCACCCCCCTGCTAATATCCCCAATTACTACAGAATGTGAGACTTCAGGTTTGTATCAATTTCTGTGTCAAGGACTTTCGTTATCCATGATGCATTTTTCTTGGTGTATCCGTATGGAACATGTTTATCACACTTGGAAATGAATGTAATAATATCAAATTCAGCAGCTTTATCTGGATCTGTTAGTGGTGGTCATAATCCAATGGCGTTTTTCATAAATCAGAAAGACAATCTTCTTCGCTAATGTTTCTAAGTCTTCATATAACACATAAACCGGCTGTATGACCAATCTTTGGATAATGTGCACTGTTTATGCGCCATGTGACATAGACAGGGTAATGACCACTAGTACTACATGGCAGCGCGCAGGTTTCATTAATGATTTGGATGTGATCGATTAAAATCGATACATTTTCATGTTACATGTGTTGGTCTGTCAGTCGATTGTTCTAAAAGCTCTGCATGCCGCAGGTTTGGTGCTATTTCAGTTTTAATACATCAAAATTGAAATCACACAATATTTTTTTTTCAAATTCTTTATCATCACTTCATCCGTAAAATAACTGTAGTTATCCTGCCGGTCCGTATTTTCAGCTGATTTTCCCTTTTAACATCTTACAACTACTCTCTCTCTCTCTCTCTCTCCTCTCTCTCTCTCTCTCTCTCTCTCTCTCTCTCCTCTTGAAACTGTCTCAGTCTCTGCCGGTGTCTCTCTGTGTTCTCTCTCTCTCTCTCTCCTCTCTCTCTCTCTCTCTCTCTCTCTCTCTCTCTCTCTCTCTCTCTCTCTCTCTCTCTCTCTCTGTGTGTGTGTGTGTGTGTGTGTGTGTGTGTGTGTGTGAGTGTGTGTGTGTGTGTGTGTGAGTGTGTGTGTAAATGGAAGAGAAAGACGGACTTTACATCACCTAACTTCTCATTCACCTTCTTTCTTTTTAAAATTCAAGTCAGGTGGCATTTCTAATCTAAAGATCAAAAAGGGCCTTTTTTCCTGCGAAAGTTCAACCATTACTCAATCCCTCTGCATTAAAATGATGATGACGTTCTCTAATTGGGAGTAGGAGTCGGAGGTTTGGTTCATTAGTTCTGGATTTATGGACACGTATTTTTTTCATCACGAGTTATCTCCCTTGTTTACCATTGATGTCATCTGGGTGGTCTCCCTGCCTGACTTTTTTTTTTTTCCTTTTCATGTCTTGCTTCAGTCGAACTGATGACGTGTACTTGAAAAATAATAATAATAATAATAATAATAATAATGAATACTTATATAGCGCCTATTCTCGGCTAGAGGCCAAGCTCTAAGCGCTTTACAATCCACACTCGTTTACACAACGGGCTGCCTACCTGGGTAGTGCCGACTGAAGAGCTGCCAGCTGGCGCTTCATTCAGTCGTTTCCCGTGTCATCCAGTCAGTATCATTCAATATCGATCACTCATTTTCCTTACTTCCTTCATTCTTTCCATTTCTCACGCAGGGTGCATGCTATGTGTAACGTGTCATCCATACCAACGGCCAAACTGGCCTACTCTTCCGAAAGTTGGTGATGGGATTTTACGTGTGTGCAAGATATTATGCATGCGTTCACACACGGAACCTCGGTTTATAGTCTCATTCGAAGGACTGTATGGGAAATGGAGTCAGAACCAATGTTAACTCCGAGGGAAAAATCCCCCTGTACCGAAACGCTCCGGCGGAGGTTCGAACCCGCAACCCCAGGATCACCAAGATTACGAGTCAGGCGCTCTACCAACTGAGCTATTCCGGTTATAGAACCTTCTACTCATCACATTAATTAGCTACGTTGTGCTGAAATAAAGGTTTGAACAAGAACTTAGCAATCTGCGAGCAGCAAATTCTGATTTGCTGACAGAAAATTCTTTAGGACATCAGGTACGCATTGTATGAAGTCGCTGAACTTCAAACCTGTCCACGTCCATATTTCGGTAAGAGTTGCACGACAGAAGTGGATTATCCGTGGAGAGCCTAGGACGAGGAGGAGAAGAAGGATACATAATCACAACATCAACAACACGTGTTACGGTGTATTCCAGACATGACAACACAAAAACACAGCAGCAGCAGAACGCCTCTTAAACGCTTTGTACAGATAAACCGACACATTTCTAACAGTTCATCCAGGCTGACATGCCGTAGGCAATGTCAGTCTATAGTGGCAAAGATCTTTACAAAATCTAGAGAGAGAGAGAGAGAGAGAGAGAGAGAGAGAGAGAGAGAGAGACAGACAGACAGACAGACAGACAGACACACACACACACACAAACACACACACACACACACACACACACACACACACACACACACACACACACACACACACAGGCACAGACAGACAGACAGACAGAGTGGTGGTGGTGGTGGTAGTGGTGGCGGCGGGAGGGAGGTGTTTCTAGAGTTCTAATCCCGAAGCCCAACGAGTTAAAAAGAACTAACCACTATTGATTGGTAGAAGAGTGGTGGCGGAGAAAGGAGAAGGTGGAAGAAGGGAGAGGGGGTAGTGGGAGTGGGGGTGGAGATTAGGGAAGATAGACGGAACCACAGGGGAGTGGGATGGGGTGGGGGGGGTGGGGGGGGGGGGGGTGAATCCTCAGATGACTCGCCACAAGCGTCTCGGACAACTAGTGAGTACTGTAAAGGCGAGGGCGTGGGCTGGTGGTGAGAGAGAGAGAGAGAGAGAGAGAGAGAGAGAGAGAGAGAGAGAGAGAGAGAGAGAGAGAGGGGGTGTGTGTGCGTGGGGGGGATGGGTGGTGGGAGGAGGAGGGGGGGAGGTGGTGGCAGATGTGGTTTCAGGGGAGAGTAGTGCGGAGGAGGGGGGAGGGAGGAAGGGACGGAGGTAGAAGGGCATCGATCGTTACTCGAATCCTACAACAGCAGGGTGAGAAAAAAAAAAAAAGAAAAAAAAAAAGAGAAAGAAAAAAAGTAAACGTGTCAGGGGTGGGGAAGGAGGGACAGCGGGTAGGGTTCCAGTCAGGTTGTTGGTCCGTCTGCTTGTTAATTGCCCAGCCGACCGCTGGGTCCGCCGCATGAGCTGGGGTACCCCAGTCTACCAAGTCAAACAAGCCAAGCAAACAAACCAACAACCTAGGCGGGCAGGCTCTAAATCAATTGTCCGCAAACGCCACCACTTTCTTTTTTTTCCCCTTTTCTTTTTCTGTTTCTTTCCTTTCCTTTCCTTTCTTTCTTTCTTTTTTCTTTCTGTCTGTCTGTCTGTGTCTTTCTTTCTTTCTTTTCTTCTTTCCTTCTTTTTCTTTCTTTCTATTGTCTTTCTCTCTTTTTTGCTCCTTTCCTCCTCTTCCTCCCCCTATTCCTCCTCCTCCTTCTCCTCCTCCTCCTCCTCCTCTTCTTTTTTTCTTTTTCTTATTTCTTTTTTTTTCTTCTCCTTCTTCTTCTTCTTCTTTAAAACAGCATATTTGGAATTAATAAGGAGGCGGGTGGGTGGGAGTAGAAGGGAAACTGGAAGGGAGTGGAGGGGTCGAAAGGGAGTTCCGGAAACGTGGTGCACCTCGCTTCCTCCTTCTTCTCCTAATCTGCCTTCAGCCTGACCCTGTGCTGATACGTCAGGAGTTCGTCAGGTCCATTAACTCTTATCAGCCACGGGGGAGTGACTCTCTCTCTCTCTCTCTCCTCTCTCTCTCTCTCTCTCTCTCTCTCTCTCTCTCTAAAAAATGGCACAGCCTACAGAAATGGAGACGTGGCACAGTCCCAGCTGGCACGTGGACGTGAGTGAGAATGCCGGTCGTTTTGTGCACCAATCAGAAGATGTTACTATTTATAAAAAAAACAAACAAAGGAAGATGAAATCAAATGAAAGATTGACAGTTTTAATTAAATAGAATCTTTCATGGCCTCTGAACGCTCACTGAGAGCATTTAGCTTGTTTGTCCTGGGGGTGAAGAGAATCTTTATTTTTTTAAAAAGCTGAATTAAACACGGGGTGTATGTTCTCTCTCTCTCTCTCTCTCTCTCTCTCTCTCTCTCTCCTCTCTCTCTCCTCTCTCTCTCTCTCTCTCTCTGTGTTAATTCTAGTTTAGTAGAATAGTAACGACAAGCACAACAAATGACTAAGCCAGTACTTTTACCGTTATAAAATAAAATCTCTCTCTCTTTCTCTCTCTCTCTCTCTCTCTCTCTCTCTCTCTCTCTCTCTCTCTCTCTCTCTCTCTTCATTATACATACCTTTCAGTGCCCAGTACAGTTTACCTTTCACACCATTTTTCCTCAAAATCGACCACAATAAATTTCTATCAACAGAATCAAAAGCCTTTTTAAAATCGACGAAGGCAACATAAAGTTTTGTTCTCCTAGCCAAAAATTTACTAACTATTGCATATAGAGTAAAAATATGGTCAACGGTACTATAATTATCCTTGTCTGAACCCTGCTTGCTCTTCTATCATTATCTGTTCTTGTTCCGCCCATTTAGTTAATCTTTTATTCAAAATGTTTGTATAAACTTTGCTCAACACACTGGTTAAAGCGATACCTCTGTAATTATTAGCTTGAGGTATTAGCTTGTGTGCGCAATCAGGGTAGTTACACAGATTATTTTAAGTGCCCAAGAGGTGTAAAACAAGGATGTCTTCTAAGTCCATTATTGTTTTCGTTTTTTATCAACGAATTAGCTATTGAAGTGTCCAAAACAGGCAAACACGGTATCCAACTCATCCCTGGTGCAGTAGAATTATTTCTTTTATTGTTTGCTGATGATGTTGTCTTATTGCCAGAGTCTATTGTTGGACTCCAGAACCAGTTAAATGGCCTAAAAAGAGAAGCTGACAGATTACACTTGTCAGTTAACCTTGAAAAAAACAAATATAATAGTGTTTAGATTGGGGGGCTACTTAGCAACAAGAGAAAGATGGTTCTATGGAAATGATCAAATTGCTGTAACTAATTCTTATAAATACTTAGGAATGTCTTTCACAACTAAACTGAGTATACATGCCGCCTTGTCTGATGTTTTTAGGAAAGGAAGAAGAGGTACTGTAGAAATAATCAAAACATTGAAGAAACTAGGCGCAATAGAGCCGGGTCTGTTCTGGAAACTGTTCGATTCTCAGATTGAACCAATTCTAACATATGCTGCTGAAGTATGGGGATTAGAGGAAGAACGGAAACGAATCGAAGCAGTACATACATTTGCTATTAAAAGATTCCTTAATGTCCCCCTACATGCCTCAAATATAAAAGCATACGGAGAAACAGGTAGATATCCACTTCATATAAGAACTTCTGTGAAATGTATAAAATATTGGATAAGACTGATTAATTTACCTATGACAAGAATATGCAGACAGGCCTATGAAATGCTTTTGTCATTGCATGAATCGGGACATTTCAACTGGGTATCTAATATTCACAAAATTTTGACTATAAATGGATTTGGAATAGTATGGTTAAACCAAGGGGTGGGTCATGAAAACAGCTTTATTTCTTTATTTAAAGACCGGATTATCGCATGTAGTAAACAAAATTGGCATTCTGAGTTAGAAAATAATGATAGATATAGATGGTACCATTCCTTTAAGGATATATTTCAAACAGAGAAATACTTAACATGTGTTAGGAACTATTGGCACAGAATTAATTTGACAAGATTTCGGTTAAGAGTAATTGGTCTAAAAAATTGTAAAAGATGGTTCCTAAATGCTTCAATTAATCAGGAAGACACCAGTTGTCCATGTTGCGACAATGAGTGTGAAGACGAGGTGCATTTTTTATTTCACTGTGAAGCTTATAATCATATTCGAAAGAACTGTTCCTGTTTAGTATCCTTTTCTGGAGTACCAAACGAAATTAGTGTCGCGAATATTCTTTCAAGTGATAACCCTAATAGGTTACAAGAATTAGCTAGATATATCGCTCTTTCGACGCAAATCAGACAAAAAAAGATTAATGCTCCTAATGAGATATGATAATTAATTTGCAGAACAAAATGATCCTGAATTTGTGTTGTATAAAACGTGCATATTATTGAATGGGAGGATTGCGGGAAGGAATAGGGAGGGGGGGGGGGGGGGGGGGAGTGCAAGGGAGGAGAAAGGACTAGGTGAATGAGGTGACCGAATGTCCGGGAATGTGAGTGGATGTGTACGTGCGTGAATAATGTGCATGTATATTATGCTTTTGTATGTAAACAATATCGATCGCAAGAGGTAATATTTTGCTTTATTCATTTGTTTCTGTATATATACCCCTTCAGTGAGGGGCCTTGGCCTAAACTGAATAAAAACTTTGTCATTGTCATTGTCATTGTCTCTCTCTCTCTCTCTCACACACACACACACACACACACACACACACACACACACACACACACACACACACACACACACACACACACACACACACATATATATATATATATATATATATATATATATCTATCTATATCTATATATATATATATATACATACATATCTCTCTCTCTCTCTCTCTCTCTCTCTCTCTCTCTCTCTCTCTCTCTCTCTTATATATATATATATGTGTGTGTGTGTGTGTGTGTGTGTGTGTGTGTGTGTGTGTGTGTGTGTGTGTGTGTGTGTGTGTGTGTGTGTGTGTGTGTGTGTGTGTGTGTGTGTCGGGCAACGTGAGTTGGCAAATTCACAAAAAAAACAACAACAACAAAAAAAGGGGGGGGGGGGGGGAGGGGTTGTAGAAGGTCGGGGGGGGGGGGGGGGGATGGGGTTTGGGGTGGATCCTCAGACTCTCGGAGAATTACACGCTCTGGCTGTTACGCCATGAGTTCGTCAGGTCCATTAACTCTTATCGGCCACCTGGGAGTGATTCAGTTGGTGCAGCCCCACCAAGCACGTGGACAGGTTGGGCCCTACACCTGCATTACAAATCAACTTAAGGCACAGAGAGAAAAACCACCAAACTCAGCCCTGCCCGCACCCCATACCCCCACCCATATACGATGGAAAGAGGAAAGAAAAGTAACTACCCGGAATAACGAAAAGCAAAAAAAAAGTGTATGTATAGTTAATTACAAGAGAGAGAGAGAGAGAGAGAGAGAGAGAGAGGAGAGAGAGAGAGAGAGACAGAGAGACAGAGACACAGAGAGAGAGAGAGAGAGAGAGAGAGAGAGAGAGAGAGAGAGAGAGAGAGAGAGAGAGAGAGAGAGATGCTCCATTAGTCAAACGTCACAAACATGATACTAGTGAAATCGAATAACATTGTGCGAAGTTATTCCTGCAAATCATATTGGAAATATTCATTTTTAGCCACACGAAATTTGAGCATCAGAACAATTCAAATGAGGATCGACCGTGTTGATTTGGACAAGTCCCGAAATAAAGCGTGGATCATCAACACAGAAGAGATGAAGCCTTAAGCACGTGCTGCACGGAACTATACACTCATCACGTTTTGATTTAAATACCCGGGATGACATTGTGGTCTTGACTGACCTGGCAGAGAACATGTTTTGAGACTTCAAGTGAAACTCTCACAACTTGTTCCAGTCGCTAGAACATCGCTTGGTTCCACTTACATGTTCCAATATTAAAATAAAAGAGATAAAACCTAAAACAACACAAAATCTGATCCAGATTTTTCTCAGTTGTTGTTGT
>CM031610.1:67627604-67630104 GCA_018398815.1 Conus ventricosus
TATATCTTCAACCCATTCCTGTAAATCGGCGATTGATAATAGTGCTGTATAATTTACTACTTGCGTCACTTAAAGAAATTCCTCTATAGTTATTAGGATCATTCACGTTGCCTTTCTTATACAGTGGTAGAACAATACTTTCCGTCCAGTGTTCAGGATAAATTCCCTTATCAAATAGAGAATTGAAGAGGTTACAAAAAAGTTCAAAATCAGGTCAGTTTTACAAGCATCCCTCAGCAGCTCTCCAATTATGCCGTCTGGTCCAGGAGCTTACATTTCTAATTTTTCTAAGAGCAAACATTACTTCCTCTTTTGAAATCGGACGACTTAAATAATCATCCTCTCCTTCATTATGACCCAGTTGTAACCCGCTGTTAGGATCTACGTCTTTCGTTAGAAGTGACTTAAAATGTTCGTACCAGGTTTTTCAATACTGATGCTGTTCACTGGTTGTTTTCTTTTTAATGAAATTCGATGTACATTCTTCCAAAATTCTTTCTGATTTTCCATAGATGCAATTAGTCCTGTCAGCAATGCGTTGTTAAATTGTTTCCTTTAAACCTTTGCAAGTGTTTGTACTCGCGTCTTGCCCTACAATAGAAATCACGATCTTTGTCGTCATGCGTACGATTAAATTTTCTATATAAATTTCGGACTTTCTTTTATTGTCATGACATTCAGCATCAAACCAATCTTTGATTTAGAATCATTAATTCTTATTTCTTTCTTCATACACTGTGCTGCATCTTTGATGCAGGTGTTGAAAACATTCAACGCCTCATTTTACATTGACATCAATAACACTAACTGCATATCTGATTTTTTTCTGAATCTGTGCATGGAAATATTACTCATAAACACATCAGCACGGTCTTCATTCCATACAAACCTTTCCAATGTAAAACTGTATTCAGAAGGACTTATCTCCGAGTTGGCATTATCCCTGTTGCAACTCAAATGAAATTCCACAGGCATATGATCCGAATCGAATCTCTCAGACACTCGTAACTCACATGAATCACATAATAATGCAAATAAATCACACACATAACCAAAGTAATCATTTACACTGCATCCATGGTCTGAAACGTACGTGTAGCAACCTTGACAGTCGCCATGACACATACCATTAAGAATACACAAATCCAGTGCAGTACACATATCAACATCATTTTGCCGTAAAATTTTTCAATACAGAATCCTCAGATAATCGATTAGCGTTAATTGGATGACTTGCATGTTGAAAATCGAAAGTACTTGATACTCCTTGACAATAATGTGAAATATTACCCGTTCTACTGTTCAAATCCCCGCACAACAATACATATGCATCTGTGTAAACTAGTAAACAACTGGACAAATAGTCTTCCAATAATGCAATTCCATTTTCAGAGTCAAAATATGTATAATACGGGAGCCTTCTGGAGGCACATATGAGTATACATACAATACATCTTTGTCCACACCAAACAATGTTTTATTAATAATAAGTGCAACCAAAAATATTAGATTTTATTTCAACTTGTTTGACATATGACGCATACATATTCTTAACTAGACACAAAATTCCACCAGATCGTCTCCCTTTAATCGTCAGTTTTATCGCAGGTAAACAAAACAATTTGTATGCAGAGAATACATCAGATTTAATTCATCAGTAAATGTTTCTACTAAACAAATGAAATCGAAGGACCGAAGAAAGTTAACAAAGTCATAGTCTTGTAATTTTGATAGTAACCCATTGACATTCCAATGCAGGAAAGATAACGAACTACTTTTGTCATGTTTATGGCTTGTTACATCTTCCAAGCGCCTGTGTTCACAACGATCACTCACAGAAGCACACACAGAATTTGAACCACACAGGGAGTCTTCGTCATCCAGGTAAACACTCTCACTGCCATCAACACCAAAATCACGTGCACGTTGAGTGTCATCTGGGCTGCACTGGACGGTGATACCGTGGGCGCTGTTGGAAAAGTTCCCTCACAGAAATCAATTTTATGTACATCAAAATAGGGTCGGCCGGTTTCCTATTTAAGTTCTACGAGCCTGTCACGAGTGTCGATGGAGAACTTCTTACCGTCAATCAAAAGGTAATTGTGCACCATCGTGGCTCTTTTCCCGTCTTGCTTAGCGCGTTTCAAGTGTGGAGTCAGCCTTCGACGAATGTCCCTGACCCCTTTTGAAAAGTCTTCCCCAATAAATACGTCTGAACCTTTCAGCTTACCCTTAGCTTTAAGAATCTTCACCTTTTGCTTGTAAAAGGGACATCGGGCGATCACTGGGAGTCAGGTCTGGAACTCAGTCGGTGCACACGGTCAAACTCCACATCGTCAGTCAGATCCAGCTTCTCCGTCAGAAGATCCTGCACCAAGCCCTCACAGTCTACGTTTGGTTTCGCCGTCTCTCCGGGGCAGACCGTAGAAATCAGGTTATTGCGCTTAGAACGGCCCTCAAGGTCGTCTATACGCCTCTCGCAATCTTCCAGCTTTCCACG
>CM031610.1:67642604-67662604 GCA_018398815.1 Conus ventricosus
TCGATGTTTCTTTCCGCAGAATCAGTAGCAATGGGATGAATCGATCCGAAGCCTTTTTTTTTTAATCATGTTAAACATTTGAATAGCTCAGTTGGTAGAGCGCCGGACTCGTGATCCTGAGGTTACGGGTTCGAATTTCGGTACAGGGGGAAGAACTGATAAATGCCAATCCTAGGCCAGCTGCTCCTCAACCAGTTTCGGAGCAGCTGACCCTAGGATTGGCATTTATCAGTTCTCTCATACTCAGTAGACTTATTCTACTGGGCATGCGCATTAACGAGGTAAAACCAACCTGCATTACACAGTTCAACCGGTTGACTTCAATAACCAAAAAATAACTGCCCTACAAACAAACATACTGTGCAGGGTTATCCGTTTTCAATACTAATTTACTAAACTTTTCAGATTTCAGTTTTTGCTTAATCCTGTGTTTTTCCTGATCATTTTCAATAACATCATTTTCGCGCAAACATTCTTCAAATGAGTCTCTGTCTTTCATGTGAAATAACACTACAGTCTTTAACTGTTCTCTAAAGTCTTTTAAAACCGAGTTATATTTCTGGCATAAAATCCACACACTTATCCCATCATGTCTTCCGCTGAAAGCCAGCTTTGACAAAGTGTTTCTCTTTTTAACTATATCTTTTTCTGCCGAACAGTCATCTATAATAAAGAGTGTCTGCGTTCCTTCAAACACTTTATAAAAGTATTCTAAACACTCACTCAGTTTAGTGCTAGGATTAACTAAATATACGTCATTGTCTGTCCATATAAACCTTCTATCATGATATGCTTTGTTCCTTTTAAGTGTTGGACAGAAAATCACAATATGATCAAAATTATAGCGATAAACTGTTTGTAATAAGTCTAGGACAAATATTGTTTTTCCACAACCAGTCTGCCCACAAATCATTGAACAATGAGGGGATTTTATCATAAAGTTTAACTGCTCCATAGTTTATAAACAGAATTTAATCTAATCCAGTTATTATTTTTATCATGCTCTCTGTCAAAACTTGTTCAGTATAATAAAACCCTACAAGACCTAAATGTGTAAGATTAATCCAATTCAGTTCTGTAAGATTGTTTCTATTTAAGTCAACATTGATTTGTTGCTTGTTGTTATAACCTTAATATCCTCACCATTGTGAAGAACGACGATGGTAACGTTAAGGCGTTTAACGTCTAAGTTTTGCCAGCTAATATTAATTCCTTTTATAAGGTCGTCACTAACGCCCACAACCCCGTCCCTCTCTACATCTTTAAAGACAGAAATTTCAAATATTATTGTGAACGTGTCCTAATTTTCTGCTTGGAAAGAACTGTAATTTTAGAAGCTTTTTTTACAACTGTTTCTTTTCTGTGGAGGATGTACTGTTTTTCCCATACGGCGTTATTTCAATTTCTTTCCGACTATTGTCGTCCGGCATAAGACTTACATGTAAAGGGCCAGAGTTGAATGCTTTTCTGAAACTTTTTTGACGGCTAAAATATGTAAATGGGCTTATGAATTCAAATTTTATTTCCCATTCTAAATATGGTTCTAAGTGCCATTTGAGGTCAGGTTTTCGAACTATTTTATATTCATACTGGCCAACATTATTTGCCTCTAGATTGCGCAGTTGTTCTAGTTTAGGAAACTTTTTGCTGTCGCCAACCTCTTTGCGTTTATAATCACCATCTTTAGTGTACTCAAAACCATACAAAGCGCCTATCTCACCGTTCTGTTCAAAGTCCGCAACGTCTGCAAGGTCTTTTAATTCTAAGGTTATACACCTTACAGGCGCTAATGTAACTCCCGGTTCTTCTGGTCCACACGACATGTTTTAGTACAACTAATTATTTTATTTCCAAAACAATGTGCAGGTTATCACATTTTACAACTTTCCCTGCTTTGTCTGCAATTTTTATATTAAATGATCCGACCCTCCCACAAACTAATCTTTTAAACTGTAAATTAGGGAATTGTATAATTTCATAATCGCAATATGCAGCTTTTCCTGATGGAAGAGCTCTTAAAACAGTTGAGGGCCTTCCATCATATAAGTTTTCATCAGTGCTCAGCTCGTCCAAATGAACATAAAGTAATGAATGTAATGCAAGATCGAGCGGATTTTCTCCCTCATAAGTAGTTTTGTTTGGTGTAACTCTAAATCTATAATTGTCAGCTGCAAAGCCTAACATTTTAGCTAGCTCTTTATCAAAATAGTAACCCCCTTCTTCTTCAGGCTTGAATGTTAACATTGTTTTTAGATTTGCATTGTTAAGTTTGAGAGTAATGTCGAAGTTACTCATTGCTTCTTTTAGTGAGCAAAACCCGTAATAACCATCAGGTATTGTTAACTGGCTAACTTTGGCCCCTGTTTTGTCAACTTTTAGAACCGTATTATTCTCCTTGGCTTTGCTTATATTAAACCATACGACTTTGTAGAATATTTCATGGAGCGCGACCGTTCTGGTTCCGCATTCGTTATCAATAGCATGCTCTAAAAACGAAGGACGGTCTTGAGTTGTTATTGTTACAAACATTTTTTGAACGAAATAAAAATGAGCGCGTTCAAATATACTAAAGATGCAAAATATTCTGTGGGGCCGCACTACAATCTTAAAAATATAGCAACTGGCACCCTCGACATTTCTGTGACTCAGTCTGATGCCTTTCAAGTAAAGGTGAGTACGCCATTAAACAGATATCTTAACCCCCCTATTAAAAAAGACTACATCGCAAAAGTGTGGTTTAGTCATCCGATGCAGTTTTATCAGAACCAGTTAAACTTTGCTGTGTTTTGTGCATCAACTGGGTGTGGAGTGTCGTATGCCGATCACTTAAATCATCCTGATCCTTTGGTGAGGTCAGTGTACAGATTTCATTTTTGTTACACCTTCAGACGTATTTTGACTGAACTGCAAGCGCCATTACCAAATGACAAACCGTTTAATCCATTCAGCAACAGAATAGACATGAAGGCTTTTGAAAGGATCTGTAACGAATTTAATATTAATGTTAAGACAGACTTTAGACACAAGTTGGATCTTAATCATGGCTTAGGCACCCCATATTATTGGGGCGTGCACAGAAAGTATAACTATGACTGGAATCCTCCTTACACATCTTTCTCTTCAGGCACAGGCGTTCACCTCGGGTCCATAGAGCAAGAGCATAAAACAGCGTGGACAACATTTATTTTAGACACTTCTAAGGGCCTAACTAAAGCAGGAATAGAACGAATAAACGACTCTGTTCGTACTTACGTTTGGTGTTTGCTAGGCTCGCAAGCACAAACAAGATCGAACATAACAGATCCTTCTACTGGTTTTGACGCACAAAAACAGTACTTGGCAAATTTAGAGGACGCCATTAATTCTACAGTTGATTTGCCTTCGAGTATAAAAAGGTACCAAGATGTTTTACAATACGCAAGATCGAAAGTAGACTTTGCTGTTGGCACTGGTTTATACATGCTACCTTCTGACCTTAGACTCCAGGTAGGAACAATAATGAACTACAACAATGAAATTCTTGTTGCAGGAAATGAACAGAAGGTTGGACAAAACGACATAAATTCTGAGCCAGTAATATTGCAAGCAGTAAAAAAACAAGATGACCCCCCAAGAATAAGTCATCCAATCCCCGCGGCCCAAAGCCCGAAGACCGTTGAAGACTCAGCAAAGCTCGCGGACTCTGTTCGCGATGACCATGAATATGAAAAGACAGCGCTTGTTCTTGGATTAACTGGCCTAGGATTACTTGGTCTTTATCTTACTAAATAGTAACCCAACTATTAAGAGAACTAATGCCCATAAGTGCTCGGCCATAAAGCCAACTACTTTGCTTGCAGTAGACAAAAGCCAGCTAACAATACTCCCTAATATACCTGGTAAAGAGTCTATAGCTTTACCAGCTAATTTTTTTAATAAACTCGCAAGATGATCAAGCTGTTTTTTTACCCATGATTTATCAGGTGGAGGCGATGGTGGCGGAGGCACTGGACTTTGACCTCCACCGCCGCCTGTAATAGCCAACACCAGTGTGCTTATTGCAAATCCTAAGGCCGTTATAACGCTTGCTAATGTGACTCCCTGCTCTCTAAACAGTGTTCTTATTCTTTCTGCTAGCGTTGTGTCTTCATATAAAATTCTTTGGATAGTTTCTCTTATTCTGCTCACTTGAGTTCGTAATTGTTCTCGGTTAGTAGACAACGCTTCTAGTCTTGCCGATCTTTCTTGTTCAAGATCTTTTAGTCTTTGGGTTATTCTTCTTTATATCAGACCCTAAGTTGGCGTCATCAGCCTCAACGAGTTTTTCTTTTTCTCTTTTTATATGCTCATCTATTTCACCCAGTTTTGCTAAATTGTTTGTTAATTCGCCTCTGATGCTTCTCAAAGCATGATCAAGGGCCGCTATTTCCCGCATAGGCAATGGGGAATCATTAATTGTTTTTAACGCTGTTTCTTCTGAAAAACTGGTTTCTGCTTCTATTGCATTTATTATTTCATCTGCTGATTGATTTAATTCTTTAAGTTCCATGTTTTGTATGTGGTTAGCTGTTGGGAGTTCCTGCAGTGTGTTTTGAAGTTTAGAAACTGCATCCCTATCTAATTTTGGTTTAGAAATGCCAAGGCGATTTTGTTCGCTCACACTAAGCCTTTGTCTAATTGTACTCTTTTTTAAAAACTTTGATGAGTCTGGTTTAGATGTAAGCTGAACAAGTTGTCCTTGATCGTTTTTTACAAACAAATGGTCATCTTTTACTTCAAAATCATTAGGGTCTATAAATTCGGGAGGTTCTTGGCCTACACTTTGATAAAATGATCTGACCTTACTTTCTGTTAATTCACGCCGTAATGAGAGCGCTGAGCGATTGCCGTGTCAAAGGGATCATTTCACTCATGTCGTCTCCACAATCAAAAACATCATAATCTTCTTCATCTTCAATTCCTGCCATGTTTTAAATAATTAACTTTTTATTTTGCTTCATAAAAATGTCACAAGCATATGGCTCAATTCTTGACCCGCATAGAAGACTGAAAGAGCCCTTTGGCGTGAAGGGAAATAAGCGGAATATTACTGTTCCAAATAATCCGTCTACTATTGATGCAGATCAAATTCTTACTGTCAAATTTCCAGACCTAGGAGCGGATGAAGTGATTGTGCCAGGCTCTGCGCGGCTTACTTTCAAAATAGAACTCGCTTCAACAACAGACCCAAACAGGACAGTTGTACAGAATCTGGGGCGGGCAATCGTTAAGAAAATTTCTATAAAACTTGAGGGGCAAGAAATATTTTCTTTACACAATGCAGACATATTTTTAACCTATTCTGATCTATGGTTAACCGGGAATGAAAGGGCCGATCTTGCGTTTCAAGGAATCGAAAATGAAGAAGCACTAAAACATAGAATAGGCGCTGAAGATGCTAAAGACGGCAAAAGGTTTGTAGCCGTAAGTTATGCGTATGGAAATCGCTTTTTCATACCCCTAGATTTTGAGTTGTTAAAAGCGCATGCCCCATACTTTCAAGGAGCATTAAAAGACAGATTGTCATATGAACTAACTTTTAATGACCACAAATATGTTATTATATCTACAGAGACCGAAGCAAAGTACAGCATTTCTGACATCTCGTTAGAGTTTGACACTGTTAGCAACCCTTACTTAGCGAGGTTGATCCAGCAACAATATCAGTCAAAATTAGCAATATATTACGAAAAGAGTGATTCATCATTCTAAATATCCTAAAAGCAAGGCAGACACTATATGGAATTTTAGTTTTAGTGCCACAGCAAGATCGCTTAAAGGTATTTTATTGCTGTGCGAAGATGAAGAACCATTCCAAAGACAAACTGAAAATTTTGTTAATCCTAAAATAACGAAAGTGCAATGTACAATTGAGGGCAGTCCTAACCAAATCTACGCTAGCGGGCTTAAACCTTATCATCATTTTGATGAAATAAGAAAACTGTTTGGAGGCGGGAGGTGTAGAAATCCGACAGTTGACCTTGTGTCTAAAGATCTGCATCTTCACAGTGTTAGACTTGATCATTATTTAACAACGAAATACGGTTTATGGATTGACCTAAGATCAACGGAGGATAATCGGTTACATGGAAGCGGGAGAACTGTTAGAGACATAATAAACATTCAAATTGATAAAGAAAAAGAGGCCGATAAACCGCTTAATGTGTATTTGTTTTTAATATATGATGCGCAGCTGAATATTCAAGATAACAGATTAGAAAATATACAATACATAAATTATTTTTTATTTTATAAAAGCATGTCTGTTCAGGTTTATCCAAATGTGCCTACAGCGCCAGAGTTGCCAAGAGAAGAGATAGCCCCTGACATAAAAACCTTTAGATTAACAAACATTACACAAATGCAACAAAAACTAGAGCAGGACCTTTCAAAATACAGCAAAACCAAACGAAGGTATTCTGCTGCCTTTAATGCTGTAACATATGTTAATACTGGAACATCAACTATAAGTGCACTATCAGCAGGAACGAGTGTAGGCCTCTTAGCAACGGGCATAGGTGCACCCGCAGCTTTACCTCTAGGCGGTTTGTCTTTAGCTCTCGGCCTGTGTTCATTAGCTGTAAGTGCTGCTGGCAAAAAATTAAAAACTAAACTCCAAAAGCACACAGCCATGGTTCAACTAATAACAGCTAAACTTAGCTCGTTCAAACTGACAATAAATAAAGCACTAGCTGACTCAAACATCGCGGATGAAGAATTTAATCGTTTACAGGCCGATTTGATGACTACAAAAGACAAAAGTTTGATCTTCAAAGAAAGGCGAGGACAACTTTTTCTCAACACCAGACGCCGAGCAGATAAAAAAGGAATGCTTAAAAAAAGTAAACGAGGACATTAAACTCTGTTCTAAACAGCTCACATTAACAACGCCAAAAGGTGTTTATACTTTAGTTTATGAGTCCAAGCGCAAAAAGACCGTTGATATTGATTCTGATTAAGCCGTTGTATTTTTTTTAATTTAAATAAATATGTTGGCTTAGAAAAGAAAGACAGCATGGCTAAGATATATGAAGGCCCAGATGAATTGTTTGAAGGAATGCTCGAGAAAGAGCGTTTGTCAAGAGCACTGAATGATATTGATTTAGAAGTTATTAATCCAGAAAACGTGCGGGCAAGCGTTGTACATGCAATTTCTCAAGTTCCAAGTAAACTAACAATAGACCCGCCAGTTTAAAGTAATGTTAGCTGTTTTAATCGACTATATAACAATAAATGAAGAAAATCTAGAAGTCTGGGTCTCGACTAAACAACAGACTATTCTTTCTCATAATGACTTAACACCTGGTTGGGAAGACCAGCTGCTTATGCAGTTTGACGCTGCCGCTGAAGAAGCTAAAATGAGAGGCTCTGGTTGGTCAGAGGGCGAAGTCTTAGAGATTAGATTAAAACAGGCTAAGTATGCACCGATTGTAGGCAAGGCTTACATTCCGCTACCTCGAGAGTTGGTTTCAAAGAGAGCAGTTTTAAACATAAAGAATTCAGACGACAAATGTTTCATGTGGTGTGTTCTTGCAAGGCTGCATCATGTCCGCGAACACGCAGAGAGAGTGACTAACTATCGGCAATACACCAAAGATCTTAACTTCATGGAATATCCTTTCCTGTTAGTGTAGATCAAATTGATCAGTTTGAAGAACAAAACAAACCAATAACTGTTAATATTTACACATGGGATGAGGAAACAAATCTACAGCCCATTAAAGTGTCTAAGAACAGCCCAACGATTGGTGATCCAGACAAAAATCATGTTGACTTACTACTGATGTTTTCACCAGCGGGGCTACCACATTACACATTGATACGAACAATGAGTAAACTAATGCAGCATACTTCAAAGAATGGACATAAGCAAGAATTCTGTAGAAAATGTTTAACAAGAATTCCATCTGTTCAAGCCGCGAGCGAACATAAGAAACACTGTATCGGCCCAGTTGACTGTAATACGAACTAATTACGCCCCCTCCTGGATCTAAAGTTAGTTTTAAGAACTGGAAACGGATGCAAAATTCTCCATATGTTGTTTACGCAGACTTCGAATCACTCATTGTTCCTTATGAAGGGCCAGCGCCACAAAAACTTCGAAAAACAGTCTTAATGAGTAATCATCAGATTTGTTCATTTGCCTTCATTGTTGTCAGGTCGGATGGCGCCCATTCAGAACCAAAATTGTATAGAGGCCCAGATGCTGCAGAATACTTCTTAGAACGCATGCAGCAAGTGCGTAATGACTGTTCTAATAATCTGAATTTATCTGAAATCATAATGACTCCTGAAGATCAACAGCAGTATGACTCAGCCACTCACTGTTGGATTTGTGGTTTAGGTCTCTCATCAGACGCAGAGAATCCAACAGTAAGAGACCATGATCACATTAGCGGAAAGTTCAGAGGAGCAGCGCACAGTAAATGCAATCTTCAACTAAAGTTGAACCAAAGACATGGAAGCTGCCTGTATTCTTTCATAACTTGCGAGGTTACGACTCTCATCTTATAATGAAAGCAGTGGACGATGCCTTCAGGGTGTCATGCATTGCACAGTCATCAGAAAAGTACATGTGCTTTAATCTAAATAACATGTCTTTTTATGACTCTATGCAACACATGATGGGTTCATTAAGTCACTGGCTATGTCCTTAAAGTCCTGCCCAATAACGGAAGAACATTTTGACTCAACTCTTGTTAGAAAGGGCGTTTACCCTTATGAGTACATGAACAGTTGGGAAAGGTTTGATGAAGACACACTTCCTCCTAAAGGCGCGTTCTTTTCTAGTCTCAGAGGAAAGGACATCAGTGATTCTGATTACCAGCATGCTCAAGATGCGTGGCAGAAGTTAGATTGTAAAACGATGGGAGACTATCATGATTCATATTTAAGGGCTGACGTTTGTTTGTTGGCGGACGTCTTTGAAAATTACAGAAAGACCCGCATGAAACATTATAGCCTGGATCCCGCGCATTACATTTCTGCGCCCGGGATGAGTTGGGATGCTTTCTTAAAGTTTACTGGAGTACAGATTGATTTATTGTCTGACCTGCCAATGATTCAGATGATTGAAAACGGATTGCGTGGAGGAATTAGTATGGCGTCGCATCATTACTGTAAAGCAAACAACAAATACTTGGACGACTATGATCCGAGTAAAAAGTCTAACTATCTCATGTATTTATATGCAAACAATCTGTATGGATGGGCAATGGCGCAATCACTTCCATTACGTAACTTTAAAATGTACACAGGCGGCGATCCGAATAATATTCAAAAGGCATTAAAGTGGTTGGGCAGTTTAACGCCTGATCAACAGCGTGGTTTCATTCTAGAAGTTGACTTAGAATATCCTCAGGAACTCCATGACCTGCATAATGACTATCCATTAGCAGCAGAAAGTCTAAAGATGGATCCAAGAGAACCACCTAAACTTGTGCCTAATCTTCGCAGCAAAAAAAATTATGTCTGTCATTACAGACTTCTACAATTTTATTTTAAGACATGGTTTGAAGTTGACAGCAGTTCATCGCATAATTGCTTTTGATCAAGAACAGTTCATGAAACCATACATCATGAAGAACACTGATCTCAGAACCAAATCCACAGATGCTTCAGAAAAAGACTTTTTCAAGTTGATGAACAACAGCTGTTTCGGAAAGACTATGGAGAATCCCCACAAGCGCAAAGATGTCAGATTGGTCACCAGAGAGAACGAAGCAATTAAGCTGACTTCTAAACCTAATTATCAGGACTTCAGAAGATTTCATGATCAGCTTTTTGGTATAATGATGAAAAAAAAGAAAGTCAAATTAGACAAACCTGTATTTATTGGGTTTACTGTTTTAGAATTATCAAAGCTTTTGATGTTAGAGTTTCTTTATGACTACTTTAAGCCCTCGTATCCTGAGTCCAGAGTACTTTACACAGATACAGACAGTTTTTGTTATAGATATCCCTACTGAAGACATCTATAAAGACATGGAATTAGAAGTGGCTAAAGGTCATGAGCGGGATGGTATGACACGTCCGATTATCCTAAAGATTCGCCTTTGCATTCAATTACTAATAAGAAGGTTTTAGGAAAGATGAAGGATGAATTAATCTGGAAAGGTGATCAAGGAGTTTGTTGGTTTAAGGTCAAAAATGTACAGTATTTCGAGCCAGGAGAAAATCATTAAGAAAGCAAAGGGAATATCTCGCAGCGTTGTGCAGTCAAACATATCACATGACAACTACAAAGAAGCATTGTTTGGCAATAAGACTTTTCATCATGACAACGTAAAACTGCGATCTAATCTACATGAAATCAACACAACAGTTGTAACAAAGAAGTCGTTAGATAGAACAAACACAAAACGGGTGTTTTGTTAATCCAGAGTTTTCATATGCAATCGGGCACTGGAGGACCGCATAAACAGGGGGGTTTATATTTTTCATCAACTTTTGTTATAAGATCAATCATAGCTTCATCCAATTCATTTAAATCTTTTCTCATGTTTGCTTGATGCGTTCGAATTATTTTTATTATTTCAAGATATTCTTTTTCCCAATTTGGGGGTTTGAGTTGTAGGTGATCTGGATGATTTAGCATGCATTGATTAATCCCCGAAAATGTTTCCTTAATAGCATTACACGCATGAAATGATTCCCGTATCATTTTCAAGGTCTCTTCCTTTACCATTCTTGTTTCGTTCTGCGCTTCCTTCTGGCCTTCCATTTTAAACCAAAATATGTTTACGTAAATTAATTAAAGCGGAACTGTGTCTGGCGGAATTATCTGCAGTTCTTCCTTCACAAAAGATCTTTGAGGAGCTGGTTGTTTTGTTGTGTCAGTTTCTCGTAAATAATACACGGGCGGATTCATCTTTACAATTCTTTTTATTTCATACGGGTCAACACTCCAAACTGGATCTGTTGCCCTGATGCGAGTGTCCCCTTCTGCTTCCCCCTGTAAATAAAGGTACCTTACTTTTAAACCAAACGGTAATAGTTTGCTGGGTGTACTGGAGTCTTCAGCAACATTTATTGTTTTTCTTTTGATTGCTTGTACTGGTTTTAGCCTTTAAATTCTTCATTATTCATTGCGCGCAAAACTGAGGGCAGTCTTCTAACCCATTCTGTGTTGCGAGAATTGTCAATCAGCTCTCTGTGATACTGGTAGGAGAAAAGTCTTTCGGCTAACTGTTTGTTAAAGTTTTCAACTAAAGCCTGTGATCTGTGAACTCCTGGAATGCCTCTTTTAATGGTAACTCTATGTTTCAACAATAATTGATTCACTTGCCCTTTAAATTCTTTTCCATCATCGACTTGAATCATGCGAGGATAAGTTAAAGGGCCTCGTTGATTTATCAGTTGTATGGCAACAGCAACAGCAGAAGCACTCTTTTGTGTTAATGGTTCCGCATCTTTGTATCTTGAAGCTATGTCAATGACTGTGAGTGCGTACTTAAATCTTTTTCGTCTAATCGTATCAGAGGGTAAATATAGAAGATCCATTTGATGGGTGTCGTTTGGAGTTGTATTGACAAAGTGTGGTCTCTGTATTCGTCTAGGCGCTGGTAAATAAATTTGCCAAATCGCTTGTTTAGATAACCATTCTTTTGCTGTTTGTTCACTGACTCCCGCTGCTTGGCTTAGCTTTTTAATTGCTGTTATTCCCTTCCAATATCCTTTTGGTGAATAATAGATTTTGTTCATTTTTTACTCAGCCAATATTATGCGCAACAAAATACACAACGGTCATACCAAAGACAATAAAACCCGATTTCTTGCATCTTTTGTTTTTCTGATGGTTGATAAAAGTCACTGAATTTTGGTGGGGGCAATGTCTCGATTGGTTTGCCTGTTACAAGATAATATTGTTTTATTGCTTGATCAACATCTTTAAATGTGTAAGCTGCATGCCCCTGTTTTTTCAGTGTGTTATTAATAAAATCTAACTGCTCAATTCTCTGCTTTTCATAGTGATCTTGTGCTGCAGCTAGTTGCTCCACAGCTTTGTTATGTCTTTTTCTCTCGCCTTCATCCCGTAGTTTACTAAATGCGTAATTACTTCCACTAAAAGCGAGCGCATTAACCACAGCGCCGCCTATCATCATTATGAGTGAAGCCATTTTTATAAATGTATTTTTTCTTACATATTTATATTGTCCGGAATTATTCCTTGCTTAACTAGAAATCTTTCGTAGCAAACGAAGCTGCAATGATAGCAATTAGCTTTGCTGAATCCTCAAAGTCTAGTTTGCCAAGATCTGCTGGTTTTAATTCTTAACAAGCTTTTACCAAGCATTGAGTATCCTACACTTAGACCTCCAATAACAGCAGAATGGTATACAAGGTTGGCAACAGTTTTTTCGGTGCTCATTTTTAGAAAATAAAATAATTATAATTAATAAAAAACATGAACAGTGATGATCTACTACAGCTACAAGGCAGCCTAAACCTTCCTGAACTTATGAATGACCAAGTTGATGACCAAGCTATTATGCCCAAAAAGGAGAGGCTGTATTCTTTGGCAGCATGTGGAAAAACAAAACAGTTCCTCGGAACTGAATTCAGCATTGAACAGATTCAACAGATGTCGCCGCAAGACATTTTAAAGTATCATAACAGGTATGAAGCGCAGCTGGGGTCTAGAATGGTGAAAAGTGTGGGGCAAACGGTTCTTAGTTTGTACACTAAACTAGTCAGTAGATTTGCTCCCATTGATTCTGAACAAGATCTTACATAGATTTAACGCAAGATCCAGTTTTAACAAAGTCATTAGAGTCTCTAGGGTGTGATCTGTATTACAGATTTGGAACATTGTTATCGCCATTAATCATGGGATTAATTACTTTTAATCATATAGATTTTATTTCCCTTCAAAATGACCGAGCCAGAAAATCAGCAGAATCAGAAAACACTGAATCAGGTGGAGAAGTAACCAAGCCAGAAAATCAGCAGAAAACACTGAATCTGGTGGAGACCATTGAAAAGCATCCTCATCCTGGGCGTGTTAAAGCAGGAAGAAAATTAGCAGAGTGGAACAGACAAAAAAATTAATGTTACAGAATATAACTCATCATGAAAACATAACACCGCCAACGCCAGAACAAGTTGATTCAATGCCAGCTATAAAAACTCCATGTGATTCAAGGCCTACAGCACCAAAGTCTTCATGGTATATTGAACTTAAAACTGTTGCCATTTTTGGCGCCCTTGCTGCTGTGGGGGGCGGTTATTACGGTTATAAAATATATACACAATGGCAGCCGAAACAAAAGCAATCAAAAAAATCTGAACCGCTAAATACAAAAAACAACAGCACGCCAGCACCGCTAATAACAAAAGATCATTTTGATCCATTTCAGATGGAATAATATTTAAGAACTTAATTTTATTTTTTTTTATAAAAATAGATCATGGCGTATTATAAAATGATAAAGTCAATAAATAAAGACATGGAGTCTATAAAAGACATTTCCATAGACCAGAATTGTAATCAATGCGGTTGCTTCGGATGTAAGAACTTCATTAAGATCTATGCTAACCAATCTCACGCCAAGGGCGTTAAGCAAGACACCCTCAACGATGACGCGTTTTTTGAGGCGTGTGTGTACTATATTAGACATCTACTATTTAAGATAAAAACATAGATTGTATTTTTTTGATAATTATAAGATAACTTGAATAAGAACTTAGTTGTACTTAAAGGACGACTTAATTACAATCTTGAGGTAACTTAATCAAGAACTTAATTAAGAACTTAATCAAGAACTTATTAAGAACTTGAAGTAACTTAATTAAAACTTAATTAAGTTCTTAAGGATGACTTAATTAAGAATTTAGAGTGACTTAATTAAAAACTTGGAAGTGACTTGGGGTTAAGAACTTAATTAAGAACTTGGGGGTGGCTTAATTAAAATCTCTCACTTAGAGGTAACTTAATTAAGAACTTAAAGGTTACTTGATTAACCTTTACCAACCAAGTCGTTCAAAAGTGGGTAACAGGATACACTTCCATAAAATGGTCCAAGGGAAATAAGCGCTGTAACTAGTCTTGGGGATGGAACGAGTTACTTTCAGTGGCCTATTGTGAACTTGGCTGCGTCTCATTATGTGTAAGCCCTGTGTTTTGTCGCGCTGGGTGACAGTGTGTCATCAAAACACACACACAATACACACGCGCGTTACACTGTCTAATATCACATTAAAGTGAAAAGACGTTAAATCAAAGAACAACAACACACACACACGCGCGCGCATGCACACACACACACACATACTTACGCGCACAGCCTGCTAAACAGAACACACGCGGCATTTGCGCCGCACACACTTACACACACACACACACACACACATGCCCACCCATGTAACATGTACGGCGGCCCGGGCGGATCATGTGATAGGACTACGCACTATCCGATTACTTACTATGGGGGCCAGCCAGAGCCAGACCCCACACACACACACGCAGAAAGAGAGAGAAAGAGAACGACAGGTGAGAATGAGACGGTAGTTTGACAGGGAGCATATAATTACACGGCAAGCGGCGAGCGAACGTTGTGTGTATGTGTGTGTGGGTGTGTATCAGGCTTTACCTTTCGGGCTGATTGTACCGTGTTGGTGTTTTCAGCTTTAAGCAGATCAAACAGCCACGGACGGTAGCAGGTTGAGCGTTAGGCCTTGGCCGTTGCTTGCACACACACACACACACACACACACACACACACACACACACATACGTACGCGTGCACACACACACACACACACACACACACACACACACGCGCGCGCATGCACACACACACACATGCACGCACACACTTACACACACACACACACACATACTTACGCGCACAGCCTGCTAAACAGAACCGCAGCATTTGCGCCGCACACAACGGCCACGTCTAGAGGTCGCGCACGCAGCTTTATCGATTGCATCACGAAAAGTAGTAATGGAGTGGTCTCCCTGTACACGTGGATTGCACCACCACCAAAAGTAAGCTTAAATATAAGAATTCAACTACTCGCTATTGGTGGTCGGTTGGCCACCGCAGGCGTCACACTTTCGGAGTTTGGAGTTGCTGAGTTCAGGGCTGCACTTCCCTCATTAGTTGGTCACACAGTTTCGAGTTTCGAGTGAGACCAGAGTCTTGGGGTCAAGTTCACCCATCCAGAATGAAGACCGGTGTCAGCCATTCCAGACCAGAGGCCAGCCACCACCACCCAAAAAACCCCAGGGCAAACATACTCCTGGGGTTTCCCCCCTGAAGGCATGGTCGACACAAAGTGACACCTGCAAATAAAAATTAAATCAACAGTCGGCCATGCTCAGGGAGGGGGTTTTTGCTATTTTTTATGTTAAAAAAATTGTATTTTTATTTATCTATAATATATATGTTTGTAGCGTGCTGCCATTATTTTTTTCAAAAATATCAATATTAACACGCACACAGCAAAAATATGTCCACACACTACAGTTGTCCTAATCCAAACCAAAGTTTTAAAGTCTCCAGAAAACACATACCACTTCACAACTCAACACCAGCAATGGAAATGACGAGGCAGAGCTGCGTTGTAAGCCCTGCACTTAATTTAATAAGACTGGCGTTGGTTCAAAATCGCCATGCCCAGTCACGCGGTAAGTAATCGGATAGTGCAAAGTCCTTAGGTAGGCCGGCAACTAGCAATTAAAGGCTTACCTGCCCCCACCGTTTGTATATGGGCGCGTTCAGCCGCATCTGCTTTTCCCCTACGTTACTCTATGGGACGTGTTCAGCCACGGCTACTTTCCCCTACGTTACTCTCTGAAAAGTTTAGTGAATTAGTATTGAAAACGGATAACCCTACACAGTATGTATGTTTGTAGGGTCGTTATTTTTTGGTTATTGAAGTCTTACTTGTCAGAGAACGGAGAAATGCAGGTTCTAGAGTCGCCCGGTCGAACTGGTTGAACTGTGTAATGCAGGTTGGTTTTACCTCGTTAATGCGCATGCCCAGTGGAATCAAGTCCACTGAGTATGAGAGAACTGATAAATGCCAATCCTAGGGTCAGCTGCTCCGAAACTGGTTGAGGAGCAGCTGGCCTAGGATTGGCATTTATCAGTTCTCTGGGGGATTTTTCCCTCGGAGTTAACATTGGTTCTGACTCCATTTCCCATACAGTCCTTCGAATGAGACTATAAACCGAGGTTCCGTGTGTGAACGCACGCATAACATCTTGCACACACGTAAAATCCCATCACCAACTTTCGGAAGAGAAGGCCAGTTTGGCCGTTGGTATGGATGACACGTTACACATAGCATGCACCCTGCGTGAGAAATTGAAAGAATGAAGGAAGTAAGGAAACTGAGTGAAGGATATTGAGCGATATTGACTGGATGGCACGGGAAACGACTGAATGAAGCTCCAGCTGGAAGCTCTTCAGTCGGCACTACCCAGGTAGGCAGCCCGTTGTGTAAACGAGTGTGGATTGTAAAGCGCTTAGAGCTTGGTCTCTAGCCGAGAATAGGCGCTATATAAGTATTCATTATTATTATTATTATTATTAAACGGGCCTGTCCAGTTCTGCTACTTGATTGTTCTGCAAGGCAGAGTCACGTGTGTTTACGAGCAGCGCTGTGCTGCGTTGGGTTATGAAGCAAATACAAGAAATGCATTTAGCCAGTCAAAAACACGTCGTAAAATGAGATCAACAGCAAAGTAGTTCGGAGTTCTGTTTCTTATAAAAGCAAACCAGACGGAAAAGACATAAAACATTGTGCTGTGCACTTTATTTCTGCACTAAATGTTGCTTTGGGAGTTCCGATTAATAATGCCATATGCCATTGTGCGCCGATGAGATGGATGGTCTTCCTTCCCTCTCCCTCCTCCCCCCCCCCCTTTCCTCTCAAATTATAAAATTCACCTGTACATGAGTATGTTGTTTCTGCTAAGCATGCCCGAAGATTTCTTTCAAGTTACATTGTTCATAGTTCAGCCGATTGCGAGGGCTCATGTGAAGACTTTCATATCTATTCAAAAGCCATGCGGTACACAGGCATGTTGAAAAAAAAAAAAGCATGTAAGAAGCAAACAAACCCACTCGTTTCAAACCGGGTTTCTAAAATACACAAATATTGCAAAGCATAGCTTTCTTCAGTAAATCTTCGAAGATGGATCGTGGCTACTTTGGTGGTGGGATTACGAAGAAAACTACTTTGAAATTTCACTGATGGCTAGCTTTCGAGTTTCTAAGCACAGAAACAAAGAAGCAGAGATATAATTTAAATGCTATGTTATAAGCTGAGCCTTAAGATCCAGTGAGCAGATCTATCTACCGCATGTATGTACGGTGCATCTTAAGATTCGACCAGTCCGTCATAGTCAATGGCTGACAAACAGATCAGTTGTGAACACATGAAGCACTTACGTTTCCCCCCTTCCCCCTCCTCTCTTTTGTGTTTGTTTTCTTTGTTTTAAGATATGCATCCTTTGTTGCTGCATGTAGTGATACTGTAGTGACACTAACGGCGCTTTCATTGAACATCACGCAGGATAAACACAATACCACTACCACCAATACCATTGCTGCTTCTGCTGCTACTTCTACTACTACTACTACTACTACTACTACTACTACTACTACCACTACTGCTACTTCTGCTGCTGCTGCTGCTGCTACTACCACTCCACTACTGCTACTACTACTCCTGATGATGATGATGACGACAACGACGACGATAATGATGATGATGATGACGATGATGATGATGATGATGATGATGATGATGATGATGATGATGATGATGATGATGATGATGATGATATTGGTGATACCGATGATGATGACGATGATGATGATGATGATGATGATGATGATGATGATGATGATGATGATGATGATGATGATTATTATTACATTAGCGCCGCTACTACCACCACCACTACTACTACTTCCACTTCTATTACAGTCACTACTGATGTGAGAGAGAGAGAGAGAGAGAGAGAGAGAGAGAGAGAGAGAGAGAGAGAGAGGAGAGAGAGAGAGAGAGAGAGAGAGAGAGAGAGAGAGAGAGAGAGAGAGAGAGAGAGAGAATTGCAGGCCCATGGCGCTCTTTACGATCTCACTGCTTTTCGTAAGATTCTGATCTAATTTATTTTAAAGCAGAGCAAAAGAATCCGATTTAATCCTTTAATTAATTTACACGACAGAAGAAGGTCAAGGGATAAAAGGGATAGTGAGGATGAGAATGGCCTTAAACTCATAAAATCCCTCTTTGCGATACATCTCCTGATACATCCACAAATAACGATCTTCGTCCCCAGAGAATTGGCTATTTGAAAGCAACTCTCCGGAAAAAAGCCATAAATAAACAACAAGACTTCCAAATGCAGGGACGCAATTAACCATCTAGTTCTCTATCCCATCAACCCTAATGCCAACAGCCGCAGCGGAATAAGAGCAGAATTCCTAAAGGAAAGAAGATGGGAAAGCAGGAGATTGGCGCTTCTCCGTATAATAACCAGAGCTGTTATTGATTGATTAATATGATTATACTCTCATTTCCGATTCAGTTGGCGTAGCCCCGCTAAAACTAGAACACGATTCAATTCAGCCTGGGTCTTATCTCTGTCACTTGCTCTCCGGAGTCAGTAGGTACGTCACCATAAGCATCATATTATTGTTGGTAACTGTAGGAGATAGGGCTACATTATGGTGAGTTCGCGTAGCCTCTCTAACACGAGAACACGATTCACTTCAGCCTGGGTCTCTGTCACTTGTTTTTTTTTTCGGCTTGAGTGTATAGGTGCGTCACCACAAGCAGTACGTCATCACTGAAAACAATTGTGAGGTAGGCCTACATTATAAAACATCTGCCCTATGTTAAGCGTGTTAAGAAACGCTTTAGATGATTTCGAAAACGAGACCTTCAACGAATTGCCTGGAGGACATAGAATCAAATATTACATATTGCCTGCAAGTCTTCCGATTACTGAGCAGAAGCAAAACCCTGGAACATTATACTGGTATACATCAAGAGGCGAGAAGATAAGTATCTTCAATGTTTGCTAGCTGAGCGCATTGAAGGCATTCACTTCTTCCTGTTGAATTGATTGGCTTACTGTTCCCCCCTGTGGGCGGGTCGGCTGTCTGTTCTCCGTACTTCATCGCTGATGGTGTCTGTTCGCCGTACTTCATCGCTGATGGTGTCTGTTCGCCGTACTTCATCGCTGATGGTGTCTGTTCGCCGTACTTCATCGCTGATGGTGTCTGTTCACCGTACTTCATCGCTGATGGTGTCTGACAGTCAAGTTTGAAGCATCCATGAAGGATGTGGGGTGGGTGTTGGGGTGCATAAAACCATGCATCGATTTGGAACCAAAATGCATTCCCCTTCCGATTTTCATTTTGTCTGGCTTTTCCCATTGTGATCATTGTCTGCACATTGAATATAACATCCTTGATTTATAGATTTAATCACACTGCATTTAAGACGCAGTGTTATGAAATTGTATACACTTGTGTTGAAAACAAAAACAGGCAATCCGATTCTTTTATACTGCAAGCATCCGGAAATATTTTGCCTGCTTTCTCTGGGTCTTCCCTACATGGCGCTTGAAATAACCCATGTAGATATGTACTCTTGATTGATTCATTAGTTCATTTATTATCTGTACTGGGGTGTTGTTCTGCGATTTTTGTTGTAGTGTTATATTAATTTGATATATTCATTTCTACATTGTTTACTTTTGCATGCCAACTTGAAATCTGATAATGGTATTCCCTTTTCTCAGAAGTGTGGAAGAGGGGGATGGGTAGGGAGAATGAGAGGGGAAACGGGGTGTGTTAAGGAAGGTGAAGGGTAGTGGGTGGTGGATTGATATGGAGGGAATGGAGAGATGACTCTCTCTGTTCTAAGAGAATGTGGGTAACACTATGTTAGAGGAGGTGGGGATGAGGAAAAAGGGCAAGGGAGTGGGGGGGACACATGCGTCTTCTGTGGTT
>CM031610.1:67670104-67675104 GCA_018398815.1 Conus ventricosus
TGTGTTTCTCCCCCCACTCTGGCTTAGAGTCGCCGCGCATGCGCAGAAAAGAACGAACGAAGTGTCCGGTCACACGGAGCAAACGCAATCAGCGCTGGCGAAGCGTGAGAATCGATGCCAACATTGTTGCGAGTGCTGGTAGAAGAGGGAAAATCAGGGGGCGGAACACTTCAAACAGCACACTGCAATTATGTCCCTCCCACTCCCTTCTACACTCTCCATCCCGCCTCCGCTTCCCACTTTCCCACTCCGTTCCCTCATCACCAGCACAACCAACAACACCACACACGGTATAGAAGGTTCTTAGTTTCAACAGTCTGTTTTGATTTGATTAATGAAAACATGCATGAAAACAGGAATAATAATAATATACCATAAACATGCTTTTCATGTGAAAGGAATTTGTGTGCCTATGTAATGCACCGACGTGTTAACGTTGAAGTTCCCTACTTTTGACGCGAGCACGAAACGATTAGTCCACTGCATCAAAACATCACCAGGAACATATCAATACATACGAACCGCTTGACTCCATGAAGCCAAAGTGGTAAAGTGAATGATTATGACAATTAGATCTGCATCAAAGCCTTCCATCGATAACATTCTTCGGACACATGATCAAGAATCATAATTATTAACTTGATGATTCCCTACCTTTCAAACGGTGAAATGAGCGCATCATGATGATATTGTCTCTGGCACGTGCACGAGATTACCAATGATTAATGCCTAGAAACGTTCACAGAAGGATATCAGTACAATCTGACAAAACTGCTGCGCGCATGAGCACAAAAAATCCTGACTAATTTAATGCTTCTTCATCTTTAAAAGGCTGATATTAGCCCATGTTGTGGATATTGCTTCTTGCGTATGTAGGGGAATCCTGATTATTTACTTGATAACCAGCAACTTTCAAAAAGGAATATCACCGCGATCTGTAAAGATTGTGCGCGCTGAAGTTCGTGGATTATGAATACTAACTTGACACCTAGTTCCCTTCATAGAGTGATATCAGGACCTTCTTTCGATACCGCCTTTCACCCGAGCACGAGTCAAAATGACTTGCTCAAAGCCTGATTCTCGGTATGAGGTGACTTCAGTGGCTTCAGTAAACATTGACTCGCGTACATACACGATAATCTTAATGACTAAACAGTCTGTTTTCTCTACAGGGCAATTCTTGTTCTTGTTCTTGATCTTCTTGATGATGATGATGATGATGATGATGATTGATGATGATGATGATGATGATACCTTCTTCTTCTTCTTCTTCTTCTGTCGTGCATGACCGTGAACAGAGGACCGTAGAGATTCACAGAGCCGTAGAGATTCTTAGAGCCGTAGAGATTCACAGAGCTGTAGAGATTCACAGAGCCGTAGAGATTCACGACCAAGAACCACTACCACCAATTGTACTCCCACGAGGCAAACATCATCAATATCATAATCATTATCGTCTTCGTCGTCGCCATCATCATCATCATCATCATCATCATCATCATCATCATCATCATCATCATCATCATCATTCATTATCATCGTCGTCGTCGTTATCGTCGTCGTTGTCGTTGCGGTCCGTGACAGACGCCTTGGCAGTAATGAATCTCTACGGCCGTAAATCTCTACGGTCCTGTGTTCTTTTTCATGCACAACGTAGTAGAGGAGCTAGAACCAGTGCAGTCCTATAGCAGATGACATCAGCACCAACCACAAGGTAATGACTAATACCGCTTGGACATAAAAGTAGTGTTGCATAGTGACTCTTCTCAGGGCGAAATAATTTCTCCATGAAAGAAAATGTAATGGAGACCATTGAAAAGGCCCACATTTATGTCTTTTTTGTTTTAGGTGGGATGGAATAAGGTGGGCGGAAGAAATGGGGGAGGGGGAAGGAAAATATCACAAGGGGGGGGGGGGGGGGAGCAGGGGGTATGAGATCGGAGGACGGATTTTCTATCTATCTATCTATCTATCTATCTATCTATTTATCTATCTATCTATCTATCTATCTATCTATCTATCTATCTATCTATCTATCTATCTATCTATCTATCTATCTATCTAATTCGAATGCAGGCGTGTGGGCGTATTTTTATGCCTACAATCTCGTGACGCAGTGTACAATAAATGACTGACATTACGATAATGGTGGTGATGGTAACGATTATCCCAATGATTATCATAATCATCATAACAATGTGAGACGAGCACTCTCTCCTAACCTACTCAACCGGTTCACGCACTGCCGAGTTATCAAGAATGCCCCACCCACCCCCCTCTCCCCTCCCCCACTCCCCTCCTACTTTCCACCAACCTCCCCTTCCCCCACTCTCTCCCACCCCACTCCACGCCCCGCCCCCACCATCCCTCCTGATCGATATTGATCAGTGGCGAGACTCGCCGGCACTTTTCATCCATTATCAAAGCAAACAAATTATTTCTCGCCCGCCCTGATCTGCCACTGCTAAGGTGCTGTGAAAAATGGATAAAAGAAAAGAGAGATGCTGTGAAAGATTGGAGAACATGCGCTTCGGAGGAGAAGCAAGGAGGAGGTGGGAGGAGAGGGCGGGGGCGGGGTGGGGCGATCAATATCAGTTACTGCTGGCAAGTCTGTTCTGGTCTGGCGCTGTCTGTTCTGTTTGTCTCCAGAGTTGAGGAAAAAAGGGAAAAAAGGAAAGTGTGTAGTTTGTGCAACCTGCAGTTTCTCATGCTTCTAACTGCTGTACTTTTATTCTTGTTCTGCCTCGTGTGTCTCTGTGTCGTTTTTGTCGTAGGCTTTTTTTGTGATCACAACGCCTTGAAGACGCATACGAAAGTTAGTTTTGCTCCTGATCTTATTCTTGCTTTAACTTCGATACATATGTTCTTTACACATCAATATAATTTACCTTGAATTCCCTTTTTCGTCAAAATGGGTTTATAAAGTTTACGAGAGAGAGAGAGAGAGAGAGAGAGAGAGAGAGAGAGAGAGAGAGAGAGAGAGAGAATCAAAGGTCTTTTGAAATGCGACAAATGCAAAATACAATTTTATATTTCTTACATTTTTTTTCTCGTAAAACAGACACGTAAAAAGCATGACCATGACTTTGACATGGTGCAGCACCCGCTAGATGCACTGTACTTACCTGACACACAGTCTCAATGGTCAAGTGCACATGAGTACGCTTTACCCACATGTGTCGAAATAACAAACAAGGCGGAAAAAACCTGCAGTTTCTCATACTTTTAACTGCTGTACTAGTTGTTCTGCCTCGTCTGTCTCTGTGTTGTTATTGTCATAGGCTTATGTTTTGGTCAGAATTTTTGTTTTTGTCAGTCTCTTTAAGGTTGAGCAGCTGTCTAAGGTTGTCTGAGTTTCTGTTTGCCTATCTGTCTGTCTGTTTCTGTCCCATTTTCCTCTGTCTGTTCCTCACTTCATGTCTATGTCTGTCTGCATGGCTCTGTCTGCGTGTCTCGGTCTATCTGTCTGCCCTGTGTGTCTGTCTGTCGGTCTCTTTCTATAGCTGTCTGTCTGACTGTCCTCTCTCTAACACACACACACACACACACACGCACGCACGCACGCACGCACGCACGCACGCACGCGCGCGCGCGCGCACGCACACACACACACACACACACACACACACACACACACACACACACCACACACACACACACACACACACACACACACACATAATGATTCTGTAACTATGTGCAACATGATAACTAGAACGAATATAAATGTGCTGGCCTGATCTTCTCCAAGACTTCACCTTTTAATACTGACTAGATTGCCTGGCTGTGTGAGCTAGGAGAGATATTCTGGTATTCTGACAGTATCTATGGTATCCAGGAGAAAAACAACCCACGACTTTCGATCGCCAGTCTCAACCCTCGTAAGTGTGGGGTCGGACAGCAGTTTACACTGTCATCAAAAGAGGGCATCCGCTTGTTACTAAACGCCTGCACGATGTGTTAGCATTCACTCACCAAGCGTACTGATGCATCGTCAAACCGGTCAACATCTCTGTGTCGTCTGAATTTACAAAATGTTTCACAAGCTGGTATATTTACCAAACTCGAAGAAATCTATCTGTGTTTCGGTCTGTCTGTCTGTCTGTCTGTCTGTCTGTCTGTCTGTCTGTCTGTCTCTGTCTCTGTCTCCGTCTGTCTGTCTCTGCCTGTTTGTCTATCTGTCTGTCTGTCTCTCTGATTTGTCTCTCTCTCTCTCTGTATGCATGTGTGTGTGTGTGTGTGTGTGTGTGTGTGTGTGTGTGTGTGTGTGTGTGTGTGTGTGTGTGTGTGTGTGTGTGTGTGTTCAATATTTCACTCTCAAGCGACAAGGAAATAAACACATGAACACGTGTCTTAGATTAATCGGTCGTTTGAATTATGCATGAACATTTGGGCCCGACCAAAAAGCTACTACAATGTTCTAGAAATCAGACCGGGTTTCTGCTGAGATGTGAAAGTGATAGACAATTGCGAGCTAGTGCATACATAACAAACATGCACTTAAGAGGGAATGAGAGAGAGAGAGAGAGAGAGAGAGGAGAGAGAGAGAGAGAGAGCAGGAGAGGTGGAATCCACAGAACGAACGAACGAACTAACGAATTTTATTTTCAGAGGGAAGTGGAGTAAGCATAACTGCTTTTTTACATCCAGCCCTCCGGGGCCAAAAGAAAAGAAAAGAAAGAAAAGAAAACAAATTCTGAAAAATAGTAATACCAAATGAAACAACACTAATGTACAAGAGGGAACACAGACAGATGGGGTGGGAGATGGTAGGGGTGGGGGTGGGGGCGGGGATGGGGGGCAATAGAGGAGAGAGAGAGAGGGGGGGGGGCGAGAGAGAGGGAGAGAGTTAAAAAAAAGCAATGAGAGAGAGTGAGGGGGGGGGGAGCGGGAGGGAGAAGCAAGGCATGGCATTTAACATTAACATAGAAGGTACACAAGAGGAGAGAGAGAGAGAGAGAGAGAGAGAGAGAGAGAGAGAGAGAGGAGAGAGAGGAGAG
>CM031610.1:67687604-67700104 GCA_018398815.1 Conus ventricosus
TGTTTGTAAGTGACTGAGTGTGTGTGTGTGTGTGTGTGTGTGTGTGTGTGTGTGTGTGTGTGTGTGTGTGTGTGTGTGTGTGTGTGTGTGTGTGTGTGTGTGTGTGGAGGGCGGTGGTTGGGGTGTGGCGCGTGCGCGCATACATATGTGTTTGTGTGTGGTGTGTGTGTGTGTGTGTGTGTGTGTGTGTGTGTGTGTGCGTGTGTGCGCGCCCGCGCATGTATGTGTGTGTGTGTGTGTGTGTGTGTGTGTGTGTGTGTGTGTGTGTGTGTGTGTGTGTGTGTGCGCTCGCGCGCGCGCGCGTAGTTCAATGGACAATGTAGCCACCACCATTATTTTTTCGAACACCAGCTTGGAAATTGGGTATTTCAAACTCCCTCACCATTCATTTGCTGTTCAACACCGTCACACGTTTCAACTGTATATTACATCTCTCTCTCTCTCTCTCTCTCTCTCTCTCGACTTAGTGAACAGTACGCTGCCCTTCAACAGAGTGTAACGGACTTGCGGGAAGAGGTGGTGGCTTTGAAAAATGAAAACGAAGATCTTATCAAAAGCAATTCAGAGCTAACGGCTAAAGTACAGCAATTAGAAAAGAAAACTGATGACCTAGAAGGTAGGTCCAAAAGAAATAATTTGTTTTTCTATGGACTTCCAAGAAATAGGGATGAAACCAATGAACAGTGCGAAGGAAGGGTCAAAGATCTGATCACTGATAAACTGGACATTGCTGGTGATATTGAATTTGACAGAGTACACAGGTTAAACGGAAAGCAAGATTCTCCTATCATTGCAAGATGCTGTTTCTATAAGGACAAGATACAAATTCTGAAAGCAAAACGAAAACTGCAGGGATCGACTATTTTTGTTGGGGAGGATTTTTCGTTCCGGGTGAGGGAAGTGAGAAGAAAACTTTCAGCCCATTTAAAAGACGCTAGGAACAGCGGGAAGAGAGCTAGGATGGTCTTTGACCATCTTGTCATCGAGAACAAAAAGTACTTCCTTGATGACAATGATCAGCTGAAGGAGAGCAGATAGGGGGGAGGCCGGCCAGGTGGTAAGTTTGATTTGTCTTACAGTGTGAACAGTCATGGGAACAAAGTTGACCCTACACCGGCAATCCCCGCGCCTCGCACTGCTGACAGTGTCACCAGTGAGCTGTTTTCCGCTGACAGTGACAGTGTGTCGGAGCAAGCAACAGACAGCACGTGCGAGAACGTGCAAAACGAGTCGTTTGTAAATGTGAATGAACCTTTTCTTTTCTTTCGTACAATGTGAATGGATTGTTTTCAAAACTACTTGATCTGATTTCATTTCTTTCTTATGTGAATTTGATTTTGTTTGTTTATCTGAAACTTTCATGGAGGAATGTAAACCAGATTCTTTTCCAGGTTTTAAACTTTTTCTCAAGCCAGCGGTGAAGTTCACCAAACAAGGGCGACGATCCGGCGGAATAATCTGTCTCATAAAGAATGAGTTGACTTCCTTTGTGAAAGTATTAAATGTTGATTATGTCAATATTTTTGTGTTTCTGATTGACAAACAATTGTTCGGAATTGATAAAGATGTCGTTTATGTATGTTCGTATGTTCCACCAGAAACATCACGTTATATGCCCATTTTAACATCGATAATGGGATAAGTGTAATTGAAGACTGCTTAGTTGATTGCTTATTAAGTAGAGATGTTTATATTGTTCTGAATGGTGATTTGAATAGCAGGACATCAAATATTTCTCAAGATTTCCGTGGGGTTATCAACCGTGATATACAATACAAAAGCCAGCCTGTTAGTGTGAATCGACGTTCTGAAGACTGTCATTTGAATAGTTTTGGTAAGTTGCTTTTAAATATGTGCACTGCTATGGGATTGTGCATACTGAATGGTGTATGTAAGGGCGACCTAAATGGTTGCTATACATACCTATCTGAAACTGGAAACAGTGTAAACGATTATTTCATATTTTCAAATGACCTTCTTGCCCTTGTTTACGACATGTGTGAATTTTCTGTTCTGGAACGTATAGACTCTGACCACTTACCTATTTGTGTTCGCATTTCCTTTCCATGTCAAAATAGAATTAATATTGATAAAAATAATGATGACTTCGTAATAGAAAAATATGTCTGGAAGCAAGAATATGTACATTTATATAGAGACACTCTTAGTAGTGGTGAATGCGCGCAAAAATAAGTATTGCAATGGATTTAATTAACACTGATGTTGATGAAGCGTTAGATGTGTTTAACGATTGTATTAAGAAAAGTGCCGATTGTATGAAAATGCAAATATTCCCCAACCGAACAAAAGCACATGTTGATTGGTTCGATTTTGAATGTACAGTGAGTAAGAAAAACGTTAGACGTTTACTGAGAACTAGCCGCCGTTCAAAAGATCCTGAAGATATTAAAGAATATGTAATTGCAAGACGAGAGTACAAAAATTTACTGAAGAAGAAGCAGAAGGAGTTTAATAAACTGTTAATAGATAAACTAGTAATGTCAATAAAAAGTCAAAAGGATTTTTGGGATAATGTCCGTAAAACTAATTTTAAAAGTAAGCAGGCAAGAAACACTATATGTGCTGACACATGGTTCCAACATTTTCAGTGTTTGCTACAAACGGATACAAATGAAGTTCCATGTGATGTTTCTGAGGAAGAGGTAGATAATTGTATGAACCGCCCAATTTCTAAGGAGGAAGTGTTGCTAGCTATAAGAAAACTTAAGAACCGAAAAGCAGCTGGGCCTGATGGTATCATAGGCGAATTGTTTAAGTACTCATGTGAAGAAGTAGTCCGTTTTTTCTTAAATATTTCAACAAGTTATTTGATAGTGGCACATTTCCTCGACGTTGGACAGAGTCTATCATTTTGCCTATCTTTAAAAAAGGTGACTTAAATAACCCTAATAACTATAGAGGAATTTCTCTTAGCGATATTAGCAGTAAACTATTTAACACGATTATTAACAAGCGGTTGCAAGAATGGGTAGAAGAAAACGATATCACTGGCCAGCATCAGGCTGGTTTCAAGAAAGGATATTCAACTATTGACCACATGTTTACCTTGTTAGCCCTTGTTCAAAAACAATTCTCTTACAATCGCAAATTGTATGTAGCATTTATAGATTTTGAAAAAGCATTCGATTCTATTAACAGACACTTGCTTTGGCCAATTTTGTTTAAAAAATGGTATTAAAGGAAAATTGTACAAATGTATTAGAAGTATTTATAATGTAGTAAAAGCGCGAGTTCGATGTGGTGCGAAATTGACAGATTGCATTGAATGTACAGCTGGACTAAGACAGGGCGACGCTTGCAGTCCAATTTATTTTCCTTATTTATTAATGAGCTAGCAACTGAGGTGATTAGGAATGGAAGACATGGCGCTATGCTGTCTCTGGAGGCATTTGAATTATTTATTCTGTTATTAGCTGATGATATAATCTTACTATCTGAGACTGTAACAGGACTACAAACACAGTTAAACAATTACAAAGAGCATCTGCTTCTCTTCAGTTAAAAGTTAACATGAATAAAAGTAATGTCATAGTATTTCGAAAGGGTGGTTATTTAAGTGTGAGAGAAAGATGGTTTTATGATGGTAGTATAATACCTGTTGTTAATGTGTATAAGTATTTGGGAATACTTTTTTCCACCCGTCTTAGTTTTGTTCTTGCTTGTAAAGATCTCGCGAGTCGGGCAAAAAATGCGCTGATTTGTATTATGAAAAAATTGCATACACTTAATAATAACTCTTTCGTTTTGTTTATGAAATTGTTTGACTCGCAAGTTCAGCCTATGGTTCAATATGGGGCAGAATTATGGGGATTAAACAAGGCAGCTGTTCATTGTGAGACTGTGCATTGCTACGCTTTAAAGAAATTCCTCAGAGTAGAGATGAGGACACCAAATGACCTTGTCTATGGTGAAACTAACAGGTATCCTATATATATGAACTCAGCTGTGAAATGCATACGCTACTGGTTTAAATTATTACAAATGGAACAGCAAAGAATTCCACGTATAGCATATAATATGTTATATGATTTAGATCTGAAAGGCAAAGTAAATGGGTGACTCAAGTGCGAACCTGTTTGTTTGAACATGGTTTTGGGTTCGTCTGGTACAACCAGGGGTTGAAACGTTAACGATTTTATTCGTACATTTCGCCAACGGTTACTAGACTGCAGTTGGCAAAAATGGAATGAACATATTCAGACCAGCAGCAGATATGACATGTATAGAAATTTTTGTGATACGCCTTTTTGAAGCCCTACCTATTATTGGATTTAAATCCACATTTGAAATATATAACAACAAGATTCAGGCTTGGAATCTCAGGGTTAATGGTACATAGCTTTAGATACAGAACTGTCAACAGAAGTTTTTTAATTTGTCCAATGTGCAAAGAAGCAGAGGAAAATGAGGTACATTTTGTTTTTTGCTGTCCAGCACTTACACATATTCGACAAAGCCATATAAAACCTAAGTATTACCGACAACCCTCTTTGTTCAAACTCAGTTTACTAATGTCCTCACAAAAGCCTCACGACGTGCGGAATTTTTCACTATTTCTGTCTAAGGCATTCAAGTTTAGAGAATTAGTAACGTCTTAGTAATATGATTCTTTTGGTTTTGTCCCTACGCTGTTTCTGTTTCTATGTATTGTTATTGGTACTTGTTGAGGTTTGTTTTATGTATGAATCTGTGCCCACTTATGTTTATTGACAAATTGCTTATATTATGTTCACACACCCCTTCACAAGGGGCTGTGGCCTATTGTGAATAAACTCATCGGAATCGGAATCGGAATCGGAATCTCTCTCTCTCTCTCTCTCTCTCTCTCTCTCTCTCTCTCTCTCTCTCTCACGTAAGTCTGTGCTTGTTTGATGATTGAAAAAAGGTCAGGGGTGGGGGTGAACAGCAGTATGTGGAAGTGTGCGTATAGTGTTTTCGTACGTTTATGTGTAGAGATGGAAGAAGGGGAAGGGCAGATATAGGGAAGGCGGTAAGCGGAGTCAAGAGAGGAAGGTTGGCGAGGGTCGAGGAGGATGTGGTTATGGGGAAGGGGAAGGGGGCCTGGACTGCATGAGTAGTGGGAGAGGAAATGGGTGGGGTGGGGGGGGGGGGGAGGGGGAGGGAGGAGGGAGCAGGAGGAGAGGAGCAGGAAGAAGGTGTTAGGGAGGAGAATACCCGCACACAGAGCGCTTTGTACCGTGAACACATGTGACACGCGACTGTGTGCGTTGTGATTGTAAACCGCTTTGATGTTCGGAAAGTGCTATAAGCAATCTCCTGTTACTGTTAACCTGATTTCAACATCCTTTCAAAACTTTTTCTCATTATATGGAGTCAGTGAAATGGAACGGAAAATTTATGATTTGGCTTTGGATGTTTTTTTTGTTTGTTTGTTTGTTCCTGAAATCGATTAGAAATAGCTGTAAAGTTCTGCACTTAGCAATAAAGTTCCATTATTCTAACAAGCTGGGAAAAATATGCTTCCTTTTCTTTTTGGATAACAAGACATTCATAAACATGTTCCATCATATCTATATAGTATAAAATTAGATCCACACATCTGGCTACTTTGCCACTGGTAACAACATTAATACTGTGCGAACACTCTGCTCTCTCTCTCTCTCTGTCTCTCTCTCTCTCTCTCTCTGTCTCTGTCTCTGTCTGTCTGTCTGTCTGTCTGTCTCTGTCTCTCTCTCTGTCTCTCTCTCTCTCTCTCTCTCTCTCTCTCTCTCACACACACACACACACACACACACACACACACACACACACCACACACACATAAAGGCTTCAATTTTTGTTGAATTGTTAGACATGTTTAACAACGTGTGGATTTTTCTGTTCTCTATGTATCTATGTCTTTCTATCCATCCATCCATACATCAATTCGTCTGTCCGTGTGTCCGTCCGTCCGTCCGTCTATCTATCTATCTATCTATCTATCTATCTATCTATCTATCTATCTATCTATCTATCTATCTATCTATCTATCGATCGATCGATCTCTCTTTCTTTCTGTACTTTATTCTTTCTTGCCATGTGTATACTGAAAGAGGATGTGATAATCCTGTCCCCCTTGCACCCTCTGTCTTTCACTCTTTGTCTGTTTGTCTCTCTGTATCTGTCTCACTACCTCTGTCTGTCTGTCTGTCTGTCTGTCTGTCTGTCTGCCTGCCTCTCTCTCTCTCTCTCTCTCTCTCTCTCTCTCTCTCTCTCTCTCTCTCTCTCTCTCTCTCTCTCAAGGCTCGTCTATCTGTCTGTCTCTTTCTGTCAAAAACACAAACATCATCCGAGAAGAGGGAGGCACGTTTCTCCAAGTCCCAGTGGAATACAAGATCCGCCAACGGTCAGACCGGAAAGTCTGCAACTCTTCCAGAGGTCTCCCTTGGCTTCCAATCAACGTCAGCCTCGCTTTGAGTTCAGTGGGTCGCAATGGCGGCGCGGGCAGTTCCGGTCATGCGTCTATCGTGTCCGCTATAAAGTTACTGTCTGTCCGCATCATCCCCGGCCGTGGGTTTGACCGTTTATATAGTCCTCCCAGAGGTTTCACGTGTGTCGGTTGCAGGTTCGTGAGTGATTGTAAGTGACCTGGGGTTGAAATTCACGTTGGGATATATTTTCAGTAACAGGCAGTCATTGACTCGGGAACATTCCCTATCCCTGTTCATGTCTCTATTTCTATCACCGTTTTTGTCTTTCTGACTGAACACGTCTATCTGTGTAATTCTCTCTCTCTCTCTCTCTCTCTCTCTCTCTCTCTCTCTCTCTCTCTCTCTCTCTCTCTCTCTCCTCATGTCATTTTTTCTAACACGAGTTTTGCTTATACACTAATATCCGTTGGAGTACATGTATGTGTATGCATGTGCATGTATGCAAATACTGTGTTTGCATGCGCATATCCACTTGCGCATAGGAGTGTGCTATGTACATTATTTTTAGTTAGAACTTGTTATAACTGAAGACAAAATCTGTGCATGTGTGTGTGTGCGTGTGTGTGTGTGGTGTGTGTGTGTGTGTGTGTGTGTGTGTGTGTGTGTGTGTGTGTGTGTGTGATGGGGCGCGCGTGAACACGCGTGCTTAGACCCCCCCCCCCCCCCCCCCCCCCCCCCTGTGTTAGCATGCTTGCATGAGCTCATGTACCGATGTCTTTGCGCGTGCACTGCTGCATTTGAGTCTGCATGTTAACTGATATCTGCACGCTCATTATTGTTCCTCTTTAAACAGAAAAAGGAGACAATGCCTTCAGTCAAAAAGATGACCGAAGGTCTGGCTCCGTGATCCGCTCACGGCAAGCGGAGATTCTGCGATGCATTATATGGAGAACAAAGCTCCTTTGATGTTCAGCCAGACATTTTTGGACGCAGCGTTATAAACTCTCTCTCTCTCTCTCTCCTCTCTCTCTCTCTCCTTACCTTCTGTCTTTAACCTTTTAAGTAGAGCGTGTGCATCCAATGCATTATTAATGTATTTCAAAAGATACATCGAACCTGTTATTCTTTAAACAAAATATTATTCGGATGCTCTCTGTCTCTCTGTGTCTCTGTCTCTGTCTCTCTCCTCCTCTCTCTCAGCACACTCAAGCACACATGTAAGTGCACAAGGCTATCTGTCCACACCCCACACACACACACACACACACACAAAAACACACACACACACACACACAACACACACACACACACCCCACGCACGCACACACACAAAACACACACACACACACATACACTCACCACACAACCCCACAAACACACACACACACACAAAACACACAACACAGACACACACACACACACACACACACCCCACACACACACACACACACACACACACACAAAATATATATAACACACATTAACCGCGCGCGTTATCCCGTGCATGCGCACACACACACACACACACACACACACACACACACACACACCACACACACACACAACACACACATACACACACACTTTACACACACACACACACACACACACACACACACACACACACACACACACACACACACACACACACAGAAACAGAGACAAAGACACAGACAGACGACACAGACAGACGACAACACACACAAAACACCACACACAACAACACACACACACACACACACACACACACACACACACACTCGTCTAATATCACATAATGTGTATAGACGTTAAATTGAAGACATAAACACACACACACACACACCACAACACACACACACAACACACACACACACACAGACACACGCACACAACACACACACACACCACACACACACACACACACACACACACACACACACATATATATATATAACACATTAACGCGCGCGCGTATGCGTGCATGCGCGCAACACACACACACACACAACACACACACACAAAACCCACACACACACACACATACACACACAAATAACACACACACACACCCCACACACCACACACACCACACACACACACACACACACACACAGAAACAGAGACACAACACAGACGACAGACAGCCCAGACCAGACAGACAGACAGCAGACACACACACACAACACACACACACCACCACACACACACACACACACACACACACACACCCCACATCGTCTAATATCACTAATTTGTATAGACGTTAAATTGAAGACATAACACACCACACACACACACACACACAATGGAACGCACGTTCCTTGTCAACTAATATTGATAATTGTGTTATGCATCTTTCTAGTAAATTTCATCATGTACTTCTCCTTCAGTCCCTAAATGTCACTCAACAGAAGTTGCCAAAGTTACAAGGTTTTTAAACTATCCCCGGGTTTTAATCATATATGCAAAGAATCAGATAAAGTGAGTACAGCTATCTATGTACAATGTGGTTTAGATTACACATACGTTAGTCCTCTTTCTTTTACAAAAGATACGGTTATGTGTCGGCATCCTTTATAAAACTGAAAGTTTTCAGACAATCAGATTTACATTTTGCATCGGTTTATTACCCAAAGGGGCCCTTGGGCAAAATACTAATTGGTTACGTTCTCTAAACTGTTCTAAAGAAAAGTGGATCATTGGTGGCGATTTTCAATTCTCATGCTCCTTTCTGGATACAGGTTGTCAAATAGTTTCTCACCCTGATTTTCTGGAAACTTTGGGGATTCATCTTTAGTTTTGCTTAACGCGGGAAACTACGCGCATCCCGACTATCTCATCATAGAGCATCGGCGCTTGATCTTACCTTTTGTTTCACCTGCTTTAGCATTAACAGCAAAATGGGATTACAGCCAATGACCCACTAGGTAGTGACCATGTGCCAAACTTTTATCTTTTAAAGAATCCGTTGGATCTGAAGTTAGTGGTGTAGATTTTTATACCCAAATTTATTACATAAAGGCAGATTGGGAAACTTTTCAAATTACCTCACTGGAAGACTGAGAGTGAAGTTATTTGTGAGGATGTTAACATCTTTTTTGATAACTTTCAGAAAGCATTTCTTGAGGCTGTTTGCTTTAGCTATTCCCAAAAAAGGACCAAAAAGGTGTGAAACATTCTCAGGGAATGTCTGGTGGAATCAGGCTTGCGAGGAGGCCGTTAAAAGCAAAAACATTAGCTTATCTTAATTGGCTAAAAGTTAGAAAAGTTCCTGTGCAAGAGATAAAAGATGCAGCTCATAAAGAAATGTGGCAGTAAAAAAAATAAAAGCAAACATAGTTTCAGCGCAAGCAAAAGAAAATTTACTGGTCACAGTTCTGTCTAAATGAAGTATCTGACTGTAAGACTTGAAAAAGGTGTGGATAAGGTGAAAAAAATGAAATTCGGGCATTAAACTCCAAGATTACCCAATCAAAACAACAAGTAAAGAATTTCTATCTCCCAAAGAAAAGGCTGAGGAATTTGCATCTATGTACGTTAAAAACATGTTGTATGGAATGTTTGCCTAATGAGCAAAAGTCGTTTAGATGGAAAGGAAAAAAATACTGATAAAAATAGAGATCCTGTACCAAACAACAATAGTATATAAATGTATCAATATCTTTACAGGAAGTCAGGAATGCTGTCGTCTTTTGGAAATAAAAAAAGGTTTTCTGTTGGTTTGGATGGGATTTCTTACACTATGTAAACCATTTACCAGAGAACTGGATAGTCATTTTACAAAAAATTATTTAACAAATGTTGGGAATGTGGAACAAATTCCCGATATATGGAAAACGTCTATTGTGACTCCTATTCTAAAGCAGGGCAAGCCTCGGTCTGAGACGTCTAGCTTTTAGACCCATTTCAGTCACGTCTCTTACGGGAAAAGTCATGGAAAAAAAAAATAAATTTTAGAATGGCCTATTACTGTGATAAAAATGATGTATTTTCTTCACATCAATCTGGATTTAGAAAAGGACGAAGTACAATTGATCACCTGACACGACTAACTACTCCCAAAATTTAAAAAACAGTTTGCTAAACGCAAAAGTGTCCTTGCTTCCTTCTTTGATCTTACAAAGCTTAACGATAGAGTGTGGCCAGCCCGATTTTTTATATAAATTAAAACAAATTGGTCTTTCTGGTCACGCCTACAATTATGTGAAATCATTTTTAAGTGGAGACACATAATGACCAGAGTTGGTGTGACTTTATCATCCTCCCAAAATCTATAAAATGGGGAATCCACAAGGTTCTATAATCCCCCATTGTTTTTTCAATGTAAAAGCTATTGACTTTTATACATTTTTTCATCATATACCAAGGTAGCTCAATATGCGATGACATTGCAATATGGATTTGTATCTTTAAAGAAAAGAACAAATTTACGTTTACATAAATTATATTCAGAAGCTCTTCAGCACGAGCTGGATAAATTAAATAGTTATATGCATTTGAATGGCTTTTTAATTCTCTGTTGAAAAGACACATTTGGTTCTCTTTAACAATGGAATAACCCCCAAGTAACCTGCCTATATTCTTTCTGTGAGGACGGGAAATTTTTTATAAACTTGAAGTAAAATTTTTAGGTTGTCCTACTTACAACAAAATAAACTGGAAAAACATATTGACTCAATTGTTACTAAAGCAGTTAAAAGTTTGAATTTTCTAAAAATTGTCAGTTCATTCTCCATGGGACGGATCCTAAAGTTTTTTGTTGCATTAGCAACCAGTCTTGTACGATCAAGATTGACTTACGGACAGGAAGTATTCTTTTCTGCTTCGCGATCGCATTTAAAGAAACTTCAAAGAATTGACAGTAAAGCTGTAAAGTTGGCCCTGGTGTACCTGTGCCACACTAAGTCCTCTGAAGCTTATAAGATAGCAGGCCTTTTGCCACTTGATGAAGAAAGGAAAATAAGTTCTGTAAAATATGTAGTGAGACGGATTGCGGTGACGACCTTGAAGAGTTAAATACACGATCCGACATTGATTTTCGAAAAATGCACAGAAAAATTCAAATTTAGAGGGCGCTTCGTTCATATGTTTCAGACGTTTTTAATTCATCAAAGATTGACCCACATGAGGGAGCGCCTCGCGTGCTGGTTCCGCCGGTACCCCCTTGGGAACTAACGGAAGTAACAGTTAACATTTTTTCTTCTGATCTAAATAAAGCGATTTCGCCGCATGTGTTAGCAGCATCTGTTAAAATTGACATGGAAGAAAAGTTTACTAAAATATTTGAAAGTATAAAACTGACGGCTCAGTTCTTGATGATGGTAGTGGGAGATCTGGCTTTGTAATTCCAGATTTCAAAGCTGAAAAATCATATTATTTAGGTAAGGTCATTCCATATTTACAGCTGAACTAGTTGCTGTCCCGATGGCATTAAATTATTTAATTTCCTTGCCATCTCAATATTTAATATCCTGTTTTGTGTTGATTCACAGTCAGTATTAAAAAGTTTGTATTGTTTTGAAAATACACAAAAAGAGGAAAATTTTTATTTGAGATTAAGTACATGTTGCACTGTCTTTCATGAATGGTACTAATGTTGTATTTCTTGGGTTCCATCGCAACCTCCTTCGTTTTTAATGATCAAGCAAAATAGAGCAGCAAAAAGGGGAGCAAAGAATATATTTGGTATATTAAGGTTGATTGTCCTTTGTCATACAGGAAATTAAATCATAATAATCGAGAGGGATTTCTGGAGTCAATACAGTTCCTCATCAAAACCTCGTCAGCAAACTCTGTCAAACTTTGTGTCGATTAGCCGACCGGGTTTCTAGCCTGACTTTTAGACTTTTATGTAATTTTCCCCACGAACCAAGTATTGCCAGACTGTTAAATTGCGTATGTCGTGGGGATCTTTCAGTTCAACATGTGATTTTTGATTGTGAACTAACGAAACCCTTTTTGAATGGTGTTTTTAAACCCAAATGCTGACCCCTGGGCTGTTAATGTGTTTGACTTTTTAGATTCGTTGCCAGTTGTTTCTCTTGTTAAATTAACGAGTAACCTTTTGGGAAGTCCATTAAGGAACATTTTTTAATATAACGTAAGTTAGATTATTTTTAGTGATTT
>CM031610.1:67705104-67720104 GCA_018398815.1 Conus ventricosus
GAGAGAGAGAGAGAGTAGCAGGCACATGACGCTCTCTATGATTCCACTGATATTCACAAGACTCTGAAGATCTATTCGATTTAAAAACAGAGCAGGAATCCGATTTCAGCCTCTGATTAATTTACATGACAGAAGAAGGTCAAGGAATTAAAAGGATAGTGAGGATGAAAATGGTCTAAAACTCGTGAAATCCCTCTTTGCAATACATCTCCTTGCGTGTCCATAAATTACGATCTTCGTCTCTAAAGAATTGGCTGTTTGAAAGCAACTCTCCTAAAAAAAAGCGATAAATAAACAAGTCTTCTTCTGAATGCAGGGACGCAATTAAACATCCAGTCCTCTTTCCAGTCAACCCTAATGCCAACAGCCGCAGCGGAATAAGAGCAGAATTCCAAAAGGAAAGAAGATGGGAAGGCATGAGATCAGCGCTTCTCCGTATTATTGCCAGAGCTGTTATTGATTAATTAATATGATTAATTCTCATTTCCGACCGCGTGAGTTCGCGTAGCCTCTCTAAAACGAGAAACACAATTCAATTCAACCTAGGCCTCTATCACTTGTTATTCATTGGCATGTATGAGAAGGTCCGTCACCACAAACAATATGTCATTGTCGATAACAGTAGTGAAATAGGCCTACATTATAAGGTGTATGTCCTACAAGTATGTTTTTAGATGATTTCGAAAACGAAAAATTTAACAAAATACTTCGGAGAACACGGAACCCAACATTAGATATCAACTGCAAGAATTCCAGTTATGAGCAGAAAAGAACTTGTACACTGTGAAGATATACATCAAAGGAGAGAGAGGATCAGTGTTTTCATTGTTTGCTAGCTGAGCATATTGAAAGCATTCACTACTTCCTGTTGATCTGATTGGCTCTCTGTCTCCCTCTTGTGGACAGGTCGGCTATCTGTTCGCTGCACTTTGCTACTGATGGGCGAAATTGTCAAGTTTGAGACGCACACACACGCACGCTGGTTCGCGCAAGAGTAAAATCTAAACGCAGGTAGTAAGCCCATTTCATGGAACAGTAGACAATAAGCGAGCAAACTTTGTGACCTAAAAGAGCGTCTCAGCCAGCTGAACCACAGACTAAGGAGGTTACTGGCTGAATGATGTTCTGGCTCAGGGTGACTGTGGTACCTGGAATAGATCGGTGACCTGTTTAAGAGAACGGGACTCTGACCAAGGCGAACAGTGGGGAAAGCGAAGTGAACGAAGCGAGATTCTTGCCTTCTGTCCTCTTGATCTGTGGTAATTGATAGTTTAGACATGAATATTAGTTGCGCCATCTAGTCTGACAATTCCAGTCATACACCCTTCATCAGGGCATTGGTGGGGCAAAGAACAAGTTAAAAACAAATGTGAAGAAGAAAAGAGGTCATTTTGGATTCCGTGTCAGGTGGGTGTTGGGATATATGAAACCGTACACTGATTTGGAATCAAGCTGCTCTTCCCTGATTATTTCGTTTTGCGACTCTTAGCTCATTGTGATCATAGGTTACGTATTGTCTTATCTATAAACTCTTTGATTTTCAGATTTAATCGTTTTGATTTTAAGACACAAAGTTAGAAAATCGTTAACAATTCAGCGGAAGAAAATGAATCAGGACGCTCTTATGTTTTTATATTGTAGGCACCTGGACATCTTTTTGCCTGCTTTCTCTAGGTATTACCTACAAAGTGCTTTAAACAGTCTAATTCAATAATATGTGATCTTGACAGCACTCATTCATTTGTTATCTGTAATTGAGGTGCTGTCCCTCGATTTTTGTCATAATGTACATTGATTTAATGTTTTCATTTGTGTGTCAAAATGAAATCTGATGATCGCATCTCCTTTCCAAGGAAGGATGGGAGAGGGGGATGTGGAGGAGGAAGGAGAAGGAAATGGGGGTGCTAAGAAAGGGTGGTGGGTAATGGTGTGGTATAGGGGAGATTGGGAGTATCACACACACACACACACACACACACACAACACACACACACACACACACACACACACACACACACACACTCACACACACCTTGCGCGCACGAGCACTGGTTTTCTGTGATTTCCTCTGTTCTGAGAGAAAGTGGATAATACTATGCTAGAGTAGATGGGTACAGGGAGGAAAGAGGAGAGGGGCGGGAGGCGGCAACTCACATGTCATCTCTTATTTACACTGTTCTGGTTTACCCTTTGCTGGACGAAGGGGGCGGGGGGGGGAGGGGGGGCGGGGGGGGGGGAGGGGGGGGGGCGGGGATTGGAGGGGGGCGGGGGGGGGGGGGGGGGGGGTGCAGGGGGGCGGGCGGGGAGGGGGGGCGGGGGTGGGGGTGGGGGCGGGGGGGGGTTATGAAAGGGGGCTGGGAGGGTTGGGGGTGTGGGCTGGGGGGGGGGGGGGGGTAAGAAAAGGTACTTCGATACGTGTCTGTCCCACTAGAGACTGTTGGTAAAAGGCGAAGGCGGAAGGGACGGCCGGGGAAACGGGGATCGGATAGGGAGGTGGGGGGGGGGGGGGGGGGGAGGAGGGGAAAAGGGGAGATGGAAAAAAAAGGCCATATAAGTGAGAAATAAGGGGGGGGGGGGGAGTGTGGAAGACAGAAGAGTAGGCTGAGGAAGGGAGGAAGAGAGTGTAAAGCGAGGCAGGGAGATGAGGGTGGAAGGAAATGATGGCAGCGTGTGTTTGGTTTCCTGATGAGGTCTGTGCGCTTGTTTGTCTTCCTCGTCGTGAAATTGTCTCTTTACTGCCTTGATTAACTTCCACCACGGTATCTCTCATCATCAGCTTGTGTCAACGGATTATACCCTCCCACTTCCCAGCAATATGTGAATGAGTGAGCGGGTGAGTGGGCTAGAAAGTGTGTGTGTTGTGTGTGTGTGTGTGTGTGTGTGTGTGTGTGTGTGTGTGTGTGTGAAATCTATCCAGACAAAAAAAGCTGTACAGGAGAGAGAGAGAGAGAGAGAGAGAGAGAGAGAGAGACAGAGACAGACAGAGAGAGAGACAGACAGACAGACATAGATAGAGAGAGAGAGAGAGAGAGAGAGAGAAGAGAGAGAGAGAGATGAGAGGAGAAGAGAGAGGAGAGAGAATCAAATGTGTAGTGGACCTGCAAGTCATCCATTAGTATGCCTACCCTTCATAAAAATCTACAGAATTTCACTTTGTTTTTTCCAGTTGTTGATAGGAGAGAGTTGTGTTCCAGCCCTGGAGAAGGGAATACAGGGAAGTGGTAAGGGAGGTTGTGTGAGGATGGAACAGGTGGGGGATAAGCGGGGAAAGGAGACTCAGATGGGAATGAACAGGGGGGGGGGGGGGGGGGTGTAGGGGAGGAGTCTGGACTCATATATAAATGATGAGAGCTTTAAATGGAACCAGGGAAGAGACATAAGAACAAATAGAATCCGCCGAGTCTGGTAGCACAGACACCCCCTCCCCCTTCCAAAAAAAAAAGGCCAAACAAACATGCCATGACACTAGCTTTGAAAAGGTTCAGACAAAATCAAAACCCTGGAAAACCCAGACTCCACACTCCGCAGGTCAGAACAGAAAGATGGCCTCAATGGACACATAACTGATGAGCGTTCCCGTTCTTTGTGTTGACACAACGCGCTAATTCTGTTGCTCTTCATCAGCATCGGCCGCCGGGGGGCAGTTAGGGTGAGCTCGTCTTTTGTAGCACGTGCATACCTCGAGATCAGCACGTGGTATTGCCAATCATTGGTTTTAGTGCCAGGCAAGTAACTCGGTGGTCTTTGTTTAAACATTAACGGGTCGTCCACACCCCTTCACCAGCATTCAGAGGAAAACACATGATTTTTTAATTTGTTTGAACTAAAATGAATTCTTAATCAACATGCGACTGTACAGTTTGTCACCCTGTTCAGGGCTTTTACCATATCAAAATCGACCGCAGAACGGTACATACCTGAAACAAGTTCAACTCAAAGATGCTGAAAGCAGCTTAAAAGTGGATCTGTTTTCAGCTAAATCTTTGATTATATGGAACAAATATTTACATCGTTCAGAACCTCCAAAAATCACATCTGGTGAAACATTTCTTAACAAGGATGATCAAGGAGTCTGCTCTTGAGTGCTTCTCTCTCAGGTCACATTAATCCCAACTGTAAGAAAATGTGTCATAGAGAGTGGCCCATAATGGCAGCAGCTTCCTCACCATTACAAAGGCACGAGTGTGTGTAAAACGAGTGATCTGTGTGAAATGTGCACAGAACGTTTCTGTATTTTTGGCCACCAGTGCCGGATGGTTACAAACTCTTTAAGCTTGTTTGGATCTGAAAGAGCCTATCATCTGCTAATATGCTCCAATCGTCTTGCAGCAGGCTTATGATCCAGTCGTATCTATGGACCAGCTTTGGGTTCCAGATCTGTGTAGGAGACAAATAGTCTGGACAATTTTCTTTTTGTAGTATTCTTGGTAAAATGATTGACACCGCCATTGCCTCGTATGCTAGTATGACTGGAACCCAAGCAAACAAAATGTTTGAAACATCACTTTTCGGATGGGTGTAAATGTCAAAGCATTGAGGGGTTCAAAATTGTTAGTGCAACAGCCAGCAGTAATGACCTCAGAGCAAAAAGGGAGTCAGAGAGAAAGAGAGAATCTGACAGATTGAGACATCTTGAGAGGCAGGACCATGGCTGCGAGTTTAACAGTCTGTGCAGAGTTTTTAGAAGGAATATGATTTTAAAACTCTTGATTTGAAGTAGCTGCGCACCAAGAAAGGAACAGCCCCACCTTCAGCCTTGAAACAGTCTGTAATTATTCTTCTAAAGGCAGTAGATATTCTTTCAAAGGAATTAAATATTCCTTCAAATGATTTAAGTTTTGCTGAACACAGTGTGTCAAAATAGGTCTTGTATGCCATAGAGCAGTTGGAATCCTAGCAGAAAGAAGCAAGGTCAAAGCAGATCTCTAGTGTTAAAATCATCTTTGGTGGATTGTCCTGACATTCAGAAATATTACACACAGCTCCAAGATCACTGTCAGAATTTCGTAAATGGGGAAGTGTACACGTTCCTATGAGCAGAATAAAACTGAGATGCTGTTCACAGTTCTCGTGGGATTTTAGGTGAAAAACTTCCACAAGCAGGGTTAAGTGACTCAGAAGAGATTCAATCCATAGTTTAAAATGACTTTTAATCTACCGTTTGAGAGAAATGGTAATCTGTACATAAATGGTAATCTGTACATCTACCATATGCAGGAGGGGCGCAGAATGCTCTTAGACTCAGTCAAAAGCCCTGATGGTGTATGGGATCGACAGTTTGGGAATAAGAGGATTTTGTAGAACTTCAAAAGATCTTTAACTGTGTTATCCTGAGTGTAGTTCAAAATGGTTCAATATTTAAAAGCACCGGAGACTGAAGCACAATTGATTGTTACATAAGAAAGAAATCAACAAAAGCGAATGAAGTAGACAGATATCATAACGTTTGTAGTTTTTGCTGATAACATCTACAGTTCTTTAAATAAGTTCATAGCTAAAAAAAAAAAACCCATGTCTAAAATTCTTCTAAAAATCAAACCCAGAATACACTCTTTTTTCTTTTATAGTTTTGTTGGTTTCCTTTTCTTTGCATTTTTCATCACAGTTCAGAGGTATTTTACAGCAGCTGCTCTTGGTCAGAGAAGAGCCAAGAGCCTCACAACCAACGTTTTCGTGTACACAACAGACTGCTTGCCTGGGTAGAGCCAACTGAAGAGCTGCTCGTTGGTGCTTTTCAATCGTTTTCTTTCTGTGTCATTCACTCACTTATTCCTTACATTCCCTCGATTTTTCACAGAGGATGCATGCTGTACGTATACGTGTCATTCACACAAACAGCCAAACTTGCCGCCTTTTTTACATGCGGAAGACGTTATGCGTGAAATTCACACTCTAAATTCGGCTCGTAGTCTTACTCGCCGTTTCATTCGTTCTTAGTCTCATCGTCAATCGCATACATTTAAATGCGAGCCATGCCGAGTGGCTGTTACATTTGCTTCTCAGTCTGAGGGTCGTAGTTTCGAATCCTATATGGATTTTTCCCTCGGAATTAACATTGGTTCTGACTCCATTCCCCATACAGTCCTTCGAATGAGACTATAAACCGAGGTTCCGTGTGTGAACGCACGCACAACATCTTGCACACACGTAAAATCCCATCACCAACTTTCGGAAGAGAAGGCCAGTTTGGCGGTTGGTATGGATGACACGTAACACATAGCATGCACCTTCTCCGAAGATGGAGTATGGCTGCCTTAATGGCGGGATAAAAAATGGTCATACACACAAAACTCCGCTGCCTGTCTATACAGGCAGTGTTCGCAGGAGTATCAGCCTGCGTACGCAGAAAGAAAGAAAAGAAAGAATCCTATCAACACATAGTGGGTGAAGTGTTTAGCAAGGTTTTTGTTATTCCCATGGTCGGCATAATTATATGAAGACATGCTAATCACTGACCCGTCACCCTCCTATCCTCCTCCTCTCTCTCTCTCTCTTCTCTCTCTCTCTCTCTCTCTCTCTCTCTCTCTCCTCTCTCTCTCTCTCTCTCTCTGTGTGTGTGTGTGTGTGTGTGTGTGTGTGTGTGTGTGTGTGTGTGTGTGTGTGTGTGTGCATAGCTATACACGAAATTAACACACACGTTGAAGATCGATGGGGTTTGGAAATACAGGAATATGCAGCATACACCAAAATGCTTGAAAAGGAGGCGGGATCCACCACACAATGCACACGGCCCACTGAAACGCTGTTACGGTCACAGCAGTGTGGTTGTTGAGTGTCTGGCCTGGTGTTCCAACGACCAACCGGGCATGGGAAATATCTAGGAGGAGTTGTATAGCGTTCAGTGACTCACCACCGTAAGTGATGGCGGCCACTAGAAAGAAAAAGCTGATTCTTGTTTCAGTTTTGGTGCTGCATTCATCACTGGAATGTCAACAAAGTCCTAGTGATCCCAAGAATCAGAGAACCATTGAAATGTTATTACTGAGAAAGAGCACACACACACACACACGCACGCACGCACGCACGCACGCACGCACGCACACGCACACACACTCACACACATATACATGCACATGCGCATGCGCACACACACACTCGCACACACATACGTACGCGCGCACACACACACACACACACACACACACACACACACACACACACACATGCACACACACACACACACATGCGCACACACACACACATACACACACACACACACACACACACCACACACACACACACACGCACACACATGTACACCCTAAATACGCTGACGACAATTTACATGATCTGTAGAGGGTAAAATCTTTATTAAACATCTTACTCCATATGCCATTTTTCTCTTCTTTTCCACTTTCGCCATCCCCTGCCTTTGCCTTTCGCGCGGGTCTGAACCTCCAGAAGAAGATTTGTAGAGGGACTTGCGGGCCGGCTTCCAATCAATTGAAAATTAATACAGCGTGAATCCAACTTCCCCGCCTTCTCCACGTTTCCAGGCAAGTCATACGTTTTTCGCCCGACGCTGGCTTAGGGCTGCTGCGCATGCGCGGAAGAGAGCGAACGAAGTGTCCGGTCACACGGAGCAAACGCAATCAGCGCTGGCGAAGCGTGGGAATCGATGCCAACATTGTTGCGAGTGCTGGTAGAAGAGGAAAATCAGGGGCGGAACACTTCAAACAGCACACTGCAATTATGTCCCTCCCGTTCCCTTCTACGTCCCTATCCACCCCCCCCCCCGCCCTCACCTTTCCCACACCACCACCACCTTCCCATCACCAGCTCGACCAACAACACCACAGACGTAGTATAGAAGTTTCGTAGTTTCAACAGTTCTATGTTGTTGTTTTTTAATTCCCAAAAACATACATAAAAACAGTATTAATGAATTAACATGAATAGGATTTTCAGAACAGAATAGTTGTGTCTATATAATGCACTGACGTTCACTTAACGTTAGAATTCCCTACTTTTGACACGCAGAAGACACTGTTGATATATTGCGTCAGTGTGTCACTGGGAACATATCAATACATACGAGCCCTTGACTCCATGAACACAAAGCAGTAAAGTGAATGATTATGACAATTAGACCTGTATTTCACAGCTGATCAAAGCCTTCTTTCAATAGGTTCTTTGCGAACATGATCAAGAATAATATTTACTAACTTGATGCGTCCTTTCATTCAAAGGGTGATATTAGCGCGTCCTGTCGATATTGTCTTTTGCACCTGCACGAGAATTACAATGGTTAAGTCGATGCCTGGAAAAATTCAGAGGGATATCAGCACGGTCTATGAAAATTGCTGTGTGCACGGGCACGATAATCATGAACAGTAGCTTTGTCTCCTAACCTTTCAAAGGGTGATCTTATCGCATCCCATCGATATTGCCTCTCGTGCATGCAAGACAATCATAATGATTACCTTGATGACGAGTAACTTTCGAAGAGGGCGATCTGTCAACATGGTGTGCGCAAACGTTAGAGAATGATGACTACTGACTTGAAACCTGGTCACCGGTATAGAGTGATATCAGGGCCTCGCCTCGCACGTGAGCACGACTGTCACAAATGAATTATCTTTATGGGGTGACATCACGGACTTAAGTCAACATTGCCTTGCGCACACTTTGTGCAAAGTTGAAATGTGGCTCACGGACGAATCTGTTAAAGCTTCATACACATCCAGATCAAAGGGAGGATCCAGGATGGCTCGGAGGAAACTCAGATAGGGCTGGATGGAGTCAAGAGGAATGTTCGATCTTGGCAGAGGTATGCACTTTTCTGAGTTTCTGTCTTATTGTTACTTCTGCTAATAATAATGTTACTAAGACTGCTGTTATCATTGTTATCATCATGATCATCATCATCATCATCATCATCATCATCATCATCATCATCATCATCGTCATCATCATCATCATTGTCATGCTGCTGCTATTGCTGCTGCCGCTGCTGCCGTTGCTGCTACTGATGATGATCATTACTACCATTGCTATCATCATCATCATCATCATCATCATCATCATCATCATCATCATCATCATCATCATTAGTGTTGTTGTTCTTATTATGATTGTTGTTGTTGTTGTTGTGTTGTCATTGTCGTCGTCATCATCATTACCATCATCCTTAGCATAATCACTTTTGTGAAAATTAGTATTATTAATCATCAACATCATTCTTATCATTGTCATATTTTCCCCATCATTGTTATCCATTGTTTTTGTTGGTGTCATTACTATATTCAAAATTCTATTTGTCCTGCTGAATAGTGTTTTTGATATGGTGTTGTTGCTGATGATGATGATGACGACGACGACGAAGATGATGGTGTTGATGATGACGACGATGATAATAATAATTATTATTATCATCATTATTGGACCATGGCAGTAGGTTGGACAGGTGCAGCGACAGACGTCTTGATAATGATGTATCTCTACAGTCCTCTCTCCACGGTCATGTGCAACATAGTAGAGGAGTTACAATCGGTCCAGCCCTGTAATAGATGACATCATCACGAACTGCAAAACAATGACTAATTCCACTTGGACATTATAGTCATGGGGGTATAATGGCTCTTCTCGGGGCGAAATTTACTTTTCCACAAAGGCAAATATGATGGAGACCATCAAAGAGTGTTTGCATTTACCTCAATATGTTCTCTTTGTTTTGGTGGGATGGTGCAGGGTGGTGGGAGAGTGGAGTGAATGGGGATAGGAGGAAGGAATATTTATCTGTCTGTCTATCGATACATCTATAGTCTGTCGACGAATCTATCTGTCGACGAATCTATTTATCTATCTATCTATCTATCTATCTATCTATCTATCTATCTATCTATCTATCTATCTATCTATCTATCTATCTATCTATCTGCCCGTCTGTCTGTATCTATCTATTTGTCTATATATCTATCTATCCATCTATCTGCCTGCCTGTCTATCTATCTATCTATCTATCTATCTATCTATCTATCTATCTATCTATCTATCTATCTATCTGTCTAAGTTGAATTCAGGTGTGTGGGTGTATTTTGTACGCCAAGAACCTCCTGACTCAATATATAATAAACGACTGGCATTATGATTATGATAATGATTATAGTTATTATAATGATTATAATCAACCACAACTTTCAGACGAGTACTCTCCCTTAACCGACTCAGCTGGTTCATGTACTGCTGTGTTATTAGCCCCCCCCCCCTACCCCCTACCCCCCCCCCCGGTCGTCCCCCACCCCTTCCCTCGCCCTTCTCCACCCACTCATCCCCTTCCCACACTCCCTCCTCCTCCTCCTCCTCCTCCTCCTCCTCCTCCTCCTCCACCCTCTGCCCTCTCTATCGGTCTTGATCGATACTGATCAGTGGCGAGACTCGCCCAGGACTTTTCTTCCATTATCAAAGCAAACAAATTATTTCTCGCCTGTGCTGAGTTGCCGCGGCTAAGGTGTTGGGAAAAATGGAGAAAAGAAACCAGAGATGCTGTGAAAGACCGGAGAACATGGGCTTCGGAGGAGAGAGAGAGAGAGAGAGAGAGAGAGAGAGAGAGAGAGAGAGAGAGAGAGAGAGAGAGAGAGAGAGAGAGAGAGGTGGGGTGGGGGGTCGGAAGAGGGGGCGGGGCGATCGATATCAATTACTGTTGGCATGTGTGTTCTGGTCAGGTCTTCTCTGTTCTGTCTGTCTCCACAATGGGCACAGAAATACAGTTGTAAGTTTGTAGTTTGTGCCAACCTGCAGTGTCTCATATTTCTAACTGCTGTACTTGTTGACCAGTCTCATCTGTCTCTGTGTCGTTTAGGAGTACGCTTATTTCTTTGTCTCAGTGTATGTTTCTGTCAGTCTGTAATGGTCTCTCTATGTCTGTGTGTCTGTGCGACTCTGTCTGTCTGTCTATGTCTGTGTCCCCTCACCCTCTCTCTCTTCCGCTCTCCATGTCTATGTCTGTCTGTCCTGTCTGTCTTTCCCTTTGTTTGTCTGTCGGTCCATCCATCCGTCCTTCAGTCCGTCCATCTGTCTGTCTGTCTGTCTATATGTTTCTCTTAATGGTTTTGTAGTTGTGTGCAACATGATGTCTTGACCGAATATGAATATCTTTGGGGTGATCTTCTCCAAAGACTTAACCTTTTCATACTGACTAGAAGGCTTGGCTGTAAAAGCTATGAGAGGTAATCTGGTATTCTGACAATATCCATGGTGTCGAGGGAAAACAGCCCACGATTTTCGATTGCCAGACTCAACCCTTTCAAGATATAGAGGGGAGGTCTGGAATCTAAAGGCAGCGCATACTGTCATCAATTAGGGCATTTGATTGTTACTGCACGATGTTAGCATTCCAACACCAAGTGTGCTCGTGCATCCTGAAACCGGTAAATTCCCTTTGATGTTCTGGCATTTATAAAAATGTGTCACAAAATGGTTTCATTTACCACGCTGGCATAACTCTCTCTTCTCTCTCTCTCTCTCTCTCTCTCTCTCTCTCCTCTCTCTCTCTCTCTCTCTCCTCTCTCTCTCTCTCTCTCTCTCTCTCTCTCTCTCTGTTTCTGCCTGTCTCTCTCTTTTCACAATATCACCTTGTGACTCTGTCTTTCTCTCTCCTTCCCTCAACCCTCTCTCTCTCTCTCTCTCTCTCTCTCTCTCTCTCTCTCTCTCTCTCTCTCTCTCTCTCTCTCTCTCTCTCTCTCTCTCTCTCTCTCTCTCTCTCCACTATCTTACCTGTGACTCTATGTGTTCGTGCGTGCGTGCTTGGGTGCATGTATGCGTGTGTGGTCAACTTTTCAGTCTCCAAAAAACAAGGAAACAAACACATGAACGTGTGCGCTGGATTAATTGCTTGTTTGAATTATGTATTAACATTTACTGGGCCCAACCAAAAAAAGCTATAACAATATCACAGTGGATTTGTGCTGTGGCATAAACTATACGAACAATAAAGCAAGGGAAAGGCGGAGATGTGAGACTGATAGAGGTGTGAGGCAGCATTTGCACATGCGTGCACTTAAGAGGGAATGAGAGAGAAAGGAGGGGGTGGAAACCACAGAGAGAGAGAGAGAGGGAGAAGAGAGAGAAAGAAAGAAAGAAAGAGAGAGAGAGGGAAGGAGGGACAGAGACAGAGACAGACAGACAGACAGACAGACAGACAGACAGACAGACAGACAGACACAGAGAGACAGGAAGAGAGAGAGAGAGATGCCTAGGGGTGGGGTTGTGGAGGTGTACCGGAGGGGAAGCAGAGGTGTGACAGTCAGTGATTGAGAAGCAGTAGAATCGGGAATGTAGGAGAGGAGAGTGTGATTGTAGAGGGGGAAGGCGGAGAATGGGGGGCGGATGGGTGCTAGGTGGCTGGGATGAAGGAGTGCAGAGGGTGGCAGAAAGCGTTGGTGGAAAGATAACAGGATTGTGTCAGGCAAAGACATCACACTGTTGACAGTGTCTGGAATGTGTCTTGTGCTGTGCAGATCAGGATGCAAACGGCCCACACAGGGGATCTGTGCGCCAAACATCACAGAGACACGACAGGCAGACTGCAGGTTCGGCGCTCCAACGACAAGCACTGGATTACTCTTATGTGCATCTGCACAGACTCACTTGAAGGAGAGAGAGAGAGAGAGAGAGAGAGAGAGAGAGAGAGAGAGAGAGAGAGAGAAGAGAGAGAGAGAGGAGAGAGAGAAGAGAGAGAAAATTTTACTGTCTTTGTTATTCTGCTATGTTTAAGAAAACAAAAAGTAAAGAACAGAACAGGTAACAAAACAAGACAAAATAAAAAAAATATGCACACAAACACGAACACGCATTAAAAGATATATCTAATTCTCGATGCCAACAGCATTGAAGGATGTATTAACAACAACGAATAAGATAACCAGCCACTGTAGCGAAGTGCTAAGCGTAGGGAACTCCCGGTTTGGAGGTCGTGGGCGCGCTTCCCATCGGAGCCATTTATCTTTCAGATTTTTCTGAACCGAACCGACTCCTACCCAAATTTGAGTTTGGTATGGACTCATTTGGGAAGACTGGGATTGTAGAGTTGAGTTTCATCCACTTAATGGATGCATCTCTGAGGCACTTGCTCAAAAATGTCCTGACCAAAGCTGCAGGAGCCTGTATATCTCAATCCTGTCTGACGCTGGAGTTTACTATGCAAGGAACGCGCAGAGTACATCCCTGCCACGTAGTCTCAGACCGAAATAGAAACCTGTAGCATCGTTTTTATCTGCCTCAGTCTCATCAATCAGTATTTGAAAAAAAAACACCCTCAAATTCTGTGTCTCTTCATACCTAGCTCTTATAGTGCTCAGCTCACCACGCCTATGTCCTTTGTTGGTTCCGTCGGAGTGACCGGTACTGACAAATCCATCGGGACAGTAAGTAGACGGACTTGGTGACGCCCATCGAAGGTAGAGCTTGCTCACACTGGCTCCACGACTAAGCAATTATTGTCGCCTAGAGGGGCTAAGTAGGTGGTGTCCTGCGTAGGTTGGATCAGAACAGGCACCCCTGGACGTCATCGAAGAAACTCGGCAGCATTGCAGTGTCTCTTCTGGTGGGTTGCCTCATGATCATCTGGCAATGACTGGTCCTTTAAGACTGTCAGTGCTGGGGCTGTGGCGAGACGGCTCAGGCTTCGATTATCGACGGATCCGGGAACGAGAGGGAGTGCAGGGCAGGGGGGCGGCGGAATGAACAGGATTGTTGTCATGCCACTGTTGTGGTAGAGAAGATAAGGCAGCGAAAACAAGTATGAAATGATTTAGAGACAAAGAAGAAGAGAGTAGACAAGAATTGGTGGTAGCAGAAGCCAGTCGTCAGTCAGATTTGAGAGAGAGAGAGAGAGGAGAGAAGAGAGAGAGAGAGAGAGAGAGAGAGAGAGAGAGAGAGAGAGAGAGAGAGAGAGAGAGAAGAGAATGCGTGCGTGCGTGCGTCATCCTCTTCCTCCTTTTCCTCCACCTCCTCCTCCTCCTCCTCCTCATCATCATAATTTCTTCTTCTTCTTCTTCTTCTTCTTCTTCTTCTTCTTCTTCTTCTTCTTCTTCTTCTTCTTCTTTCCTATAATGATGATAATGATGATGACTACGACGACGACGACGCGGACGACGATGACAGCGACGACGACGACGACGACGACGACGCGACGACGACGACGACGACGACGACGACGATGATGATGATGATGATGATGATGATGGTGATGATGATGATGATGATGATGATGATGATGATGATGATGATGATGATGATGATGACGACGATGATGATGATGATCTTCGCCATTATTATCATTGTTGTTGTCAGTATCATCATCATTATTATTGTTATCATAGTTGCTAACACTATTTTCATGATGATGGTGATGGTCATGATGTTGATAATGATGATGATGATGATGATGATGATGATGATGATGATGATGATGATGATAATTGCCCTATGGCAGTAAGTGGTAGCGGTGCCGTAGCAGACACCTTGGCAGACACGAATCTCTATGACACTCTGTCCACAATCTTGCGCAGTGTAACAGAGGACTTACGTCCGATTCAGTCCTATGATCCTTGGCACCGCAAAATAATGACTAGTGCCACTTGGACATTATAGTTATGGGGTGTAATGACTCTTCTTAGGCTGATAACTATCCAAGAAGGAAAGTATAGTGAAGACGATCAAAGATGTTTACATTCATGTCTATATGTTCTTTTGTTTTTTGTGCTATGGAATAGGGTTGCGGGGAAGTGGAAGGAATGGGGGGAGGGGAACCTGGATGTGATTAGATGGGAAGGGGAGGATGGGGATGAGGATAGGAGGACGGATGATCTGTCTGTGTGTCTGTCTAGACATCTATGGCCAGAGTAACTATCTATCTATCTATCTATCTATCTATCTATCTATCTATCTATCTATCTATCTATCTATCTATCGATCTATCTTTCTATCTGTATCTATATCTATGGCCATACTCTCTATCTATCTATCTATCTATCTATCTATCTATCTATCTATCTATCT
>CM031610.1:67725104-67730104 GCA_018398815.1 Conus ventricosus
CATTCTCGTGTTATCGGCATCAAAGGCTACAGACAATAAAAAATAGAACAAGAAGAAGAAGAAGCAGAGAACAAATTAAAATAATAGATGATTATAGAAGCCAATAATCAATCACATTTCAGGAAAAGAAAGAAAGAGAGAGGGTAGGGGAAGGTAAGAGAGAGAGAGAGAGAGAGAGAGAGAGAGAGAGAGAGAGAGAGAGAGAGAGAGGAGATTGATTGATTTATTGACTGAATGACTATCTTTATTCCCAAGTATAACAAGATAAGAAAGACGATGTGTTTTAATCTGGCTCTTGGCCCTCCCGGGACTAACAATAAATACATAAACCACTATCACATCATACAGATCTAATTGCAACAAAACCACGTGATGATTCATATTGGTACTGAAGAGAAAAGGTATACACACTAAAAAGTGTCACACTCACAACACACACACACACACACACACACACACACACACACACACACACACACACACACACACACACACACACCACACACGCACCGCACGCATGTGCGCGCGCGCACGCACGCACGCACGCACGCACGCACGCACGCACGCACGCACGCACGCGCACGCACGCACGCACGCAACACACACACACACACACACACACACACACACACACACACACACACACATACACACACACACACACACACACACACCACAACACACACACACACACACACACACGCGCGCGCGCGCGCGCGCGCGCAAAGAGAGAGAGAGAGAGAGAAGAACAAGAACAAGAACAAGAACAAGAACAAAAACTTTATTCTCCAGGCCACTAGCCCATAGAAATAGGGTCAAAATATACAGATGTTATGCACGTGGAAATAAAGCAATTGTTACAGTAAATAATAATATCTGAGAATTACAACACAATAGACTTAAATCTTTCATCAATTTCTCCTTCAACTAGTTACAATATTCCTTTGACGGAGAGCATAGAAAATATACATAGCAAGTTTTCTTATCGCATCTACTGACCCCTTGTGAAGTGTATCGGTATACGGTTGTTTAATACCTTCCAGATATCTGTTTCTTATTTCATCATATCTAGGACAGTTATGTACAAAATGATTTTCATCTTCAATTACTTTACATGTTGGACAAGCAAAGTTTAGGTTTTCACTAAATATTCTCCTAAATGATGAACCATTTATTGGTAGTACCCCAGTCTTAATTTCACAAGTCCGTCACGGAAGCATCTGATATCTAAAAACTGGAAATAAGGTTCGCTTTCGAGGGTTGTTTTAAAAAGCCGATAATTTTTGTTATATATCTTTATTCATAATAGATTCCTCCCATTCTTGTAAATAATTATCTTTCAGTCTTTGTTTGAATAAAGAGAGAAAAGCCTTTTCACATCCTACACCTTGATTTATCCATGCATGCCCAAACCCCATTCTGAACATAATGTTTTGATCTGACTTGCCCAACAAACTTTGCCCTTTCATCTAATTTCCAAAGCATTGCATATGCCATCCTTGGGATTCTAGTCATGTCCATCTTTAGAATTTTAAGCCAATATTTAAACACATCTGAAATAACTATTCACATATAATGGGTGCCTCCCTGTTTCCCCAAGAACAAACTTGTTTGGTATTTTTAATGGGACTCGTAAAAATCGTTTACATGCATAACTGTGAACCTTTTCAATGTTGTCTAATCTATTCATACCCCACATTTCAGCCGCATACAGTAATATAGGTTGTACTTGAGTGTCAAATATTTTGAAAAAACAAGATTTTGAAATATCATGCAATCTGCCATATGTTTCACACATTCAATGCAAGCTCTTCTGCCCTTTACCGCCAGAGCATCAACACACTTTGGTATGCTCATTTTGGTTGTAAACACAAAACCGAGATAGTTATATTCATTTACTACTTCTAAAGAATCTCCATTTATATTCCATTTGTCGTTCTTGCCCGAAACCCCCTTTTCGAAATACCATAACCTTTGTTTTGTCTTTGTTAATATTCAGAAATAGCTTTTTGCAAGATTCGTTCAGTACATCAATTTGATTCTGTAAACCTTTAGCGGTGTCGGACAGCAGAACTATATCATCAGCAAACAAAAGTATACATAGCTCAACATAACCTGGTAACAACTGAATACCATGCATTCCATTTTCTTCCACAGCCATAGCAATTTCATTTATAAAAATCGAAAAAAGTTCTGGGCTCAGGATGCAGCCTTGTCTCACCCCAACAGGACAATCAAAAAAATCAGTTACACGATCCTCTATTCTGACGCATGAAAGAGCTGATTTATAAATAGCCTTATTGCTTTAATAAATTTACCATGAATTCCTGTTTTTATCAGAATCTCAAATAATGATCCATGTTGAACTGAATCGAACGCTTTTTCAGGTCCACAAAACATGCAAAAAGCTTTCCTCCTTTCTTTGAAAAACATTTCTGAATGATTGCATTCAAGGTAAAAATGTGGTCAAATGTAGAATACCCCTTTCTGAAACCTGCTTGGGACTCTGTTAGCTTCTTATTTGTTTCAGTAAAGTTCACTAATCTCTTGTTGAGAATATTAGTATAGCATTTACTCATTAAACTCAATAATGACACACCTCTGTAATTATCTGTTACTGATTTATCACCTTTCTTAAAAATTGGTACTATAATGGATTTTGTCCATTCCTCAGGTATTGACCTTTCTCGAAAAGATTATTAAATAATTTTGTCATGAATTTGACTGATTTCTCACTACATAGTTTTAGCATTTCTGAAGTAATTCCATCAATACCGCATGCTTTTCCATTTTTCAGTTCATGAACTGCCTCGTAAACTTCTCTTTCATAAATAGGTGAGTTTAAATCACTGCATTCTGATTCATAACTTTCAAAGCTAAAATCAAATGTTTTTATTTCTGGAACATTGAATAGGTTTTTAAAGTAGTGAAGCCATTGCTGGTCAGAAATTTCAGGACAAATGCGAGCCCTTTTCTTACCAGACATGAATTTAACTTCTTTCCAAAATGATTTACTGTCTTTGGCAAAACTTGCAAGTTTCCTTGCTTTTTCACGTTTAAAGCTACTCTTTTTTCTCTTATCAGAGTTTTGTACTCCTTCCTATCCTGAACAAATTGTCTCCTTTCCTCTGATTGTTGTGTCTTTGACACAGAATATGTTACGTGCCTTGCTTTGTTTGATTTCCTCAGTATCATCAACGAATTCCTTGCTTTTATCTTAAACTGTCTACATTCAGCATCAAACCACTGTGGAAGTTTAATCTCTTTATCAATACAGACACATTTTTTCATGCAGTTACTGCTTAGCACCAAAGTTCTAGAAAACAAGGTTACAGCTTGATTTATATCACTATCAATATGTGCTAGAGCTTGTAAGTACATATCTTGCATTTCCTTTGTATTAACCTTTTCAAGGAACTGTTGTTCTAATGATTTATCCCAACATTGCTTTTCCATCACTTTTTTGCTTTCTTACCTTGGCTGTCCACGTTTGCCTGAGAATTCAGGGTGGTTAACAGTTTGATACAAACAGGTAAATGTGATGAATCAATAGAGGACAGAACATTTAAAGAACTAATATAATTCTGGAAAAATAAACCACTAGAAGTTATAAAGTAATCAATTGTGCTCCCTCCATTGCTCGATACAAAAGTGAGTGATTCATCAAAATCATAATTACTTAGACCATGAGAATTATACATTCAAACGTTGTGCATAAATTTAATAAATCTCGCCCAAAACCTGTTATTTCTTTATCCTCAGAATGCCGAGTAATCATCTGATCTGTAACTTCTTTATCCGTTTTCCATACATTGTCCGTAAACAGTTCATTCTGTAGTGATGCATTCATACATCCTGTCCTTGCATTCAGGTCACCACATATTATAATGTAGAAATCCTCGTAACGTTCATACAAGTCCATCAAACATTGTTCAATGATTTCAATCCCATACCCCTGCTCTGTCTGTGTCCAGTATCTGCTATCATATGGATGAATGTATGTACAGATAAGAAAAATTGGCTTATCTGTTTCTAATAACTTTCGATCAAGTTGCAAAATAATAACTTGGTCCAAATGTGTATCAATGCTCTTAACAAATTGTGACAACCACTTATGCACAAACACACCACTCCACCTGAACTACGTCCTTGATTAGACAATTTAACAGCTTTTGACGCAAATACATTATAATCAATAAAAGGCGAAAATGAAATCGTATCCACGTATATGAATGTTTCATTCAATGAAAAGATATCAAAAGACAAAAGAGTTGACACAACGTCTGGTATATCCAGTTTTTGCATCAAACCTTCGCAATTCCACGTACATATGTTGATACAGTTATGGCTTCGGCCTCCCCGTCATTTAGTGTTACCGTCTCCCCTTTTGCACCCCCGCCAGATTCCCTTCCCCCACCATCATTTGTCTCCATTTCTGTCCGTCTGCCTCCCATCTCTCCATCCACTCTCTCAACTTGACTTCCCCGTCTGCCTCCATCACCCCTTCCTCCCCTTCACTCTTCCCTGCCCCTCTTCCCCCCATAACACTTTCACCCCTCTCCCTCCCCTGTCCCCCTTTCCTTCCTGCACCACTGTCACCCCTTCCATTCCCTCCTTCTCCTCTGTCCGCCATCGTACTATCTCCTTTCCCCCCTTTCCCGCTGTACTGATGCGGATAAAGCTCTCAGTAACCTGCATTTGTCTGCACCTCGTTTTGCTTCGGGTAAGACGACCTGCTGTTTTGGGAGTTTCAGTCACCACAGAACAGTTTTGTGCCGTGGACTTCACCTGTGGCAAGCTACATGCTTGCAAGATGACAGGTGACTGGCTCTCTACGTCACCTTGCTTCATTCCCACTGCCACTGCCTGTTTCACAAGGGTCACACTGCTGTCTGAAGTGTCTAAGGGAGAGGGTATAGTCGGTACAGGTTCTGACACAATTGGTGGGGTCTGAGCAGAATGACCCCTGGGGTACAATCAGTTAGTACCAGGGAGTTGGA
>CM031610.1:67774589-67777089 GCA_018398815.1 Conus ventricosus
TCTATTCTTATGGAGCATGGAAAGGTGTCTGGAATGAGATTTGTTTTCATTTTTCTTCAAATTTCATCAGAAGACATTCCTTTTTTCCACAATCTAGTGTCAGTTTGTTGACCGCCATCCATCGCCTGGCATCTGAGATACAGATTCCACTCTGGAAATGTGACCTGCGTTGTACCAACTGAAGCTGGATGGCATCTGTGAAAGACTGACTGGAGAATAACAATAATAAAAAATGTGTAACAATAATAAAAGTGTGTAATAATAATAATAAAAGTGTGAAATAATAATAAAAGTGTGTAATAATAAAAAAAGTGTGTAACAATAATAAAAGTGTGTAATAATAATAAAAGTGTGTAATAATAATAAAAGTGTGTAATAATAATAAAAGTGTGTAACAATAATAAAAGTGTGTAACAATAATAAAAGTGTGTAACAATAATAAAAGTGTGTAATAATAATAAAAGTGTGTAACAATAATAAAAGTGTGTAATAATAATAAAAGTGTGTAACAATAATAAAAGTGTGTAACAATAATAAAAGTGTTTCATATACAAAATAAAGAAAGTAGAGCCAAGGAAAGAATCATGTGGAACACATTTCTGAACATGAGATGCTCTTAACGAAAACAATCATTCGCACAACAAAAGGGCTTGCTAGACAGACATGAACAAAACGCACAACAAAAGGGCTTGCTAGACAGACATGAACAAAACGCACAACAAAAGGGCTTGCTAGACAGACATGAACAAAACGCACAACAAAAGGGCTTGCTAGACAGACATGAACAAAACGCACAACAAAAGGGCTTGCTAGACAGACATGAACAAAACGCACAACAAAAGGGCTTGCTAGACAGACATGAACAAAACGCACAACAAAAGGGCTTGCTAGACAGACATGAACAAAACGCACAACAAAAGGGCTTGCAAGACAGACATGAACAAAACGCACAACAAAAGGGCTTGCTAGACAGACATGAACAAAACGCACAACAAAAGGGCTTGCTAGACAGACATGAACAAAACGCACAACAAAAGGGCTTGCTAGACAGACATGAACAAAACGCACAACAAAAGGGCTTGCTAGACAGACATGAACAAAACGCACAACAAAAGGGCTTGCTAGACAGACATGAACAAAACGCACAACAAAAGGGCTTGCTAGACAGACATGAACAAAACGCACAACAAAAGGGCTTGCTAGACAGACATGAACAAAACGCACAACAAAAGGGCTTGCTAGACAGACATGAACAAAACGCACAACAAAAGGGCTTGCTAGACAGACATGAACAAAACGCACAACAAAAGGGCTTGCTAGACAGACATGAACAAAACGCACAACAAAAGGGCTTGCTAGACAGACATGAACAAAACGCACAACAAAAGGGCTTGCTAGACAGACATGAACAAAACGCACAACAAAAGGGCTTGCTAGACAGACATGAACAAAACGCACAACAAAAGGGCTTGCTAGACAGACATGAACAAAACGCACAACAAAAGGGCTTGCTAGACAGACATGAACAAAACGCACAACAAAAGGGCTTGCTAGACAGACATGAACAAAACGCACAACAAAAGGGCTTGCTAGACAGACATGAACAAAACGCACAACAAAAGGGCTTGCTAGACAGACATGAACAAAACGCACAACAAAAGGGCTTGCAAGACAGACATGAACAAAACGCACAACAAAAGGGCTTGCTAGACAGACATGAACAAAACGCACAACAAAAGGGCTTGCTAGACAGACATGAACAAAACGCACAACAAAAGGGCTTGCTAGACAGACATGAACAAAACGCACAACAAAAGGGCTTGCTAGACAGACATGAACAAAACGCACAACAAAAGGGCTTGCTAGACAGACATGAACAAAACGCACAACAAAAGGGCTTGCTAGACAGACATGAACAAAACGCACAACAAAAGGGCTTGCTAGACAGACATGAACAAAACGCACAACAAAAGGGCTTGCTAGACAGACATGAACAAAACGCACAACAAAAGGGCTTGCTAGACAGACATGAACAAAACGCACAACAAAAGGGCTTGCTAGACAGACATGAACAAAACGCAGAAAGAACAGAGCCACGATAAGCGCAGAGATCCTGAAGTCGTTGAAGAATGGTCTCATGGTCGACTGTGTAAACAGCTGACGACAGATGAAGCGGAATGGGAACTGAAACATTTCATTTGTCAAGTGAGAGAAAACTGTCATTTATAACTTTGAGAAGCGTAGTTTCTGACCGTGACTGTATGGTCAGCACACTGATAGTCAAATGAGGCCACGAGTGTTGAAATAAACAAAGCTTTGCTGAAGGAGGATTTTTGTCAACTTTGGACAGAAAAAAGTTTTAAAACAGGCTGGTAGATTTCAGGGGTGTTTTTTTCTTCAAGTGAGGGCTTTTTGAGCTGTGGTTTTATTACGGCTTTCCTGAAGGAGGGAAAACAACTACAGAAAAGAGAACTCTTGAAAATACGTGTCATGGTGGGAA
>CM031610.1:67787089-67807896 GCA_018398815.1 Conus ventricosus
CAAGAGACAGACAGACAGATGCAGAGAGAGACAGACAGACAGACACACAGACAGACCACAGACAGACACACAGACAGGACATAGCAAAAACAGCACGTGTTACAATTATTTCCCACTGCCTTTGATGTGAGGGGCAAGCTGATAGCAATGAGCCTTAACTCATTACAGTGAGTCACTGAGCACACACACACACACACACACACACACACACACACACACACACACACACACACCACACAACACACACACACACACACACACACTTTTGAAAAATGCAATATTGATGTCATTTCACTCTCACCTGCTCCTGTTGTTCCCCCGGTGCCTCCATGGGAACATAGACAAGCTATCTTTGATGTCGATTACACTAATGTCCGGAAAATGATAACATTAACGTTTTAACTTCTAAAGTGAGAAAAAACTTAGAAAACAATATTCAAATCATTTAAAACATTTTACGGATGGTTCCATTTGCCAGTTAAGTGCAGGTTCAGGTTTTGTTATTCCGGCTTTAAAGTTCAAAAAGCATACAGCCTTGGAAAAGGATTTTCTATTTTTACGGCAGAATTGTATGCTATTCTTATGGCATTACTCTTTATTTGTGATAGTAATCATTCTTTCTGTAACATTTTATTTTGTGTTGATTCTAAGGCAGTGTTAGATAGTTTGAAAGTTTGGGATGTTAAAACAAGGAAAGATGTAATCTTTGAAATATAGCATCTAATTAATTACATTATTTCCACAGGAATTAATATAGTCTTCTGCTGGGTCCCTTACACTGTGGTATTTATTGGAATGAAATAGCAGATAAACTAGCCAGACGCGGGGTAATGGGCAATGCTGCAAAAAGTAATTTGAAGTTAGATATATATTAAATACATTCGTTATTGGAAAGCTGTTTCCGACTGGAGAAGTCTCAAGATAAATGTGTAATGGAAACATATCCTAGACATATTTCTAGTTTAATATACAAGATACGTTTGAACTCTTGGAAGACCAAATATTCCCAAGATATAGTGTGTGCATGTTCTAAGCCATTATCTGGTGAACACATACTTTTCCATTGCCCCATTTTAAATGCTCTTTATTCAAAAGCAAACATTGAAATTTCGAAATCTAAACCGGCTCACGCTATTTCTTTCAGTTCAGAAATTGTTGAGGTTGCAAAAATTATCTCTAAATCTCAAATTAGCATATTTTTATAATTATGATAGTGTAGTTTATATTTAAGTGTGTTCTGTTCTTGACATTATTTATTACCCCCTCCCCTGTCCTCCTCCGTGCCCCTCCCCCAACCCCACTCCCCCTCCCCACCCACCCCTCCCCCTTGTAAAGTCTACTATCACCAAGTGTGAACAGACTATAAATCAACAACAACAACAACAACAACACACACGCGCGCCACTGTGGTATAAAGTGGAATGAAATAGCAGACAGTCTTGCAAAAGAAAGAGCAAATAGAAATGCTGAAAATTTATTAAACTGGTCCACCTTAGATGTATCCCGCTGTCGATATTAATCCAAATCATTGGTATATTTTCATATACATAAGAAGAATTTAAGTGAAACCTAAAAGTCTAGTTGTCCATCGTGCCCAGGCACATTTGTCAGATTAATTCATAAGTTAAGCTAGGAATTATCTTGGAATAATCTTAGATTCTCATGGGATTACTTGTGTCTGCAGAGAAAAACATTTCAGGTTAATCATGTTTTATTTGAATGCTCAGTGTTGACCAGCTCTATCAGGGAAAGGTATTGTGATGACAAAACTTTGGTAATGTTAGTTCTGTCTTATTTGGTTTCCCATGTTGCTGAAATTGCCATGGTTATTCGCTGTCACACGGGTTGCACAAAATTTTTAGTAAAGATCAATACTAGAGTTATTTACGATTTGTAAGTATGCTACATATAAGACGTGGGTAGAAAGTATCACGTGGATGATAAATTAAGTGTGGTGGTTTTTTTGTGGTTTTTTTTGTAAAATAAGGTCTATATCATCTGGCGATGAAAAGACTATTAAATTAATCATGGACGGAACTGATACTGATACTACACGCGCGCGCGCGCGCGCACACACTCACACCACACCACTACACAATCTATCACTATCAAACACTCACACTCTCACACACAAAACACACACACGCACGCACCGCACGCTCGCACGCTCGCACGCACGCACGCCACACGCACACACACACACTCTCATCACAAACTCACACACACACTCACACACACCACACACACACACACACACACACACATCCTTACTTTAGAGTGAGTCCTTTATTATACACCACTGTTGATAAACAACAGGAGACCTAAAGGGACGGGGGGGGGGGGGGGGGTGTATTTGGCATGGCTCTGAAGATAAGCGGTGCTGTGGTGAAAGGAGAGGAGAACTGGACGGGGGGGGGGGGTATTTGGCAGAGATGAAGCAGGTGCTGTGGTGAAGGAGAGGAGAACTGGACGGGGGGGGGGGGGGGGAGGGGGTATTTGGCTGGGATGTAGAAAGGGTGCTGTGGTGTGAAGGGAGAGGAGTTCGGACCGGGGAGGGGGGGAGGGGGTATTTGGCAGGGATGAAGGAAAGAGGGTGCTGTGGTGAAGGAGAGGAGTAAAACTGGACGGGGGGGGGGGGGGGGAGGGGGTATTTGGAGGGATGAAAAAAGGGTGCTTGCTGGGTGATTCGGACGAGTGAACAGGAGGGGGGAGTGGGGGGGGAGGGGTGTATTTGGCAGGGATTGAAGAAGGGTGCGGTGGTGAAGGAGTGGAGAACGGTGGGAGGGGGGGGTGGTGTGGGTATTTGGCAGGAGGTCAGAAGGGTGCTGTGGTGAAGGAGAGGAGTACAGCGAGGGGGGGGGGGAGGGGGTATTTGCAGGGTTGAAGAAGGGTGCTGTGGTGAGGAGTGGAGACAGGAGGGGGGGGGGGGGGGAGAGGGGTATTTGGCAGGGATGAGAAGGGTATGTGCTTGGTGAACGGAGAGGAGAACAGGAGGGGGGTGGGTGATGGGGGTATTTGGCAGGGATTGAAGAAGGCGTGCTGTGGCTGATGGAAGGAGGACAGGAAGGGGAGTGGGTATTTGGCAGGGTTGAAGAGGGTGCTGTGGTGAAGGGAGAGGAGGACAGGAGGGGGGGGGGAGGCGGTTTTTGGCAGGGATGAAGAAGGGTGCTGTGGTGAAGGACGAGGAAGGACAGGAAGGGGGGGGGGGAGGTGGGATTAGGCAGGGATGAAAGAAGGGTGTGTGGTGATGGAGAGGAGGGTATGGGGGGGAGGGGGGGGGGGAGAGGGGGTATTTGGCAGGGATGAGAAGGGTGCTGTGAGTGAATGGAGAGGAGGACTGGAAGGGGGTGTGGGTATATGGCAGGGATGATGATGGGTGCTGTGGTGAAGGAGAGTGAGGACAGGGGGGGGGGGTATTGGCAGGGTTGATGAAGGGTGCTGTGGTGAAGGAGTGGAGGCACAGGGGGGGGAAGGGGGTATTTGGCAGGGAGGAGAAGGGTGTGTGTTGTGAAGGAGAGAGAGGGCAGGTGGGGGGGAGGGGCATTTGGCATGGATGAAGAAGGGTGATGTGGTGCTGGAGAGGAAGGACAGGTGGGGGACGGGGGTATTTGGCAGATGAAGAAGGGTGTGTGGTGATGCGAGAGGAGGACAGGTGGGGGGAGGGAGGGGGTATTTGGCAGAGATGAATGAAGGGATGCCTTGCTGTAGCGTGAAGGAGAGGAGGACTGGTGGGGGGTGGAGGGGGTATTCTCGGCAGGGATGAGAAGGATGCATGTGGTAAGGAGAGGAGGAAGGAGGGTTGGGAGGGAGGGGGGTATTTTGGCAGGATGAAGAAGGTGCTGTGGTGAAGGAGACGAGGGACAGGAGGGGGGTGGGAGGGGGTTTTATTTGGCAGAAGATGATGAATTGTGCTGTGGTTGAAGGAGAGGTGGAAAGGAGGGGGCGAGGGAGGGGGTATTTGGCAGGGGAGGACGAAGGGTGCTTCTGGTGAGGAAAGGAGAACAGGAGGGGGGGGGAGTAGGGGGTATTTGGCAGGATGACGAAGGGTGTTGTGGGTGGAGAGAGGTGGCAATGGGGGGGGGGGGGGTTTTTGGCAGGGTTGTAGAAGGGTGCTGTGGTGAAGGAGAGGAGGACAGGAGGGCGGGAGGGGGTATTTGTCAGGGTGGATGTAAGGGGTGCTGTGGCGAAGGAGAGGAGGACAGGAGGGGGAGGGGGTATTTGTCAAGGATGAAGAAGGGTGCTGTGGTGAAGGAGAGGTGGACAGGAGGGAGGGGGGTATTGGCAAGGGAGGAAGAAGGGTGCTTGTGGTGAGGAGGGAGGACAGGAGTGGGAGGGGGTATTTGACAGGGTTGAAGAAGGGTGCTGGGTGAAGGAGAGGGGACAGGAGGGGGGAGGGGGTATTTGCAGGGATGAAAAGAAGGGTGCGTGAGTTGAGGAGAGGAGGGACAGGGGGGAGGGGGTATTTGACAGGGATGAAGTAGGGTGCTGTGGTGTTAGGAGAGTGAGGAACAGGGAGGGGGAGGGGTATTTGGCAGGGATTGAAAAAGGGTCTGTTGTTGAAGGAGTGGAGGACAGGAGGGGGGAGGGGGTATTTGACAGGGATGTAGAAGGGTGCTGTGGTGAGGAAGAGGGGACAGGAGGGAGGGGGTGGGGGTGGGTATTGTACGGGAAGAAGAAGGGCGCTGTGGTGAAGGAGAGGAGGTCAGGAGGGAGGGGAGGGGGTATTTGACAGGGATGAAGTAGGGTGTTGTTGGTGAAGGAGAGGAGGCAGGAGGAGGGGGGTATTTGGCAGGGATGAATAAGGGTGCTGTGGTGAAGGAGATTGAGGACGGAGGGATGGGTGGGGTATTGGCGGGATGCATGGAAGAAGGGTTGCTGTTGGTGAAGGTGAGGAGGACGGAGGGGGGAGGGGGTATTTGACAGGGATGAAGAAGGGCGCTGTGGTGAAGGAGTGGAGGACAGGAGGGAGGGGTATTTGGCAGGATTGAAGAAGGGTGCTGTGGTGAAGAGAGGAGAACAGGAGGGAAGGGGAGGGGGTATTTGACAGGGATGAAGAAGGCGTGCTGTGGTTGAAGGAGAGGGGACAGGAGGGAGGGGGGGGGGTATTTGGCAGGGATTGAAGGAGGGTGCTGTGGTGAATGGAGAGGAGGACAGGAGGGGAGGGGGTATTGACAGGGTGAAGAAGGGCGCTGTCTGTGAAGGAGTGGAGGACAGGAGGGAGGGGTATTTGGCAGGATGAAAAAAGGGTGCTGCCCCCCCCCACCATTGGTGAAGGAGAGGAGGAACAGGAGGGGGGGGGGGGGGAGGAAGCGGGTATTTGGCAGGGATGTAGAAGGGTGCTCTGGTGGTGAAGGAGAGGAGAACAGGTGGGGGGGGGAGGATAGGGAAGCGGGTATTTGACAGGGATGGAAGTAGTGCTGTGGTGAAGGAGAGGAGAACTGGGTGGGGGAGGGGGTATTTGGCAGGGGATGAAGAAGGGTGCTGTGGTGAAGGAGGCGAGGACAGGGAAAGGGGGGGGTGGGGGGGTATTGGCAGGGATGAAGAAGGGTGCTTGTGGTGAAGGAGAGGAGGACAGGGGTTGAGGGAGGGGGTATTTGGCAGGATGAAGAAGTTGCGTGGTGAAGGAGTGGAGGACAGGTGGGGGGGGGGGGTAGGGGGTATTTGGCAGGGAATGATGAAGTATAGGGCGCTGTGTGTGAAGGTGACACGTGGAGGAACAGGAGAGCAGGACAGGAGAGTGGACAGGAGGGTGGGGGTATTTGGCAGAGATGAAGGTGAAGGGCGTGTGGTGATGGAGAGGAGTACTGAGGGTGGGAAGGGGAGGGGGTATGTTTTTTTTTTTGGGAACGGATGAAGAAGGATGCTGTGGTGAAGGAGAGGAGAACAGGAGGGGGAACGGGAGGGTGTTTTGGCAGGGTTGAGAAGGGGCGCTGTGGTGATGGAGTGTAGGACAGGAAGGGGGTGGAGGGGTTTATTTGGCAGGGATGAAGAAGGGTGCTCTGGTGAATGGAAGAGGAGAACAGGAGGGGGGGGGGGGAGGGGTATTTTGGAGGGATGATGATGGGTGCTGTGGTGAAGGAGAGGAGGACAGGAGGGGTGGGGGAGGAGGTATTTGGCAGGGATGGAAGACTTGTGCTTTGGTGAAGGACGAGGAGGACAGGAGGGGGGGGGGGGCGCAAGGGCGTATTTGGCCAGGGATGAAGAAGGGTCTCTGGTGAGGAGAGGAGAACAGGAGGGGGGGGGAGGGGGTATTTGACAGGGATGAAGAAGGGTGTTGTGGTGTTGAAGGAGAGGAGGACAATGGGGGGGGGTGGGGGTACTTGGCAGGGATGAAAGATGGTGCGGTGGTGATGGAGGAGGGAGGACTGGAAGGGGAAGTGGGTATTTGGCAGGGATGTAGAAGGGTGCTGGTGTGATGAGTGGAGGATGACAGGAAGGGGATGTGGGTATTTGGCAGGATGAAGAAGGGTGACTGCTGGTGAAGGAGAGAAGTACAGGAGGGGGCGGAAGGGAGGGGGTATTTGGCAGGGTGAAGAAGGGTTGCTGTGGTGAAGGAGAGGAGACCGGAGGGGGGGGGGGAGGGGTGTATTTGGCAGGGATGAAGAAGGGGTTGTGCTGTGGTGAAGGAGGAGGAGGACAGGAGGGGAGTGGGTATTTGGCAGGGATGAAGAAGGGTGTACTGTGGTGAAGGAGAGGAGGACAGGGGCGGGGGGGGGTATTTGGAGGGGACATGAAGAAGGGTGCTGTGGTGAGAGAGAGGAGGACAGGGGGGGAAGGGGGGAAGGGGGTACTTGCAGGGATGAATGAAGGGTGCTGTGGTGAAGGATGAGGAGGCAGGATGGGGGGAGAGGGGGCATGTGGCATGGATGAAGAAGGGTTGCTGTGGTGAAGGTAGGGAGCGGTCAGGTGGGGGGGAGGGGGTATTTGGCAGGGATGATGAAGGGTGCTGTGGTGAAGGAGAGGAGGACAGGAGGGGGAGGGAAGGGGGTATTTGGCAGAGATGAAGAAGGTGCTTGCTGTGGTGAAGGAGAGCGAGGACCAGGATGGGGGAGGAGGGGTGTTTATTGGCAGGGATGAAGAAGGATGCTGTGTGGAGGAGGAGGGGACAGGAGGGGGGAGGGGGGGGGTATTGGGCAGGGATGAAGAAGGGTGCTGTGGTGAAGGAGACGTAGGACAGGGAAAGGGGGGGGGGAGCCCCCCCCCCCCCCCCCGGGGGGTATTTGCAGAGATGAAGAATTGTGCTGTGGTGAAGGGAGAGGAGGAAAGGAGGGGGGAGGGGAAGGGGGGTATTTGGAAGGGATGACGAACAAGGTGCTATGGTGAAGGAGATGGAGAACAGGAGGGGGGGGGGGGTGGGGTATTTTGGCAGGGATAAGAAGGGTGTTGTGGTGAAGGAGGAGGTGGACAATGGGGGGGGGGGTATTTGGGCAGGGATGAAGAAAGGTGCAGGTGTGTGAAGGAGAGGAGGGACTAGGAGGGGGGAGGGGGTATGGTATTTGTCAGGCATGATAGATGGGTGCTGTGGCGAAGGAGAGGTGGACAGGAGGGGGAGGGGATTTGACAGGAGATGAGAAGGGTGCTGTGGTGTAGGAGAGGAGGACAGGAGGGGGGAGGGGTATTTGGCAGGATGAAGAAGGGTGCTGTGGTGATGGAGAGGAGGGAACAGGAGGGGGGAGGGGGTATTTGACAGGATGAAGAAGTGTGCTGTGCGTGAAGGAGGGAGGAGGAACAGGAGGGGGGAGGGGGTATTTGGCAGGGAATGAAGATGGAAGTTTGCTGTGGTGAAGGAGGGAGGAGGACAGGGGGGTGGGGTATTTGACAGGGATGAAGAAGGGTTGCTGTGGTGAAGGATAGGAGGACAGGGGGGGAAGGGGGTTATTTGGCAGGGATGAAAAGGGTGCTGTGTGCTATGTAGGAGAGGAGGACCAGGAGGGGGAGGGGTATTTGACAGGATGAAGAAGGGGCTGTGTGAGGAGAGGAGGACAGGATGGAGGGGGGAGGGGTATTTGGCAGGGGTATGAAGACGGGTGCTGTGGTGAAGGAGAGGAGGACAGGAGGGAGGGGGAGGGGGTATTTGACAGGGATGAAGAGGGTTGTTGAGGTGAAGGAGAGGAAGGACAGGAGGGAGGGGGTATTTGGCAGGGATGAAGAGGGTGCTGTTGGTGAAGGAGTAGGAGAGATCAGGAGGGAGGGGGTTTTTGGCTGGGATGAAGAAGGGTGCTTGTGGTGAAGGAGAGGAGGACAGTAGGGGGGGGGGGTGTATTTGGCAGGGTTGGAAGAAGGGTGCTGTGGGAAGGAGAGGAGGACTGGAGGGGGGAGGGGAGGGGGTATTTGACAGGGTGAGAAGGGCGCTGTGGTGAAGGAGAGGGAGGACAGGAGGGGGTGGGGGTATTGGCAGGGATGAAGAAGGGTGGCTGCTGTGGTGTTGGAGAGGAGAACAGGAGGGCGGGGGGGGGGGGGAGCGGGTATTTGGCTGGGAGAAGAAGGGTGCTCTGGTGATGGAGAGGAGAACAGGAGGGGGGGGGGGGGGCAAGCGGGTATTTGGCAGGGATGAAAGAAGGTGCTGGGTGAATGAGAGGAGAAAGGAGGGGGACGGGGGTGGGTATTTTGGCAGGGATGATAGATGGGTGCTGTGGTTGTAAGGGGGAGGACAGAAGGGGTGGGGGGATTTGGCAGGGATGAAGAAGGGTGCTGTGGTGAAGGAGAGGAGGACAGGGGTTGAGGAGGGTGTATTGGCTGGGATGAAGAAGGATGCTGTGGTGAAGGAGAGGAGGTCAGTGGGGGGCGGGTAGGGGGGGTATTTGGCAGGATGAAGATGGGCGCTGTGGTGAAGGAGTGGGAGGACAGGAGGACAGGATGGGAGGGGGGTATTTGGCTGAGATGAAGAGGGCGCTGTGGTGAAGGGAGGAGTACAGGAGGGGGGGAGTAGGGGTGTTTGCAGGGATGAAGAAGGATGCTGTGGTGTAGGAGAGGAGAACAGGAGGGGGGAACGGAGGGGGTATTTGGAGGGATGATTGAAGGGCGCTGTGGTGAAGGAGCGTAGGACAGGATGGGGGAGGAGGAGGGTTATTTGGAGGGATGAAGAATGGGTGCCTCTGGTGAAGGAGAGGTGGGATACAGGAGGCGGGGAGGGGGGGGGGGGGAGGGGGTATTTGGCAGGATGAAGAAGGGTGCTGTGGTGAAGGAGGAGGAGGGGGACAGGAGGGGGGGGAGGACGGTATTTGGCAGGATGAAGACTTGTGCTTTGGTGAAGGAGAGGAGGACAGGAGGGGGGGGGGGGGGGCAAGGGGGATTCGGGCAAGGGATGAAAGAAGGGTGCTTCTGGTGAAGGAGAGGAGATCAGGAGGGGGGGGAGGGGGTATTTGACAGGCTGAAGAAAGGGTGTTGTGGGTGAAGGTGAGGAAGGGACAATGGGGGGGTGGGGGGTTATTTGGGCAGGGTATGAAAGAAGGGTGCTGTGTGTGAAGGAAGGGAGGTCAGGGAGGGGGAGGGGGGTATTGACAGGGATGAAGAAGGTCAGCTTTGTGTGAAGGAGAGGAGGACAGGAGAGGGGGTATTTGGCAGGGATGAAGAAGGGTGCTGTGGTGTAGGAGAGGAGGAAGGAGGGGGCAGGAGGGGGGTTAATTTTGGCAGGTTGAAGATGGGTGCTGTGGTGAGGTGAGGAGGATCAGAGGCGGGGAGGGGTATTTGGCAGGATGAAGATGGGTTGTTGTGGTGAAGGAGAGGAGGACTGGAGGGGGAGGGGGTATATTTGGCAGGGATGGAAGAAGGGTGTTGTGGTGAAGGAGAGGAGGACAATGGGGAGGGGGGATGCGGGGGGGGTTAATTTTTTTTTTTGGGGGGAAAAAAACAAAAAGGGATGGAAGAAGGGTGCTTGTGGTGAAGGAGAGGGGAGGAAAGGAGGAGGGGGAGGGGTGGTATTTGGCAGGGATGGAAGAAGGTGCTGTGGTGAAGGAGTGGAGGGACAGGGGGGGGAGGGGGGGGGGGGGGAGGGAGGGGGATTAGGCAGGGAGAAGATGGGTGTGTGGTGATGGAGAGGGAGGACAGGAGGGGGTGAGGGGGTATTTGGGCAGGGTTGAAGAAGGGCCGCTGTGTGTGAGGACGCAGGGAGGACAGGAGTGGCAGGGGTATTTGGCAGGATGAAGAAGGGCGCCTGTGGTGAAGGACGAGGTGGTGAGGACCAGGAGGGGGGGGGGGGTTTTGTGCGTTTGGCAGAAGGGATGAAGAAAGGGCGCTGTGGTCGAAGAGAGGAGGAAGGAGGGAGGGGGTATTTGGCAGGGATGAAAAAGGGCGATGTGGTGAAGGAGTGGGGGGGGGGGGGGGGGGGGGGGTGGAGGACAGTGAGGGGGGGGGGATATTGGCAGGGATGAGAAGGGTGCTGTGTGAAGGACGAGGAGGGACAGGAGGGGGGGGGGGGGGGTATTTGCTGGGATGAAGATGGGTGCTGTGGATGAAGGAGAGGAGGGACAGGTGGGGGGGGAGGAGGTATTTAGCTGGGGTGAAGACTTGTGCTTTGGTGAAGGAGAGTGAGGTGGAGGGGGGGGGGGGCCGGGGGGGCAAGGGGGTATTTGGCAGGGATGAAGAAGGGTGCTCTGGTGAAGGAGAGGAGACAGGAGGGGGGGTGGGGTGGGAGGGGGTATTTGGCAGGGATGATGAAGGGTGTTGTTGGGTGAAGGATATGAGGACAATGGGGGCGGGGGGGGGTATTTGGATGGATGAAGAAGGGGTGCTGTGGTGAAGGACGAGGTGGACAGGAGGGGGGTGGGGTAGTTGGCGGGATGAAGAAGTGCGCTGTTGTGGTGAAGGTGAGGAGGGACAGGTGGGAAGGACAGGAGGGAGGGTGGGGGGGGGTTTTTGGAGGGCTATGAAGAATGGGTGCTGTGGTGAAGGAGAGGAGGACAGGGGCGGGGTGGGGGTATATTGACAGCGATGAAGAAGGCGCTGTGCTGAAGGAGAGGAGGACAGGGGGAGGGGGTGCGTATTGGCAGGGTTGAGAAGGGTGCTGTGGTGATGGAGAGGAGGACAGGAGGGAGGGGGTATTTGGCAGGGTCTGACGGAAGGGTGCTGATGGTGAAGGAGAGGAGGATGGAGGGGGGTGGAGGGTGGTATTTGGCAGGATGTAGAAGAGTGCTGTGGTGAAGGAGAGGAGGAAGGAGGGGAGGGAGGGGTATTGGGCAGGTTGAAGAGGGTGCTGTGGTGAAGGAGAGGAGGCACGAGGGAGGGGTTATTTTGGCAGGGATGAAGAAGGGTGCTGTGTGAAGGCGAGGAGGCAGTGAGGGGGGGGGGGGATTTGGCAGGGTTGAGTATGGTGTGTAGGTGAAGGAGAGGAGTACAGGATGGGGAGTGGGCGGGGGAGGGGGTATTTGACAGGGATGAAGAAAGGGTGCTGTGGTGAAGGAGAGGAGGACAGGATGGGGGGGGGAGGGGTATTTCCGACAGGGAATGAAGAAGGTGATGTGGTGAAGGAGAGGAGGACAGGATGGGGGGGGGGGTAATTTGGCAGGGATGAAGAAGGTTGTGGCGGCTTTGTGGTTGAAGGAGAGGAGGACAGGAGGGGGGAGGGGGGGGGGGTATTTGGCCAGGGATGACGAAGGGTGCTGTGGTGATGGAGAGGAGGTCAGGGATGGGGGGGGGGGGAGGGGGTATTTGACAGGGATGAAGAAGGGTGCTGTGGTGAAGGAGAGGAGAACAGGATGGGGGGGGGAGGGGGGTATTTGCAGGGAGAAGAAGGGTGCTGTGGTGAAGGAGAGGAGGACAGGATGGGGGGGGGGAGCTGGGGGTATTTGACAGGGGATGAGAAGGCGCTGTAGTGAAGGAGAGTGAGGACAGAAGGGGGGGGTGGGGAGTATTTGACAGGGATGAAGAAGGGTGTTGCTGTAGTGAAGGAGAGGAGGATCAGGAGGGTGGGGGAGGGGGTATTTGGCAGGGATGAAGAGGTGCTGTGGTGAAGGAGAGGAGGGGACTGGAGGGAGGGGGTTTTGACAGTGGATATGAAGAAGGGTGCTGTGGTGATGGACGAGGAGGACAGGAGGGGGAGGGGGTTTTTGGCAGGGATGGAAAAAGGGTGTCGCTGTGGTGAAGGAGAGGAGGACAGGAGGGGGGGGGGAATTTGACAGGGATGAAGAAGGGTGCTGTGGTGAAGGAGAGGAAATAAGGAGGGAGGGGGGGGTGGGGTATTTGGCAGGGATGAAGATAGGTGTGCTGTGGTGTAGGAGAGGAGGACAGGAGGGAGGGGAGGGGGTATTTGCAGGGATGAAGAAGGGCGCTGTTGGTGAAGGAGAGGGAGGACAGGTGGGTAAGGGGGTTATTTGGCAGGGTTGAAGAAGGGTGCTGTGGTGAAGGATGGCAGTGGAGGACAGTGATGGGAGGGGGGGGGGTATTTGGCAGGGATGAAGAGGGTGCTGTGTGATTTGAATGGAGAGGAGGACAGGAGGGGGGAGGGGGTATTTGACAGGGATGAAGAAGGGCGCCTGTGGTGTAGGAGAGGAGGACAGGTGGGAGAGGGGGTATTTGTCTGGGATTAGATGGGTGCTGTGGTGATGGTGACAGGTGAGGTGGAAAGGAGGAGGGGGTATTTGGCAGGGGGACGGAAGGGTGCTGTGGTGAGGAGAGGAGGACAGGGGGAGGGGGTATTTGGCAGGGGTTGAAGAAGGGCGCTGTGGGGAAGGTGAGGAGGGACAGGAGGGAGGGGGTATTTGGCATGGGTTGAAGCAAGGGTGCTGGCCTTGTTGTGTTGGGAGAGGAGAACAGGAGGGAGGGGAGGGGGTATTTGAAGGGATGAAGAAGGGTTGCTGTGGTGATGGAGAGGAGGACAGGAAGGGGGGTGGCGGTATTGGACTGGGATGAAGAAGGGTGCTGTGGTGAAGGAGAGGAGGACAGGAGGGAGGGGGAGGGGGTTTTTGGCAGAGGATGTTGTAATATAGAAGGGTGCTGTGGTATGTGAAGGATGAGGAGAACAGGAGGGGGGGTGGGGAAAGGCGGGTATTTGGCAGGGAGGAAGAAGGGTGCTCTGGTGAAGGAGAGGAAGAAACAGGAAGGGGGGGGGGGGGGGGAAGGGTAAGCTGGTATTTGGCTGGATGAAGAGGAGACGAGGAACAGGAAGGGGGGGAGGAGGGGGGTATTTGCAGAGATGAAGAATTGTGCTGTGTGAAGGAGAGGAGGACAGGTGGGGGAGGGAAGGGGGTATTTGGCAGGATGACGAGGAGTTGTTGCCTCGGGTGAAGGCGAGGGAAAAGGAGGGGGGGGGAGGGGGTATTTGGCAGGGATGTAGAAGGGTGTTGTGGTGAAGGAGAGGTGGACAATGGGGGGGGGGGGGGGGGCGGGGGGGTGGGTATTTTGTCAGGGATGAAGAAGGGTGCTGTGGTGAAGGAGAGGAGGCAGGAGGGGGGAGGGGGTGTTATATGGCTGGGCATGATGAAGGGTGCTGTGGTGATGGAAGAGGAGGACAGGGGGGAGGGGGTATTTGACAGGGATGTAGAAGGGTGCTTGGTGAAGGATAGGAGGAAGGTGGGGGAAGAGGGGTATTTGGAGGGATGAAAAAGGGTCCTGTGGTGAAGGAGAGAGGTCAGGAGGGGGTGGGGGTTTTGACAGGATGAAGAAGGGTGCTGTGTGAAAGGAGAGGAGGACAGGACAGGGAGGGAGGCGGGGGGGGTATTTGTCAGGGATGTAGAAGGCGCTGTGGTGAAGGAGAGGAGGACAGGAGGGAGCGGGAGGGGGGTATTTGACAGGGATGAAGAAGGGTGTTCGTGTATGAAGGAGAGGAGGACAGGAGGGAGGGGGTTTTTGGCAGGGATGTGTGGGTGCTTGTTGTGTGAGGAGATGAGGACAGGAGGGGAGGGGGTGGGTATTTGGCAGGTTGAGAAGGGTGTGTGCTGTGGTGAAGGAGGGAGGACATGGGGGGAGGGAGGGGGTATTTGACAGGGTTGATGAGGGCGCTGTGGTGAAGGAGAGGAGGACAGGTGGGAGGGGGTTATTTGGCAGATGTAGAAGGGTGATGTGGTGAAGGGAGGAGACAGGAGGGAGGGGAGGGGGTATTTGCACAGGGAATGGTAAGATGGGTGCTGTGGTGAGGAGAGGAGGACAGGAGGGGAGGAGGGGGGTAGTTGGCAGGGATGAAGAAGGGTGGTGTTGGTGAAGTAGAGGAGGTCAGGAGGGGAGGGGGTATTTGACAGGATGAAGAAGGGCGTCTGTGGGGATGGAGAGGAGGACAGGAGGGTGGGGGGTATTTGGCAGGGAGTTTGAAGAAGGGTGCTGTGGTGAAGGTCGAGGAGAAAAGGATGGGGGGGGGGGGGGGAAGCGGGTATTTGGCAGGATGATTGAAGGGAGCTTGGTGAAGGAGAGGAGAACAGGAGAGGGGGGGGGGGGGGGTGAAGGCGGGTTTTGACAGGGATGAAGAAGGTGCTGTGGTTGGAAGGAGAGGAGAACCTGAGGGGGGAGGGGTATTTGGCAGGGATGAAGAGGTGCTGTGGTGAAAGGAGTGGAGGACAGGAAGGGGGGGGGGGGGGGGTATTTGGCAGGGATGAATAAGGGTTTCTGTGGTGTAGAGAGAGGAGGACTGGGGTTTTAAGCGCGTGGGGGTATTTGGCAGGGATGAAGAAGGATGCTGTGGTTGAAGAGAGGAAGGACAGGTGGGGGGGGGAGGGGGTTTTTGGCCAGGGATGAAGAAGGGAGCTGCTGTGTGAAGGAGCGGAGGACAGGAGGGACAGAGGTGAGAGGGGTATTTGGCAGAGATGAGAAGGGCGCTGTGTGATGGATGGGAGTACAGGAGGGGGAGGGGAGGGGTATTTGGCAGGGATGAAAGAAGGATGCTGCTGTGGTGAGGAGAGGAGAACAGTGTGGTGGGAACGGAGGGGTTTTTGGCTGGGATGAAGAAGGCGCTGATGGTGTGAAGTGAGAGTAGGAAGAAGGGGGGAGGAGGGTTATTTGGCAGGGATGAAGAAGGGAGGTGTGCTCTGGTGAATGGAGAGGAGAACAGGAGGGGGGGGGGGGAGGGGAATTGGCAGGGATGGGGAAGAAGGTGCTGTGGTGAAGGAGAGGAGGACAGGAGGAGGGGGAGGAGGTATTGGCAGGGTTGAAGACTTGTGCTTTGGTGAAGGAGAGGAGGGAGGGGGGGGGGAGGGGGTATTTGGCAGGGATGAAGAAGGGTGCTGTGGTGAAGGAGAGGAGGACAGGAGGGGGGGGAGGGGGTATTTGGCAGGATGAAGAAGGGTGGTTGTGTGAAGGAGAGGGGAGGGGGGGAGGGGGGGGGGGGTATTGGCAGGGATGAGAAGGGTGCTGGGTGAAGGAGAGGAGGACAGGAGGGGGGGGGGGGATTTGGCAGGGAGAAGGGTGTGGTGAAGGAGAGGAGGAGAGGGGGAGGGGGTATTTGCAGGGATGAAAGGGTGTGGTGAAGGGAGGAGAGGAGGGGGGGGGGGTATTTGGCAGGGTGAAAAGGGTGCTGTGGTGAAAAGAGGAGACAGGGGGGGGGGGGTTTTGAGGGGGTTTGAGGGAGAGGGTTGGGTGGGGGTTTAAGGAGGGGGGGGGTGAGGGGAAGGAGGCGGGTTTGGCAGGTGAAGAAGGGTGCTGTGGTGAAGGAGGGGGGAAGGGGGGGGGTTTTGCAGGGGATGAAGAAGGGTGTGTGGTGAGGAGAGGAGGACAGGAGGGGGAGGGGTATTTGGCAGGGATGAAAGGGTGGGTGGTGAGGGTGGAGGAGGGGGGGAGGGATTTGGGGATGAAGAGGGTGCTGTGTGAAGGAGAGGAGGACAGGAGGGGGGAGGGGGTATTTGCAGGGATGAAAAGGGTGTGTGGTGAAGGAGAGGAGGACAGGAGGGAGGGAGGTATTTGGCAGGGATGAAGAAGGGGGTTTGGGGAAAGGGGGGAGGCAGGGGAGGAGGGGGTATTTGGCAAGGGAGAAGAGGTGCTGGGTGAAGGAGAGGAGGATCGGAGGGGGGAGGGGGTATTGACAGGGATGAAGAAGGGTGCTGTGGTGGAGAGGGGACAGGAGGGGGGGGATTGAGGGTGAAGAAGGGGTGTGGGGGAGGAGGAGGACAGGAGGGGAGGGGGTATTCTGGGAGAGAAGGGTGCTGTGGTGAAGGGGGGGAGGAAAGGGGGGGGGGGGAAGGGGATTGGGCAGGGATGAAGAAGGGCTGTGGTGAGGAGAGGGACAGGAGGGGGAGGGGGTTTGGAGGATGAAGAAGGGGCTGGGGGAGGGAGGGCAGGGAGAGGGGGGGGAAGGGGTATTTGGCAGGGAGTAGAAGGGGCTTGGTGAGGAGAGGAGACGGGGAGGGGGGGTATTGGAGGGAGGAGGAGGGGCTGGGTGAGGAGGGAGAACAGGGGGGGGGGGGGGGAGGGGGATGAAGAAGGGTGTGGTGATTGGAGGAGACAGGAGAAGGGGGGGGGGGATTTGGGAGAGAAGAAAGGGGGTTGTGGTGAAGGAGAGGAGACAGGAGGGGGGGAGGAGGGGGTTTTTGGCAGGGATGAAGAGGGTGTGGGTGAAGGGAGGAGACAGGAGGGGGAGGGGGGTTTTGGCGGGATGAAGAAGGGGCTGGGTGAGGGAGGAGGAAGGGGGGGGAGGAGGGAAGGAGGTGAGGAGGTTTGAAGAAGAGGGTGTGTGGTGAGGAGGGAGAAGGGGGGGGGGGAGGGGGGTATTGGCGGGATGAAGAAGGGGCTGTGGTGAAGAGAGGGGAAGGAGGAGGGAGGGAGGGGGTATTTGGGGGAGGATGAAGAAGGGCGCTGTGGTGAAGGAGAGGAGACAGGAGGGGGGGGGAGGGGTTATTGGCAGGGATGAAGAAGGTGCTCTGGGAAGGAGAGGAGAAAGGAGGGGGGGGGGGGGGGAGGGTTTGGCAGGGATGAGAAGGGTGCTGTGGTGAAGGGAGAGGGGAAGGGGGGGGGAGAGGGGTTGGAGGGAGATGTGTTGGTGGAGGAGGAGGAAGGAGGGGGGGGGGGGGGTATTGTTTGGGCAGGGATGAGAAGGGGTGGTGGGGAAGGAAGGGGAAGGGGGGGGAGGGGTTTTGGAGGGATGAGAGAATGTTGGGGTGAAGGAGAGGAGGGAAGGAGGGGGGGGGGGGGGTAGGGGGAGGGGAAGGGGTGGGGGGGGGGATGAAGAGGGGTGGGGGGAGGGAGGAGAGGGGGTGGGGTGAAGGGAGGAAGGGGGGGGGGGGGGTATTTGGCAGGATGAAGAAGGGTGCTGATGGTGAAGGGAGGAGGAGGAGGAGGGGGGGGGGGTATTTGGCAGGGATGAAGAAGGGTGGCTGTGGTGAAGGAGAGGAGGACAGGAGGGGGAAGGGGGGTATTTGGCAGGGATGAAGAGGTGTGTGGTGAAGGAGAGGAGGACATGGGGGGGGGGGGAGGGGGTATTTGCAGGGATGAAGAAGGGTGCTGGGTGAAGGAGAGGGATGGACGGAGGGGAGGGGGAGGGGGGGTATTTGGCAGGGTGAAGAAGGGTGGTTTGGGGAGGAGAGGAGGACAGGGGGGGGGGGGGGGGGGTATTTGGCAGCGGATGAAAGGTGTGCTGTGGTGAAGGGGGAGGAGGGAGGGGGGGGGGAAGGGGGGTGTTGGCAGGGATGAGAAGGGTGCGGGGAGGAGAGGGAAGGCAGGGGGGGGAGGGGGGGGGTATTGGAAGGATGAAGAGGGGGTGGAGGGAGGAGAAGGAGGGGGGGAGGGGTATTTGGGGGTGAAGAGGAGGGGGGGTGAGGAAGGAGGGGAGGGAGGGGGGGTATTTGGCAGGGATGTAAGGGTGTGGTGGTGAAGGAGAGGAGGGGAGGGGGGGGGTATTTGGCAGGGATGAAGAAGGGGGGTGGTGAAGGAGAGGAGGAGGAGGGGGGGGGGGATGGTAATTTGCTGGATGAAGGAGGGTGGTGGTGAGGAGAGGGGAGGGGGGGGGGGGGGTTTTGGCAGGGAGGAGAAGGGGCGGGGAGGGAGGAGGAAGGAGGGTGGGGAGGAGGGAAGGAGGGGGGGGGAGTTTGGGGAAGGAGGGGGCTGGGTGGGGGGAGGGGAAGGGGGGGGGGGTGTGTGAGGAGGAAGAAGGAGGGGGGGGGGAAGGGGTATGGGGGGGGGGTGGGGGAAGGGGGTGGGTGAAGGAGGGAGGAAGGGGGGGGGGGGGGTATTTGGCAGGATGAAGAAGGGTGCTGTGGTGAAGGAGAGGAGGACAGGGGGGGGAGGGGTATTTGCAGGGATGAAGGGGTGCTGTGGTGAAGGAGAGGAGGACAGGGGGGGGGAGGGGTTGGTTGGGATGAAGGAAGTGGTGTGTGGTGAGGAGAGGAGGGAGGGGGGGAGGGGAGGGGGGGTATTTGGCAGGGATGAAGAAGGGTGCTGTGGGAGGAGGGAGGCAGGGGGGGGAGGGGGGGATTTGGAGGGATGAGGGGTGTGAGTGAAGGAGAGGGGACAGGAGGGGGGGGGGGAGGGGGTATTTGGCAGGGATGAAGAAGGTGCTGTGGTGAAGGAGAGGAGGAGAGAGGGGGGGGGGGGGGTGATTGGCAGGATGAAGAAGGGTGCTGTGGTGAAGGAGAGGAGAAGGGGAGGAGGGGGGAGGGGTATTTGGCAGGATGAAGAAGGGTGGTGGAGGGAGAGGGGAATGGGGGGGGGGTATTTGCAGGGATGAGAAGGGTGTGTGGTGAAGGAGAGGAGGGGATGAGGGGGGAGGGGGATTGGCTGGGATGAAGGAGGAGGGGGGGGGGGGGGGGGATGAGGGAAAGGGGGTGGGTGAATGAAGGGAGGAAGAGGGGGGGGGAGGAGGGATTGGAAGGAGAGGGGGGGGGGGGAGGGGAGAAGGGGATGGGGGGAGGGGAGGAGGAGGGGGGGGAGGGGGTATTTGACAGGGAGAAGAAGGGTGTGTGTGAGGAGAGGAGGACAGGGGGGGGGAAGGGGTATTGGGGAGGGATGAAGAAGGGGCTGTGGTGAAGGAGAGGAGGTAGGGGGGGGGGGGGTATTTGACAGGGATGAAGAAGGGTGCTGTGAGGGAGGAGGGGGAGGAGGGGGGGAGGGGGGGGGTGAAGAAGGGTGCTGTGGTGAAGGAGAGGAGGGAAGGAGGGGGAGGGGGTATTTGGCGGGTGAAGAAGGGTGCTGGTGGGAAGGAGGAGGAGGGAGGAGGGGGGGGGGTATTTGGCAGGGATGAAGAAGGGTGCTGTGGTGAAGGAGAGGAAGGACGGGGGGGAGGGGGGGTTTGGAGGGATGAGAAGGGTGCTGGTGAGGAAGGGAGGAAGACAGGGGGGGGGGGGGAGGGTAATTGGCAGGGATGAAGAAGGGTGTGTGGTGAAGGAGAGGAGGAAGGAGGGGGGGGGGGGTATTTGCAGGGATTGAGAAGGGGCTGTGGTGAAGGAGAGGAGGACAGGAGGGGGGGTATTTGGAGGGTTGAGAAGGGTGCTGTGGTTTAAGGAGAGGGGAGGAGGGGGGAGGGGGTATTTGCGGGATGAAGAAGGGTGCGTGGTGAGGAGGGAGGAAGGAGGGGGGGAGGGGGTATTTGGCAGGGATGAAGAAGGGTGCTGTGGTGAAGGAGGAGGAGGAGAAAGGGGGAGGGGGGGGAGTGGGGGGGGAAGGGGGGGGAAGGGGTTTGGAGGGGAACGGGGGGGGGGTGGAGGGGGGGGGGTATGGGGTGAAAGGAGGGTGGGAGGGGGGGGGGAGGGGTATTTGGCAGGGTGAAGAGGGTGCTGTGGTAAGAGAGAACGAGGGGGGGTGGGTATTTGGCAGGGAGAAGAGGGTGTGGGAAGGGAGGGGGACTGGCAGGGTGAAGAAGGGGTTTTTGGTGATGAGGGAGAAGGGGTGTGGGGGGAGGGGGAAGGGGGTGAGGAGGGGATTGGAGGGAAGGGGGGACGGGTGGAAGGGGGGGAAGGGGGGGGGGGGAGGGGGTTTTGGCAGGAGAAGAAGGGGGGGTGAAGGGGGGGACAGGGGAAGGAGGGGGGGGGGGAGGGGGGGATGAAGGGGGTGTGGTGGGAAAGGGAGGAGGACAGGAGGGGGGGGAGGGGGTATTTGCAGGGTGAAGAAGGGTGCTGTGTGTGAAGGAGAGGGGGAGGACGGGGGGGGGGGGGGTATTGGCAGGGTGAAGAGGGCGTGGTGAAGAAAGGGTTGGAGGAAGGGGGAGGGGGGTATTGGAGGGGGATGAAGGGGGGTTGGTGAAGGAGAGGAGGGAAGGGAAAGGGGGGGTTTTGGGGGGGGGTTTAAATTTGGCAGGGATGAAAAGGGGTGTGGGTGAAGGAGGGGGAAGGAGGGGGTTGGAGGGATGGAGGGATGGTGGTGGGGTGAAAAGGGGGGGGAAGGGGGGGGGGGGGGGCTGGGGGGGGGGGGGGGGGAGGCAAGGGGGGGGGTTTTGGAGGGGGGAAAAAGGGGGGGGGAAAGGGGGAGGGGGAAAGGGGGGGGGGGGGGGGTATTTTTGGGGGGGGAAAAGGGGGGTTTTGGGGGGAAAGGGGAGGGGGCGGGGGGGGGGGGGTTTTTTTGGGGGGGGGAAGGGGTTTTGGGAAGAGGAAAGGGCGGGGGGGGGGGGGGGGGGGGGGGGGGGGATTTGGGGGGTGGGGGGTGGGGAGGAGGGGAGGGGGGGGGGGTTTTGGGGGGGGAAAAAGGGGGTTTTTGGTGAAGGAGGGAGGACAAGGGGGGGGGGGGTTTTGGCGGGTGAAGAAGGGGCTGTGTGAAAGGGGAGGGGCGGAGGGGGAGGGGGTATTTGGCAGGGATGAAGAAGGGGTGTGGTGAAGGGAGGGGGACAGGGGGGGGGGGGGGGGGGGATTTGGCAGGGATGAAGAAGGGGGGCTGTGGGAAAGGGAGGAGGACGGGGGGGGGGGGGGTTTGGCAGGGAGAAGAAGGGTGTGTGGTGGGAAGGGGAAGGGAGGGGGGGGGGTAGGAGG
>CM031610.1:67812996-67827996 GCA_018398815.1 Conus ventricosus
TCTTTCTTTAAAAAAGGAGTTTTTTTAAAAGGGCCGGCGGGAAAAAGGTTTGGAAAACCGAGGGAAGACGGGAAAGAAAAAAATTTAAAAAAATAAATGTGATGAGAAGGAAAGAGAGAGTGAGAGGGGGACAGGAGGATGAAGTTAACATCGATCTCTATTTCTATTTTCCCCATCTCCCCGCCCTTTTTCCCCGGAGGCCCAAAGTTTGGGTTGTTAAATTTGGCGGATAGATTTTCCCAAAAAGTCACCCCTCCCCAATTGATTTAGTTCGTTGAGCTCCTTGGTAAATAATGACAATTGGTTCACATTTGACTTCCGGGAAACCTTTCCCTTTTCCCTGCCTTCTTTGGGAACAGGGGAGAGAGAGGGGAGAGAGAAGAGGGGAGAAAAGAGAGAGGGGGGGAGGGGAAAGGGGAGGGGAAAAGAGGGGAGAGAGAGAGAGGAGGGGAGAGAGAGAGGGGAAATGTTTCATGGAAAAAGAGTGGGGGGAACGCACATTAAACCCTACAAGGGCGTGGGAAAGGGTGCAGGATAAAATAAAAAAGGGGGAATTTAAAAAGGAAAGGAAGAGGGGGGGAGGGGGGGGAACAAAAAGGAGCAAAGTGGGTTTTGGATGGAAAGGTCACGGGGGGTCGGGAGGCCCATGAAATAGATGTCCCCTTCCTGACAGATAAAAAAAGTCAGAAGGAGGAGCCCGCCATTTTGTGTTACCCCCCCCCCCCAAATTCCCTTTTCCCTTGCCTTCCCCCTTTTTTTCCCCTCCTTTTTCCCCCCTTTTTCCAAAGGGAAAGGGCCCCATCCACACCCCACCCCCCCAAAACAAAACACACCCACACACACACACACACCCCACACACCCCCACACAAAACACCACACACCCCCAAAAAAAAAAACACCCCACCAAAAACCCCACCCCACCCCCAAATAACGACGCCCTTCCAATTAGGAAGGGCCATTGGGCATCACAGGACAAACTATGTGCCCCCAAATTTGGGGTTTGGGACCCATTTAAAGGCACCCAAGCCCGCTTTGAGAGGTCAGTTTTTGGGGGTGACAGCAAACCCTTCCAGCCGTTGAGTAAAGGCCCGGGTGAAGCCTGTGTCGCTGGGGGACGATTCCTGGGATGTGGGACTATGGGCCGTGTAGGGGCTACCTGATTTACGATAACCTGGCCGGGGGTTACCATGCTTTGTCCCGGGCCCCGGGGGGCCCCCAACGAGTTGGGCTAAAAAATTTGCCCTTGACTTTTGCCCTGCGGGGACTACAAAATTAGAAGGAACCGTGCAGCGCCCCAGCGATTTACCCTCCAAAGGGGCCCCAAAAGGACCATCCCCACCCGAAAAAATTGAGTGGCCCTGGTCCCCTGAAGAAGGGCCTTTGGGGGGAAAAAAGAGGCGAAAAAAATTTGGGCCCGCCCATTGCCCGGCCCCCGCCCAAACTCTGAATGTAAACCCAATTTCCAAAAGGAACCAGAGCTGGAGGGCGAAAAGCCCCCCCGGCCCCCCCACCCCTAAACCAGCCCCGTTTTTGCCCCCCGAAAAACCCCCCGCCCCCCAAATTTTTGGCCCCATTTAAAAGTCTGCAAGAATTCTTTTCTTTGGGGCGCCCACCCAAAAGCTTTAAAATGCCACTGCCCAAAACTGAGTGGTGAGAAATCCCAACAAAGGGAAGGGGTGGGGGGGGGGGGGGGGGGGGTAGAAAAAAAAAATTTGGGTTACTTTGGGACTCTCCACGTTTTGTAACCCTTTTTTTCCCTTTGCCCCCTTTTTAGGGTTTTCCGTAAAGCCCGCCCGCCTACAAAGGCTCGGGTTTGTTATGCAGCGAAAGGGTTTTTTAAGTGGGTTTAGACCCAACAATCAATTTTTAATCTTTTAGCGAAATGAGTTTTTTTTGGGGTTGGGATAAAAAAAGGAGGAGACAATGACAAAATGGGGGAAAGGGGAATAGGGAATAAATGTAAAAATAAAAGGATAAAAATTGAAAAAGGGGGGGAGAGAGAGAGGGGAGAGGGGAAAAGGGAGAGAGGGAGAGAGGAGAAGAGAGAGGGAGAGGGTTTTTGAGGGGAGAAGGAGACGAGAGGGAGAGAGGGGTGGGGGGGAAAAGAAGGGGGGGGGTGAAGGGAAAGGGGGGTGGGGGGAAACACGCAGACAGGGAAAAAATGCTTTTACAGCCGAATGAAGGAAAGGAAGCAAAAATGTGGGAAAACCTTTAGAGAGGCCGAAAATTAGGTCGCGTAAAAAAAAATTTTTGAAAAATTTCCCTCCATACTTTCCCTTTTGGGGGAAATTTTCGGGGCGGGGGGAATTTTTTTTTTTCATAAAATTCCCCCTTTTCCCATAGCATTTAGCTAGTTTGGGTGTACTGTTATGCACTTAAGAAAGAAAGAAAGAAAAGAAAAAAAGAAGAAAAGAAGGAAAGAAAGAAAGAAAAAAAAATGGGTAAAAGTGTCATGTTGTAATGATAAAAAACGACGGGAGCCCACGGGCCCTTGTCAGCATATCTTCATTTTGTAATGCAGGGAAAATCGACTTTGAGCCCCACAGGCATTTTTCAGCTTATCTTCATTTTTGTTTTTGCATGGGAAAAATGGACATGAGCCACAGAGCTTTGTCCCCTTCTTCATGTTGAAAATGCAGGGAAAAGGGAAACATGAGCCCACAGAGCTTTGTCAGCATTCTTCATGTTGAAATTTGCATGGTAAATCGCCCTGGCCCACAGACCCTTGTAAGCATTCTTCATGTTGAAACCCCGGGTAAATGGGACATGGGGACCCGGGGAAAAAATTGTCAGCCATTATCTTCATGGTTGAAATTCCCATGGAAAATCGACATGGACCCCCGGCATTGTCAGATTTTCTTCTTTTGTAATGCATGGAAAAAGACAGGGGGACCCAGAGCATTGCAGCATATCTTCTGTTTTTAATGCATGGAAAAAACCGACAGGAGACCACAGAGCATTTTTCCGCATATCTTCTTGGGGTTTAAGCAGGGTAAAGGGGAAAGGAGACCACAGAGCATTGTCAGCTATCTTCTTTGTTGAAAAATGCCTGGAAAAATCGAAGGAGCCCAAGAGCTTGTCGGGCTATTTTTCATGTTGAAATGCTTGGTAAATCGACAGGAGCCCACAGGGGCATTGTCGGCATTTTCATGTTGTAATGCAGGGGTAAATCGACAGGGGACCACAGAGCATTGTCAGCATATTTTTTGGGAAACAAAAAAAACCGGGGAAAGTTAACAGCCACAACCCCGGCGTGGCCCGCAGCTACCCCGCAAAAAACGGCAACAGAGGTTGCAGCAGCAACAACAACAAAAAGTAATGAGCAAAAAACTTGACCCAAGGGTAAAACCTCATCAACTGGGAAAAGGGAAAAGATTTAGTTGTTGCTCCCAAAATTTTTAAATTCATGGTGAATTTCAAAAGTACATTGCTACTGAAGGGCTTAAAATTAGTAAGCTTACACGTTTTTAAATTTTTCCCTCAACCCAAAAAAAACGGACTCTACATTTCCCCAAAATATCTTTTAACGCTGCCCAAAGGGGACAAAAAACCCTAGGCTTACTTTTTTTCTCTTTTTTTTTTTTTTCCTTTTTTTTTGGGGTTTGATGAAAACAGAAGTTGTGAAAATCTCCTTTTAGGATTTTGTCCCCTGTTCGATTTGGGATATATCTTTTTTTTTTTTCGGGTTTTTTTGGGGTTCAATTCTGTTTTAAAACGTTTTTGATTTTTTGGGAAAATGTTTCCCCCATTTTCCGATTTCCAGATTTTCCCGATAACAAAATCGCCAAATAAACAGTATTTTTATAAAAAAAAAACCCAGGTCGAACAGTTTTTTTTCTGTTCGTTTTCCCCAAAACGGAAAAGGCAGAAGCAGCTGAAATTTTCCCCGGTTTCTGTTTTTGTCCTATTTTTGATGAAGAATTTTTTTTTTCCAAAATACCAAAGGGGTTTTTTTATCATTCTTATGCGCGCTCTTATGTTGGCCTACAGAAGATAGTCCCGTGTTTTTTCCTTTTTTTTGAAAATTTCCGGGGCGTTTGGGGATCGTTCCGGGGCCAAAGACAAAAAAAAATAAACGGGACAAAACAGGTTTGGGCCTAAAGGAAAGATGTTCCCAAGTCTTTTAAAAAGAGATAATTTTGGGTCGAGCCCTGCTCAGCGGGGCGACCCCCCCGTTTTCATGGGCCCGATTAAAACGGTGAAAAAGCCTAAGCACTTCTGCTTTAAAAAGTTGGTCCAACCCCTTTCCCCCCGAAAAGAGAATATACCAAAAAACGGGGCCCCCTTTAAAAAAATTTCGTCTGTTTAAAAAAGCAGACATCCTGGGGATTTCGCCTTTGTCAAGCATGTGATCTCTAGAAATTTTTTTTGTTTGACTTTCCCAAAATGAGGGAAAACGTTTTCTTCCTTTTAAGTGTTATCTGAAAACCTGGTAGAAGATTATACCCGTTTTGCTTATGGGTTTTTTGCAGTGAATCCGCCTGGCTTTTTAAACCTGTGTGGGCAAGGGCCCAATTGGGCATTTTGGGGGTAGAAAAACCCCAAAGGGAAAATCAATTTGTTGGGTTTTTTCTGCCCCTGTTATGCAGGGATTGTTTTTAGTCGTGCCAAACATAGCATAACATTATCGGTCTCCAAAAACCCCCGAAGTAGGGGTGTGGCTGGGCCCCCTGGCAGGGCAATCCCCAAAAACGGGGCCACAGTTTAAAGTTTTTCATTTCCCCCGCCGATGCAAATTTTTTTCCATAGTGTTCAAAATACTTTTGGCTATTCGGATGATAAACCCGGAGTCTTTTAGGTTTAGGGTTTTCTTCAAAAAAAATCCCAAACAACAACAACAAAAAACAACAGCCGTGGGTTTTGGGGTAGGTATAAAATGGGTAGGGGAAAAAGGGTTTGTTTTGCTCGCTCTTTTTTTCTCAAAAATTTATTTTCAGGCTTTTGGGGGAAAAAGGTTTAAAAAAAAGCTAAAAAGTTTTTATTTTTATTTCCTTTTCTTTTTTGCATTCCTGACTGCCTGCTTTGGGAAAAACCCGTGTTTTGGGGTTGGGGTCCCCCTTAAACCTTACTAGACTTTTTATCGGGTTTAGAAATTTGTTTGTGGGTTAACGGGAAAAAATTTTTGGGGTAGGACAACTTAAACAGTTGAACTCGCCCCCGCCCAAAGAGGAAACCTTTAACCTAAAAATTCATGTGCTTTGGGGGTGAATGTTGCCCCCTTATTTTTTGGTCCCCCAAATTATCCCCCGAGGCCTTGCAGGGGGGCCCCCCCTTTCCCGTCGTAAAGTGTTGGGACAAAAAATTTGTCTGTGTTTTTTACTCTACTCCCCGCGCACACAAGGAAATGAAAAAATAGTACTTTAAATTTTCGAAAAAAAAAGCTCTTATCTTGCTATTTCCCCCGGTTTTGAAACTAAAGTGGCAGGGGGTCATTAAAGTTTAAAATATTTTTATTGCGTCTGTATTATTTCATTTTGTTCGTATGGTTTTTGAGCAAAAATCTTTTTTTTTTAAACCAAAGCCTTTTTCCCGCTTTTAAAAAAATGCCGTGGGCATACCTTTATGAATGGTTTTAAAATTTTTTAAAGAATTTAGGTTTCGTCATTTGATGCAAACCGAAGGGAACAGTAGCCTACGCCCGTAATTACATAGCCCCTATTTGATGGAAAAAACACATTTTTGGTGGAAAAGGGGTTTTTTAGGTATCTTGCTTTTAATTTCCCAAAATTCCCCTTTCGAAATTTTTAAGCGTTTTGGGCCAAAGAAAAAGGAAATATAACAAAAACTTTCAAAGAAAAAATTTGGGCATGAAAGGGTTTTAATTTGCACCAAAAAAAAAAGAAAAAAAAAACAGACCCAAAAAAAAGAAAAAGGAAAAAGAAAAAGCAAGCAAGCAAACAAACAAAAAAAAGGGGAAAAAAAAGAAAAACAAAGAAAGAAGAAAAGAAAAAAAAAACCCTGGTCCCCCCCCAAAAGAGAAAGAAGTGTTCCCTCCCAACAGTCAAGGAAAAAAATTTATTTTTTTTCCCCTTTGGGGGTGACATCGTATGTCTTTAAAAATCAGCAAGGGGACGATGGAAAAGTTATTTTCCCCCGGGAATGTTTATTTGTTTGTGTAAAAAAGTATCTTTGGGGTAGTGGGTTTTTTCCCGGGAAAAAAAATTGTCCCCCTACCTTTTCCCCCCCAGGCTCCGGGAACCCAAACGAAAAATACATGGGTTTCTTTTTTTATTCATTTTTTGGTTAAAACCCCCGGGTGACAAAGATGAAAAAAGAGGGTGGGACCCTTTAAAAAACGTGACGCAAGGAGTTAAAGAAAGGGGGGGCCCGATGCAAATTCATCGCCCCTGGAATGCATCTTTCTTTGCTTGTTTCCGGGCAGGGTGGCGTCTTCGCCCGGGTATCCCTCTTTTATATTAAAATTTCCTCCCTGGCAGAGAAAGGATCGCATTCGGGGGACCACCCATGACAGAACCGACGGGAAGGGTGCCCTTCGCGCGTTTCTTTTTGGATTTTATCCCAAAGGGACTAAAAGGACGTCGTTTGTGGGTCGTTTTTTGCAATGTCACGCAAATGCATTTGGCAGAGGGGGAAGTGGTTTTTCAAGCCAAGTGGGTGCTTTGGTTTCCCCGGGCCCGTTCAAGATGTCTTTTTTTCTTTTTTTCCTTCCCCCTCTGTCTGGGGGAAACCCCCCCAATGCTGTCGGAAATTAAAAGTGCATTATTTTTGGGGTTTTTTTAAAACGTAGGGGAAAAAAAAAAAAACAACAGATTTAAAAAAAAAATGTGATCCAAAATTGATTATCTGTTTTACCTTCATTAAATGGTATTGGCTGCTCTCTTCCTTTTATTAAAAGGGGGGCTTTTATTTTTAGTCCTTCTCCCCATTTGGGGAAAGCTTTGTGTTTTTTTGATCGCCCTATCCTAACACAGGTTGTTTGGTAAAAGGCAAGTTTTTTTTTTCATTTTAAATTCTGCCTTTTTTTGTTTCCCTTTGGGGGTTTCCTTTTTTTTAATTCACAGCAGACGGCGTCAGACAACACCCCCTCACAACCCACACACACCCACACACCACACACACAACCCCACAACAACACACACACCAAAAAGTGCCTTTAAAAAATGGGGAACTATTTGGGTTTTTCCCCCCATCAGCTCGCAAGATCCCCTTTTAATCTATCATATCCCCAAACCACCACACCCCACATCCCTTCCCGCTTGCTTAGGACTTCAGGTTTTTCGTCAACACCCCATAGAAAATTGACATGGCGACGGGAAAAAATATCCTAGTCAAAAAGGGCGAGGAGACTTGTGTAAACCCCTGCCCAATACTACCAGAACGACAACCCCAATAAAATTGGGGGGAGGGAAAAAAAAATTTCCGTTTTTTTCTAGGCAAGAGGGCGGATCCCACCGTAATTCCCCGTGACACTGGGAACTGCTTTCAACAAAGAGTATTTCCCGGGAAACCCTTTGGTTTACTTTCAACCCTTTTCCCTGGGGGGTACACACACACACGAAAAACAAAAAACACGCGCGGGAAAGGGGTTCCCCTCTCTTCTCTCTCTCTTCTTCTCTCTCTCTCTCTCTCTCTCTCTTTTTCTCCTTCTCTCTTTTCTCTTCTCTCCCCTCCTTTCTCTCTCTCACACACAACCGCAAAAACACACACACACACACCCAACACACACCCCACACCCACACACCACACACAAAACACCCCACCACACCCCTTTCACCCCAAACATTTTACACCCCTAAAAACACCTAACCCACGACGCCCGCCGCACAACCCCAAAACACACAAAAAACCCCACACACACCTACACCCCACAAAACACACCACACACACACCCACCACACAGAGGAGAGAGAGAGAGAGAGAGAGGAGGAGAGGGGGAGAGAGAAGAGAGGGAAAAGGGGAGAAAAGAGAGAGAGAGAGAGGGGAGAAAGGTGAGAGATAAGACGTAAGGCCCGAGAAAAGGGGAAAAAGGGATTTTGAAAATTAAAGGGCATGGGGGTTTCACAAGACAGAAAAAGGGAAAATAATAAGGAAGGGACGGGGGAGATGGATAGGGGATAGGAAAAAAAAAATGGGGGGGGGGGGGTGGGGGGGGGGGGGGGGGGGGGGAAAGGGACGAGAAGAGAGGGGGGGGGCTGGGGTACAAGAGGTTTCCCGGGAAGGGATGAACAAGGTCTGAAACAGATTTCTCAGTCCCGGGCAGATTTTCAAAAAAAAGACCGCCCCTTTCCGAAGGGAAATTTTAATTTTTTTTCTGTTCCTTCCCCACCCCCTTTCCCCGCTTCCCCCCCCTGCCCCTTTTCCCCTTTTCTCTTCCCCTTGGGGGGGGAGGGCCCCCTGCCCCCGAAATCAAGAACCCCGGGGCGCCCTCTTCAGTCAAGAAAAGAGAGTTGGACATGACAGAACGAACGAAGCTCCGCCATTCGGTGGTAATGGATCCAAATAAAGGCCAACAAGCCAAACGAGCAGTCAGAATCATCAACGAATTGAAAATGAAGAAGAAGAAGAAAAAAGAACCACGGAGAGAGACCACACAGGAAGATGATTTGATGTGCCGTCTTTGTCAAAAGTGATTTATTTATTTTTCTTTGTTTCTTGTTATTTTCTTTTTCCTAGACCCATGTGTAAAATTCCACACTAACGTCAACCCGCTACGAGGTCTGCGTTCTAAACACAATTTGCGTACTTTAAGCCAATGGGACGTGTGACATTAATGACCAAATGTTCATCTCACAACTAAATTTCTTTCAATGTCAGAACAATGGATGAAGGAATCATAGAATGAACGTGGAATAAAAGAAACGACACGACGAAGAAGAGAGAGAGAGAGAGAGAGAGAGAGAGAGAGAGAGAGAGAGAGAGAGAGAGAGAGAGAGAGAGAGAGAGAAGAGAGAGAGAGGAGAGGGAGAGAGAGAGAGAGAGAGAGAGGAGAGAGAGAGAGAGAGAAAGAGAGAGAGAGAGAGAGAGAGAGAGAGAGAGACTGAGAGAGAGAGAGAGAGAGAGAGAGAGAGAGAGAGGCATTGTCAGAACAATGGAGAAATGAATAATAGAATGAATGTAAGAAGAAGAAGAAGAAGAAGAAGAAGAAGAAGAAGAAGAAGAGAGAGAGAGAGAGAGAGAGAGAGAGAGAGAGAGAGAGAGAGAGAGAGAGAGAGAGAGAGAGAGAGAGAGAGAGAGAGAGAGAGATGTGCAAATGACTGCGTGAAGAAAAAAGAAAATGGAGACGACATAGAGGATGGCAGTATTGGGACGTGTCGAACACTTATGAATAATAATAGCACTGTGTTTTCTTTGGGAAATTTCACAAGAGAAAAAAAGCTTTCCTAAAATTCGTTTTCTCCATAATTCATTTATTGGTTTAGCTAGTTTTATGCATTGTTCTGCTTTTGAAATACTATGGGGGAAAAACTCCAGGATGTCATGTTTTAATGTTTAAATCGACAGGAGGCTATAGAGCATAGACATGGCCAGCACATATTTGGGACATAATGACAGAGGAGTACATCAACAACAGCAATAACAACGACAATGACGACGACCACACAACAACAACAACAACAACAACAACAACAACAACAACAACAACAAGCGACTTTTAAATACTATAACATGTGAACAATATCAACTGAAGGGGGAAAACATGATTTATTGTTTGCCGTATTTGCTCTCAGAAAAAAAAAGTACATTACTTCTGAAGAACCTGAACGCACACTTCTGAAACTGTTTTAGCACCGCCCAATATAGAAACGGAATGTTTGTTGCCAGGTACTGAATTTTTTTTATCTTCTGCGATGCGAATATTTTCAGAACTGACATAGAACTGGCAAGAGCTTTTACTCCTGTGTAGTTTTGGGGGTAGGTACATTTCTGACATGGCATTGTGTGTGCTCGGTGACTTGCCACCCCTGTCCCAAATCACTGTGAAGATGACATGTCACTGAAACGGACATTATTCCGTCAAACTACAAACCCATGTCATACAGACTCCGTGCCTTTGCTTTTCACCGTTTATCACAATGGAGGAATGGATTCCAACCGCAGTTGCAGTGTTTAAGGGTGCCTGAAGCACAATGCTGTTTGCTTTCATTTTCACAGAAAGAAAAATGCTAACCTCAGTTGTGTATTTCTAAGTGCCTCCTGATGGCCTTTAAATCATCATCCTATACCCATAGTTTTACTGGTTTGAAAATGCATGTGTGTTATCATTTCAGCGATGTGACCCGTGGGCCTAATATAGATGGAAATATGGGAACAGTTTTGGCAGTGGTGCTAAAAAAGATTCCGTGACATCACAGCATAGTGACAAGAACATGAAGATGCAAGAAATGCGTACGATATATTGTGTCACATCACATCGTATCAATGTATTCACATGGAGTCTAAACGTGCACAATACGATGCTCACTAGCCATTCATCATTTACAATTGATTACGTAAGAACAAAGACAAAACAATGCAATAACAACAACGATATCAACACAACAGAAATAGATAAAAACCCCTGCACAAAATCAACAGAAAAGAAAACTATCGTCAACAAATCAAATCTTGACAAAAATCTAAATCGTCATCTTGACAAGTTCACATAATGTACATCAGTACATAATGATCTTTCATTTTTTTCGTGGCTGTTGGGGTGTTCTTCGAAAAATTGAACACCACTGCACCGATTCAAGCAGTAGAATTGATATGATATGTGCATTAGAGGAAAAAGCTTTTGTGTTGCTTGCTTTTTTTCTTTTTTTTTTTACAGATATACTTTCTAGACTTCAATTGTATCTAACCTCACGTTTATACAAGTTTTTTAAAATCTTATCCGCGCGAATAAAATAGTACTTATCCAATTTGCTAAAATAGCTCCTATTCCGTTGTTCCCACAGATAAAGCTCATGTGGCAGTGTGTCACAAACTATCAAGCATCGCGTCTCCTTGACTTTCAAAGGGGAAATATATCATTTTTGTTTTGTTTTCGTTGTTTTTAACTTGCTTGCTAATTTGTTTTCGTTTGTCTCACATTCCTTCTTCAACTGAATTATGCAATAGAATTACTGTCTTTGATCTGTTTACATCACATACTTTAAAGAGTGACATTAACATCATTTCTATGCGAAGAAAAAAAAATTGTGGCCTTGACAGCACATGGCCTCTTCTCTCACCAAAATCATATGTGATTTTTTTATGAGTTTGTTTATTAAGAAAAGTATATAACTATATCGCTTGAAGTTATTTTAGTTTTTTTTAATAAAATTGCAAAGCCATAGCAACGACTGCATATCGAAGAAAAAAAAGGAAGGAATATAACACTATAGCAGAACAGTTTTGTACATGAATGCCAAAAAAACAAACAAACAACCCCCTAACACATACAAAAAATGATAAACAAAATAAACCAACAACAACTACAGTAGTAATCTTCTAACACTCAAAGGAAAGCTTAATTAGTCTTTCATTTATGTAATATCCGATTAAATAACAGAACAAAAGTGCAATAAATCATCCAGCATAGAAAGGATAACAGGAGCATTAATATCCCTCTAGCGTTCATTTGTTTGTTAGAAACGTTCAGTTTTAGCGTGCTGTCAGCCGACAAATGTCTCGTCCAATAGCTCAGGCTTTATACAAAATGTCAACGGCGAAATCACCTTGTTATTGTGTTTCCTTTCTTGTAAAGCTACAATTTAAAGATGAAAGCAACAGGGTGCACACCCTTAATAACATAACACAGGAGTAACGCCATGGGGCAGATGCAAGTTCATAGCCTCTAGAATGCATCTTCCTTCGCTTCTTTTCCACAAAACGGAGCCCATCAGCAGCACGTAATCCCCTCTTTTATATTCAAATACTTCCTGCGCAGGAGAAAGGATCGCATCTCGGCAACCAGTTGGATAACATCTTAGAACGTAAGCTGACATTCGCGCGCGCTATACGCATCTCTCATCCACTAACAGGACGTCTTTTGTGCTACCCCCGTGCAATGCTCATGCATATGTATAAGCAGAAGGCAAGTGATGTCAAGCTAAGTGCTTATGGTGCCACGTCCTGTTCAAGATGTTTTTCCTCTCCGTCTGTTTAGTAACCACAATGCTGTCTGAACTAGCACTAACATTGCTGTGTTGTGAAATATTCAGAAAGAAGATACCTCAGAGATCAAAATTTTTGCTGGAATCCTGGCATCTTTAAAGTTCTAGGAATTCATTTTTCTGTTGATGTAGAACAAATTGTAGCACTTAATTATGATAATAAAATACAGAAAGTAAAAAGTTTGTTAAAAAAAAATGGTAAAAAAGACATTTAACTCCATTTGGGAAAATAACAGTTATAAAAACTCTAGCAATGTCAAAACTGGTGTATTTATTCCTCAACCTACCTGATCCAGGAGATGATTTTTTACACCAACTTGACGCATTATTTTTTGCTTTTTTGTGGATGAAAAGCCAAGTAAAATCAGTAAGAAAAATGTTTGCAAGAATTACAAGGGGGTGGTTTGAAAATGTTGAATGTTTTTTCCTTTTTGAGTACCATGAAAATTAGTTGGTTAAGAAGGGTTTTTGATAATGATTCTTACATGCAAGAATTTGTGCGGGTATTTGCACCCAAAGTTTGTAAATCTGGAGAATTTGGGCTACGAATATGTGAATGTACTTTTGCGTGGCTAAAAAACCCATTTTGGTCAGATGTTTTGAAACAAGCGAGGAAGAGGAATGTGCTTATATGTAGACAGCAACCTAAAAGCTTCCCAAATAGGTGTTGGAGACAATGACTTTGAAGAGCACATACTAGTCGAATGCTGTCTAGATGGGTCAGATAAACTACTGCTTGGATTAATCTACAGAAGCCCCAACTCCCCTCCAGAAAATACCGCAAACCTTAACAAACTGATCAAGCATCTAGGGAAACAGAGAAACAGTACTCCCATATCCTTGTGATGGGTGACTTTAACCACCCAGAAATTGACTGGCAAAATGAGACATGCAACTGTAGGGAAGGAACACCAGGCACAGAAATTCCTTAAAGCCAGCAAAGATTCATATCTCATCCAGCACCAGAAGGAGCCAACAAGAATCAGGCAGGGACAAAACCCCAGCCTCGATGACTTAGTCTTCACCAACAAAGAAGAGTGATTGACAGTATCACAACACAAGCTGGACTAGGAAAAAGCGACCATGTGACCCTCATCATCAACTTCCCATGCTCATATGCAAGGAGAGAACCGGCAAGGAAGAAGACAAAGTTTGAAGAGGGAAATTATGCTGGAATAAATTCGGACTTCGCAAAAGTAGACTGGGATGAATTACTCTCCAACAAATCGGTCGAAGAAACTTGGAAAGCCATTAAGGGAGAGATCCAGAAAGCAGTGAGAAAGCACATCCCGACAGTGATGACATCTGGAAGAACAATCAAGAAATGGATGGACCCGAAAGCACTGGACTCTGTTCGAAACAAGCACAAACTCTACTGGAAATGGAGAGAATCGCAAAACCCTGAGGAAGAACTAGAATACAGACGCGCAAATAACTAAGCCAGAAGAGCATGCCGTAAAGCGAAGAGAAGTAGAGAGAAAAATGTAGCAGCCAACTCAAAGAAAAACACAAAAGTCTTCTGGTCATACGTCAAGTCAAAAACCAATGCAGGTCAGGCATAGCAGATCTGAAGAAAGCAGATGGAAGCAAACGACAACCGACAAAGAAAAGACAAATGTACTGAATGTTTTTTTCACGGTCTTACCATGAAAAGTGGAAAACCCTGCCATCACCCCAGGTACAGCTTTAAGGGAACCCACTTCAACGGTGAAACATACTGAAGGGATGTAAAAAAAAAAGGCACTTAAAAACCCTGAAAACCCAAAAAAAGGCCCCCGGACTGAGGGAATACACCAATGGTGTTGGCCAAAGGTGCAGACTCACAGCACGTCCAATACAACCTGTTCCGTCCACTTGGACCTGGGGAAATACCAATGAGGGAAAGAACCCCACATCACCCCTATTTACGGGGGAAAGGAAGCCGACAACCCCAGGCAATATCCCCCTGTCAGCCTAACCGCACCCTTTGGGCAAAGAAATGGAGACACTTTGGGGAAAAAATAATGAATCCCCTCAATGCAATGAGCTACTTGAAAGGAGCAACATGGGTTGTCCAGGGGAAATATGTGTGAAAAATTTCGGGAAAGCTTTGACGACTGGACCGCTCATGACTCTGCAGCGTTAAATGTTGTGTATTGGACTTCCCAAAAACCTCGACACCGTACCGCACCGTCGTCTGTGAGCAAAAATCAAGCCCATGGGAAAAAAAGGTCCTACTAAGGATAACAGCCTTTTTTGGGGATCGAAAGCAACGAGTTAGAATCAATGGGAAATTTTCTGAAAAATGCTGCGTCACAAGCGGGATCCCCCCAAAGGGGGTGTTGGACCCAAACCTGTTTGTCATCTACATTTGGGTCTGCCGAAACATGTACAAAACACCGTCAAATTTTTTTGCAGATGAAAAAAATTATATGCCCAAACTGACCAAAAATTAAATGATCACCCCAGGACCCAGATAGCCTTTGAAAGGTCGGACGATTGGCTTCTGAGATTCCCCCACGAATGTAAAAATATGAAATTTGGGACACGGAAATCAGAAGCAACATACCCAAAGAAAACAGATCGAAACCGGGAACCCCGGGGAAATCCCCCGGCAGAAAAAGGGTGGAAGTGGATCTCGTGTTCATGTGGATAAAAACCTCAAATTTAAGCAACACGTTGCCAACGTCACTTCAAGAGCAAACAGCGTAATTGGCGTCATCCGCAGAACCTTCGAGTTCTTGGACTGCAAGCTCTTCATCCAGCTATACAAGACATTAGCAAGGCCTATCCTCGAGTTTGGACAAACTGTGTGGCACCCCGACATAAAACACTCTGCAAAGAATTAGAAGATGTGCAGCGCCGAGCCACAAAGTTGATCTCAATCAGAGAACTACCATATTCAGAAAGACTAGAGCGACT
>CM031610.1:67835496-67837996 GCA_018398815.1 Conus ventricosus
GACTGTCATTGTAGTAGCTGGTGATGTCCAGTGTTTGATGAACCAGAACTGGGACCATGGAGCAGCATCATAGTGATTTAGCTGCATTGCAGTGTCTGCGCCGGTGGGTAGCCGTGTAACGACCTCAAATTGATTGCTGGCCGTTGATCGGCAAATTCTGGCTGTGGTTGCGAATAAGCCGAGTGGGGATATGCTACCTGGAAGTCACGGAAGTAAGAAAGACGGGAAGAAAAAAAAAAACCTGTTTAGTTAACGAGACGAAATGAGAGCGTGGTACCATTAACAGACGTTAAACAAATCCTTCGGCTTTTATTGACATCATAATTTTGAATGATTAAAAAAGCAGTCTATACGTTTTCTTCACGTAGCTTTCATCGTTCATGTAACAGACCTTGAATATGAATTTACAATATTAGAAATATACCAGTCTGTCAGTAACCTGTTAAGAGCCAGAGAGATTAAGGATTGACACTCTTGAATCTTTTTTAATGTAGTTAAATGCTTTCCGGTCTACTCTCTCCTGCTCAATAGACAGGTTTTCAGTTTCAGTTTCATCAAGAAGGTGTCACTGCGTGACGCCTTTGACAGCTGATAGATAAAAGAATTAAGGACTAAGATGAGAGAATTTATGAAGAGGGTCTGGTGGCTACGACTTTGCAGATATCTAATTTACGCATTAGCCCAACGCGCTGGTCAGACTCAAGGTCAAGAGACATGATCCCAGGTTTCTGAATCACAAGTCAGAATCGGCTGCGTTTAAGCGTCGCACATTTTAAGGAGAGAGAGAGAGAGAGAGAGAGAGAGAGAAATGCGATTACGTATACGAATGAATACGAATGTCTTGTTGAAGATGAAATGGATAAGCTGAATAGAATGTTCGCACCATGCCCCGAAACATCAAATTAAGAAAAATATCAAATCATTTAGAGGGCGGGGAAAAACATTCAAAACAGAGAGAGAGAGAGAGAGAGAGAGAGAGAGAGAGAGAGAGAGTGAGAGACAGACAGACAGACAGACAAACAGACAGACAGACAGCCAGACAGACAGACAGAGCACTTAAACAGGTGGAAATGATGGAAGAGGAACTTTGTGTTTGTTCTTGCCCACTGAGTGTGACAAGTTACTGCTAATGGCAGGGTCGATGTTAGCTTTCAGTGTCGCTGCAAGAACAGCCACTGCATGTACATTTTTCCTCTCTTCTCTCTCTCTCTCTCTCTCTCTCTCTCTCTCTCTCTCTCTCTCTCTCTCTCTCTCTCTTCTCTGCGTTATTTTCATTTGTTTCTTTTACATGATTGTTCTTCTTGATCATTACCATCACCTCCATTATCATGATGAGCCTATCAGTGAAGTTGTGAAGTTGCTCTCTGTCTCTCTGTCTGTCTGTCTGTCTGTCTGCCTGTCTTCTGTCCCCTCTGTTTCTCTCTCCTCTCTCTCTCTCTCTCTCTCTCTCTCTCTCTCTCTCTCTCTCTCTCTCTCTCTCTCTCTGTGGCATATCTAAATGAAGTTACTTATGAAAAAGCACGCTTTTTTCAACCTCTGAACTACAGCAGTGTGTGTGTGTGTGTGTGTGTGTGTGTGTGTGTGTGTGTGTGTGTGTGTGTGTGTGTGTGTGTGTGTGTGTGTGAGTGTGTGTGTGTGTGTGATTACGTACTTCATAATACTGTGTCTTTTAAATGTTTATATCCCATTTGCATAATTTAGTTTTACAAGGACAGAACAGAAGAATGGGTCCCACCTGAAATCTTACTCCTTAACTGAATAATGTTTTTTTAATATAAATTCTGAGATCTCTCTCTCTCTCTCTCTCTCTCTCTCTCTCTCTCTCTCTTATACTGAATGCTCATAACGATATGAATTCTCATTGACGACTGATAGCCAAACCAAGCAACCCACACAGTGATAGATGAGACAGTTGGGTGAAGAAGCCCCAGGCAAAATCAAACAGCTGGGGAAGAAGGGGATGCCGAGAGAGAGAGAGAGAGAGAGAGAGAGAGAGAGAGAGAAGAGAGAGAGAGAGGTGTGTGTGTGTGTGTGTGTGTGTGTGTGTGTGTGTGTCCGTTTCGTCTGTGGTTGTCTCTGTGTGTCTGAGGGACTGAGTGTGTGTCTGTGTATGTGGCGTGTATGTATGCATGTGTTTGTGTATCACGTATGCGTGCACGTATAAGTAAGACAGAGAGAGAGAGAGGGAGAGAACGTATACATTGATCTCGTATCCAGGCCTCCAGCCATAACCCCTATCCCTCTGAGGCACACGTTTGTTTTGTTCAATTCGAGGGGAAGAGTTGGCAAGACGTCACCCCCCCCCCCCCCCCCCCCATACCAATTGGTTTAGTCCGCTTCAGCTCCTGGGTAAAATAATGATGATTGGTTCGCAGCTTTGTCCTGCACTGTGCCCTGGCTTCTCTCCCTTGGCTGGCTTAGGCAGTCCTTTGTTGCTGCCTCTGTGTGTGTGTGTCTCCCTGTTGTCTCTTCAACTGTTCTCTCCGTTTTACCCCGTCTG
>CM031610.1:67842996-67852996 GCA_018398815.1 Conus ventricosus
GGCACCAGCTTTGCTTGCTTAAGATTTTCAAAAAAAATAAAACTTTTCCTAGCCTGGGTTAAGAGATAATCAATGTGAACTTTCCATGTCAATTTAGATGTGAAGTAAACTCCTAAGAATTTTACTGTCTGTACATACTGAAGTGTTATTCCATCAAGTCTAAAAGACGGCAGATCAACAGGATCATCACCATTATTAAATAACACTATATACGTTTTTTTCATGGGAAAGTTTCAGTCCATTTTCAAACAAGTACTTACTAAGATTATTTAGCTCTGCCTGATACATTTTTTTGTAATAGTTGATTGATTTTTTGGCGTGTTTTTTTCTTAGACTAGCATTTATCCACATACACAGATCATCAGCATACTGCACAACGGTAGCGTTTTTAGTTACGTGCTTTGGGAGATCATGTAACAAAATATTAAATAACATTGGAGCAATTACGGAACCTTGGGAATGCCCATTTCTAACGATTTAAAATTTGAATATGTGTTTTCTACCCTGACTTGCAAACTTCTTTCTGATAAAAATTCTCTAATGTAGTTATAAAAATTACCAGATATGCCAATTTTCTTCAGTTTATGAATCAATCTAGCATGCTACACGCTATCAAAGGCTTTTTTTTAGCATCAAACAATGTCGCCAGAATACTCTTTCGCCTGGCAAATTGATGCTTAATTTGTGTTGTTAATTTTACAATGTGGTCAGTTGTTGATCTTCCATTTCTGAAGCCTGCTTGATTAATTGGTATTATTTCATTTTTGCACAAAAATAGATAAGCCTATATTTAATATAATTTCTTTCCATAAGTTTTCCTACATGAGACGTCAGAGCTACAGGCCGATAACTGTGGATGCTTGTGGGAGACTTTCCTTGCTTTACAATGGGGATAATTACAGACTGTTTCCAAATTGATGGCATAACACCATTATTCCAAACCCGTTGGAATATTTTCAATAAAAAAACAAAGACAATTATCAGGTAAATGTTTTAGCATTTCATTCGAAACAGCGTCCAATCCAACTGATAATGATTTATTACCTATCAGGGAGATAGAGTCGTTTAAACTCGCATATAGTTATGGGGGCATTTATATAGTGGTCATCATTTGAAACTGGCTCTTCGTACATCTCTGTTTTTTTCTTCCCTTTTCCTACGTTGTATGCAATCTTGTGGAAGACTTTCTAGACGCATTGTCTTTGAAAACATGTTAGCGAATGCTTCTGCTTTTTCGGATGAGGTTGAGCATTTTTTATTATCCAAATTAACTGGATACCTTGGGAGATTTATCCCTTTTTTCATAGTTTGAAATTTTCGCCACACTTTTTGAAGGTCCTTTTGATGAGAAACTTCTTTAGCACAAAACGCTGTCCAGTAAAGCCGCTTTGCTTTTGCAATTACTCGGTTAGAGTGTGACTTAGCTTTTTTCATTTCTAGGTGGTTTTCTTCCCTTTTGTTTTTAATATATTGTTTGTATTTCAGTTTCTTTAAGGCTACAGCTTCTTCGCAATCCTTACTCCACCACACATTGCCGGTATGAAGTGTTTCTTTAGAAGTATTAGTATGACATTTTGGTATTGAATCTTCAGCGGCCAAGAGAATCATTTTGCTGAATTTTGAATACATATCATTTACATTTTCTTCATCTTCACAACAAGTCTCTATGTGTCTGTAGGAAAGAAAAGCCTTGAACTTATCCCAGTTGGCAAACTTATAATTGTATTTAGGTATTTTGTCTTCAGGCACACGTGTGTGTGTGTGTGTGTGTGCGTGTGTGCGTGCGTGCGTGCGTGCGTGCGTGCGTGTGTGCGTGCGTGTGTGCGTGCGTGTGTGTGTGGCGTGTGTGTGTGGTTGTGTGTGTGTGTGTGTGTGTGTGTGTGTGTGTGTGTGTGTGTGTGTGTGTGTGCATGTGTCTGTGCACAGGTGTGTGTGTGTGTGTGTGTGTGTGTGTGTGTGTGTGTGTGTGTGTGGTGTGTGTGTGTGTGTGTGAGCGTGCGCGCACACGCGCATGCGCTTGCGTGCACGTGTGCATGCGTGCATATAAGGATAAAGAGGAGGGGAGTCGAGAAGGGAGATGGGAGGGAGAGAGGTCAGGAGGGCGATCGGAGATACCGCGAGTGGAAGGTAAGGTAGAGAGAAAGGGGAATTAGATGAATGTGAGCTTGTGTTTGCTGTTTCTGTTTATGCGTGCAAAGCGTGAGAACGGAACGGTAATAACGCTTGCGTTGGGACTGAGGGGTTGAGGGTGGGATATGGAAGACAGTCAGACAGAAAGCCAGAGCCTCAAAAAGACCGAAGCATCCCTTTGTGCCACGTCTCTTTGTGCCCACGTCTCTATAAAGTGGTTAGGGTTAGGGTTAGGGATAGGGATAGGGTTAGGGATAGGGTTAGGGTTAGGGATAGGGTTAGGGTTAGGGTTAGGGTTAGGGTTAGGGATAGGGTTAGGGTTAGGGTTAGGGTTAGGGATAGGGTTAGGGTTAGGGTTAGGGTTAGGGATAGGGTTAGGGATAGGGTTAGGGTTAGGGTTAGGGTTAGACGTGGCACAAAAAGACGTGGGCACAAAGAGACGTGGGCTCAAAGATACGTCTGTGGGCACAAAGAGACGTGGGCACAAAGATACGTTCCCAAAAAGACAAACTGAAAAGAAAAGAAAAACACACACAAAAAAACAACAGACAAATACTGACGGAGGCTGACAGAGAGACTCTCAGAAGCTGCTAAAGGGCGATAATAGAGGGGGAGGGTAGAGACGTTGAGGGAGGAAGAGAAAAGAACATGCTAGAGACAGAGTGGCACACAGAAAGACGTACGGAAAGAGACGCCATTTGATCTATCTTCTTCCTCCGAAGGCCCTGACATGTGTTATGGCAGTGGAGAGACTGTATAGAAAGATGGCTGTGCAAACTGGCTCAGTCGAGATTTATGTCTTTCGTTAGTAATGGACACTGGTTGGCGGGAATATGCACTCTCTACTCTCTCTTCTGTCTCTCTCTTCTCTCTACTCTCTCTCTCTCTCTCTCTCTCTCTCTCTCTCTCTCTCTCTCTCTCTCTCTCTCTCTCTCTCTCTCTCCTCTTGCACACAAGCGCCTTCAAGTACACGCTCTCCTTGTCTCATCATCTTCTTGTCATGATTTGCTCATATAATTTTATGATATGTATTGTTTCATTATTTTTGATCAACCCCTTCCTGTCATATATTGCACATATTATTCACGTGTTTTCTTTAACATGATCTTTCATGAGTGGTTTCCTCTCTCTCTCTCTCTCTCTTTTTTTTTTTTGCCCCCCCCCCCCCCCCCCCCCCCCCCCATCCCCCCCCCCCCTCCCCCCCTCATCCCCCCCCTCACATTCCCTCTCCCTCTCTCCAATCTCTTCTCTATTCTCTTCGAAATTCATCACATGTTTCCGTCTCTCTCTCTCTTCTCTCTCCTCTCTCCTCTCTCTCCTCTCTCTCTCTCTCTCTCTCTCTCTCTCTCTCTCTCTCTCTCTCTCTCTCTCTCTCTCTCTCTCTCTCTCTCTCTCTCTCTCTGTGTGCGTGCATGCGTGCGTGTATGTGTGTGTTCCAAATTATGTACGTACTTGTCATATTCATTTTACTGTCTGTTTTTATACATGCTAATTTTTGTACGTTGTAGTACATTTCCATATATTCCCCCTGCTCAGCCCACCCCCCACCCCCACTCTCTCCTTCCCCTTAATTATTGTTATTTTCATTTTTTGTTTGTTTATTATTATTATTTTTCTTCATCTCTCTTGTATGTTCATTTGATGTTCCATTATGATTACATGACGGCTTTGTTTGCTTGTTTGCTTTCCTACATATATTTCATTTCACTGCATGTTGTAGTCCCTACTCGGGGCGAGGACTGGATGAAAAAAGCATGCCAGTGCTTATCTATTATCTTCGTAAATACAGAATTTTGTCTTGTCTTGTCTTGTCTTGTTTGCTCTCTCTCTCTCTCTCTCCTCCTCTCTCTCCTCTCTCTCTCTCTCTCTCTTCTCTCTCTCTCTCTCTCTCTCTGTGTGTGTGTGTGTGTGTGTGTGTGTGTGTGTGTGTGTGTGTGTGTGTGTTGTGTGTGTCCATAAGTGCCAAAGTGTGTGCATGTGTGTGCATGCGTGTGTCTGTGTGTGCATGTATGTGCGTGTATGGTGTGTGTGTGTGTGTGTGTGTGTGTGTGTGTGTGTGTGTGTGTGTGTGTGTGTGTGTGTGTGTGAGAGAGAGAGAGAGAGAGAGAGAGAGAGAGAGAGACAGTCAGACAGAAGACAGACAGACAGACAGACATGGAATCAATATTCTTTCTGTCTTGACTGTTTCTTCTAATTCCTGTTTTTCACTCTTTATTGTTCTTGTGTGCTTATCCGTCAACAGTTGCACTCTAGGTGCAAGTCACGAGCACTCACGAGGATGTACTGAACAGAGAGAATGGCAGAGCCTTACACACTGCACTGGTGTATTTAAGAGAGAGAGAGAGAGAGAGAGAGAGAGAGAGAGGAGAGAGAGAGAGAGATGTTTTGTCAATGCCAACAAATATAATCGATGGGTGTTGATAATTCTTAGTAAAAAGTCATTTGCATTTGCAGACTAAACTGAATTGACAGCTGAACGTGTTCTGACTTCACTGCGCACACATTCTACCATTTTTGGATCTATGGAATTAATTGAAAATGCGTTGCAGGTTTATAATGTTATGTCTTTCTAAAGAAATATGTGAAAATGTTCTGTTCTAAAAAACTGATAAATCATCTTTTACTGAAACTAGTCAATGTGTTTTGGTAAAACCTTATCAACCTGCTCAGCCCTCACCCCGCCTACCTGCCCTCCCCTCCCCCTCCCCCCGCTTCCTCCTTTTGTTCCATTGGTAATCATTGATCCACTGACTATAAACACATCTTTCTTTCTTTCTTTTTCCAGACTGTAAAATCATGAACATAAATGAATAGACAATAAGTAAATGAACCGACCTTCATAACGATGTCTGTTTGCGTACACATGAATTGTTCCATGGTGTATTTGGAAATGTAGCAACAGGCTAGCTTACAAAATGACTATGATTTGCTGTTGTCTCTGACTGCGACCAGGTTAGGAGTATGAAAGAGGCATTTGTACGGTAAAGCTTTAAGGATGGTCTAATAGTGAGAAATTTATATACCCTCTTATATCATTTGTTCCTTTATTCAAATATCCCACAAGCCAATGCCCAAAATAATGTTATATAAAAAAGTATTCACTATTAAGTGTCAGTCATGATTTCTAAATCTTACATTTTGTTTTATCAAATCATTCACAATTTATAAATCAGGTTGCAATCAAATTATGAATTATTTAGGTGATGTGATTTATATTGTATTTAACGTATTACTTCACGCACCGTGGTTTATATATTTTCGATTACTTGCATATCTTTCATCATTATCTGTTTTCCCAGATATTACTAATGTATATATTGATGGCTGAATAATCTGAAATTAATTCCAGAACAGCATCAACCAACACCTACTATCCCAATGCATCCACGTGTGCTTAGTTCTTAGTGTATTTTGATCTTGATCTCCGGATTGATAGTCTAGACAGATAGATAGATAGATAGATAGATAGATAGATAGATAGATAGATAAGATAGAGAGAAGAAGATAGAGAGAGAGAGAGAGAGAGAGAGAGAGAGAGGAGAGAGAGAGAGGAGAGAGAGAGAGAGAGAGAGAGAGAGAGAACTCCAAAAGAACAAATTCAAAATGTCCCAAATATTCGGTTTCACTGCCTTCATCAAGGGGTACAGACACTCTCTCCTCTCTCTCTCTCTCTCTCTCTTCTCTCTCTCTCTCTCTCTCTCTCTCTCTCTCCTCTCTCTCTCTCTCTCTCTCTCTCTCTCTCTCTCTCTGTGTGTGTGTGTGTGTGTGTGTGTGTGTGTGTGTGTGTGTGTGTGTGTGGTGTGTGGTTATGTGTGTGTGTGTGTGTGGTGGTGTTGTGTGTGTGTGTGTGTGTGTGTGTGTGTGTGTGTGTGTGTGTGTGTGTGTGTGTGTGTGGTGTGATGTATGAGAGAGAGAGAGAGAGAGAGAGAGAGAGAGAGAAATGTGCACCCCCCACCCCCCCTGGAAAACCGCTACTAAATGCACTGCACTGTGCTTATGTTGGCACCCGTGCACGCGCGTGCAAACATGAATATAGTAGTGTGAATATAGTGAACAAGGACAATAGTCCATACTGCCATGGGGAAACAACTGCAAGGCGTGGACTACTCTCTTTCTTTAATACATGTCTTTTCCACAAGACCCTCTGTTCGTATGGGTGTTTTTTTTTCCTAAGCGTTCGATTGCCTGTCAAGCCCCTTTCGTTTGGAATAATCATTGACAACATCAGGCCAGATGTTGTGCCTCTCTGTCGTCTTTGAAATGAAATTTGAAAGCTATTCTAAATCTTTCTGATAGATATACAAGGTGCTAAAGTGTGCTGGTGTTGTTTGGTGGTGTTGTATGTGCTTCTGGGTGCCTGTGTTGTTTAGTAATCTAAGAGTGTTTTTTTTTAGAATTATTTTTAGTGGTTGGGAGTGGGTGGAGAAGGGGAGTGAGAGGGCGGGGCTATGTTTCGGCACCGCTTGAATGTGGTACCAGCGTTTGACTGTTAGTGTTTTGCCAGTCGCTCTTCTTTGTTTGCTTTGCTATTTGTTGCGTGTTCTTGTTTATCATAAACATTTAGGGCATTCAGTTTGATCAGGGGTATAGATGTTCGTAGCAATAATGCAATAACAATAGTTGTATCAATGATGGTGATGATGATGATGAGGACGATGATGATGATGAGGAGGAGGAGGACGATGATGATGATGATGATGATGATGATGATGATGATGATGATGATGATGATGATGATGATGATGCTCATAACGATGATAATGATGAGAATGATAATGAAGATGATGATGATGCTGCTGATGATGATGATGACAACGACAACAACAGCAACACTACTACTACTACTACTACTACTACTACTACTACTACTACTACTACTACTACTACTGCTGCTGTTGTTGCTACTACTACTACTAATGATAATATCAACAAGAATAATGTCAATGATGATGATGATGGTACGTTCAACTCCTCGTCAGTGTACGCGCAAGGATCGTTAGGGCACACAGAAACCGTCACAAAGGAAGATGAAGCACACGGAGACAACCAGCCGCCGTGGCGAAGTGGTTAGCGTCGCGGACTCCCGGCTGGGAGGTCGTGGGTTCGAATCCCATCAGAGTCATGTGGGTTTTTTTCTGCCCCGACCGGCTCCTACCCAGAGTGGAGTTAGCTGCGGACTCAGTTGGGAAGACTGGGACCACACAGTCGAGTTTCATCCACTTAATGGATGCGTTTCTGAGAGTGTTGCTCAAATTTCCTGACCAACACTGCAGGTGCCTGTATCTCTCGGCCCGGTTGACGCCGGGATATATATGAAAGGAAGCGTAGAGTACAGCCCTGTCATGCAGTCTCAGACCGAAATGGAAATCCGTAGCATCATCTTAATCATCCTCATTCTCATCGATCAGCATTTAAAAAAAAATGTCTCAAGTTCTGTGGCCCTTCACGCCCTGCTCTCATGGTGACCTCAATTTCGATGTCCTCTCCACGTCTGTGGCCTTGGTTTGGTTCCGTCGGGGTCGCCGGTATCGGCGAGTTCATGGGGGCTGTCGTTGGACGGACGTGATGGCGCCCTCCGGAGGAGAGCTCACTCACGCCGGCTCCGCGACTAAGCAATTATTGTCGTCAGTAGGGGCTTAGTAGGTGGTGTCCTGCGTATGTTAGATCAGAACAGGCGCCACTGAACACCACCGAAGCGACTCGGCAGCAGTGCAGTGTCTCCTCCGGTGGGTTGCCTCTTGACGACTTGACATTGACTGCCCCCTGTGGATTGCCGGTGCGGGGGCTACGGCGGGGCCGACCGGGCTGTGGCTATGGACAGGGTGTCGGAATGAGCGGCGTGGGTGCACTGCCTCTGGGGTGGCGCAGAAGTTGGGACAGCAAAAAAAAAAAAAAAAAAAAAAAAAAAAAAAAAGCACACGGAGACAGCAATACGGGTTCTGTAAAGTCACATCTTGTGAAATGGCGTACACTGTGGCGTTAGACCAGGCTGTTTGTTAAAAACATGAATACGGAAGAGCTTCGGGTGTTTTGTTGGTGTTTACTTCTTTGTGTGTTCTTAACAACTGCTTCGACGGATAGAACATGTTACTGCATCCTTTCACAGTGTCTGATAAACGGTCGCCATCCACTCTGCATGCGTTGGTGCCAAGTCTGGGCCGCGGTGTGTGGAAAGGTTTGTGGTCCTTTCTTGGGCAAAAGCTTCCAGAGTTTTCTCTGTGTCATCTTAGTACAGACGTCCGGGCGTTTGGCGGACCTACCAAACGTTGATCAGAGTGTTTTACTATACGTACTCCTGACATAAGATCTCGTTTGGCTTGGTGAGTACCTGAAGATAGTCTCGTGGCTTCATGTATCTGTCTGTCTGTCGGTCGGTCTGTCGGTCAGTCTGTCGGTCGGTCTGTCGATCTGTCTGTCCCTCTCTCTCTGTCTGGCTGTCTGTCGGTGTGGTCCTCTCTGTCTCCTCCTGCATCTCTCTTCCTCTGGTCTTTGTCTCTGTTGTCTGTCTGTCTGTCTGTCTGTCTGTCTGTCTGTCTCTCTCACTCTCTCTCTCCTCTCTCTCTCTCTCTCACTCTCAGTCTTCCTCCTCTCTCTCTCTCTCTCTCTCTCTCTCTCAAAAATCACGTCCTGTTATCAGGTCTCTTTCAAAGCCATGCAGTGATACCCAGTTCCTTTCATAATAACTCTTAACAGAAAAGTGCTTCGAGAAAAACGGACAGAGAATTAGAATACGTATGAGAGAGAGAGAGAGAGAGAGAGAGAGAGAGAGAGAGAGAGAGAGAGAGAGAGAGAGAGAGAGAGAGAGAGCAGTGCATTGATCAAATTCTGAGATACAAACTGACCAGAAACAAATACATCAGGCCAGTTGATAGACGGTTAGTCAGTCGCTTTGGCCACAAAACACAACCACACCAAACATGGTTTTCAAACTCAATGGATTGAGGGTGATGGAGGGACGTAGATGGGACAGAAAGCAGACAGACAGACAGCGACAGAGACTGAGATAGAGAGAGACACGACGACAGACAGACAAATAGACAGACAGAAGCAGACAGACAGACGGACAGACAGACAGAGGAAACAGACAGACATATTAATCAGGCTCACACTGACAGATTTTCGAATTACTGTTGTTCCTGGGGGGAGTAGTTTGCGTGGCGCCTTACAAATTTGTTTCACTTGCTTTGACAGCTCCTTTGTCAATCATGGAGATTTACCTGACGTTAGTCAGATAGTCTTTCCTTAATCTGCCTTTCTTACATACATCTCTCTCCTCTCTCTCTCTCTCTCTCTCTCTCTCTCTCTCTCCTCTCATCTCTCTCTTCTCTCTCTCTCTCTCTCTCTCTCTCTCTCACACACACACACACACACACACACACACACACACACACACACACACACCACACACACACACACGCACACACATGCACACGTGCACACGTGCGCATAAGACAGGGACAGACAGACAGACAGACAGACAGAGAGACTAACAAACACAACAGACAGACAGACAGACAGACAGACAGAGAAAACGATGCATACAAGAAGATAGAGAGAAACAAAGACGGAAACATATACAGGTCACTCGTAATATCATCGAGGGATCTAATTTCGAAAAATCACATTAAGGTTTTTATACAGACGCCATGCCAACAGTTCAATCTGCTTGAAATTTCAATAATGATGACAGATTGAGGTATGCATAGTCTTTGTTTGTGTGTGTGTGTGTGTGTGTGTGTGTGTGTGTGTGTGTGTGTGTGTGTGTGTGTGTGTGTGTGTGTGTGTGTTTGGGGGGGGGGGTCTATATCCCGCACATTCATGGCAAATTATCGATTGTGCTGTTACTCTCTGTTCTTTTTTCTATCCCGCA
>CM031610.1:67865496-67867996 GCA_018398815.1 Conus ventricosus
GAGTAAGCATTTTCGTGCGTGTCCCTACATGGTTTGTACGCAGAGAGGTGCGTGTATTCATCAAACTGAAAGCTCTTAGGTACCCATTACACAGCACGATGCATTGAACACCAGGCTGCATTGTGTCTGCGGCCGCTTGGGATACAGAACAAAAGTTACTTCTTGAACCTTTTAATTTTTAAATGTTTTGGGACAACTCATAATTGTACATGTTTGACAAGCTGGGAAGACTCTGACACGACGGATACAAGAAGAAGAAGAAGAAGAAGAAGAAGAAGAAGAAGAGAGAAGAGAAGAAGGAAGAGAGAGAGAAGTAGAAGAAGAAGAAGAAGAAGAAGAGAAAGAAGAAGAAGAAGAAGAAGAGAAGGAGGAGGAGGAGGAGGAGGAGGAGGAGGAGGAGGAGAGAGAAGAAGAAGAAGAAGAAGAGAAGAAGAAGAAGAAGAAGAGAAGACAAGAAGGAGAGAGGAGGAGGAGGAGAGAGGAGGAGAGGAGGAGAGGAGAGAGAGAAGAAGAAGAAGAAGAAGAAGAAGAGGAGAAGAAGAAGAAGAAGAAGAGAGAAGAGGAAAAGAAAGAAAGAAGAAGAAGAGAAAGAGAGAGGAGTGAAGAGAGGCAGAGAGATGAGAGAGAGAGAGAGAGAGAGAGGAGAGAGAGAGAGAAGGAGACGAAAAAGAGAGAGAGAGAGAAGGGAGAGAGAGAGTCAGACACAGACAGACAGATTGCGGGACAAAAGAGAGACAAAACAATAATAGATACCAAGACGAGACTAGATCACACAGACAGATAGGGGACAGACTGACAGGGCGGCACAGACGTTAGATGAAAGGTAAGAGAGAGAAAGAGATAGAGTTCGAGAGAGAGAGGAGAGAGGTAGAGAGGAGAGAGAGAAAGAGAGATAGACAGAAGACAGAGACAAAAGGCAGGCAGACGGACAGGCAGACAGACACATACACAGACAGAGAGGAGAGGGGATGAAGGGAGACAAACAATCTGACAGACAGGCAAACAGCGCGAAACCATTGATCAGCCTCTATCTTCTTCGAGTTCGCATCTGCGTTGTGTGATTTAGGGGACTATTTTGCCTGGCCTGGTACAAATCTCATTATTCGCTTCAGCTCCTGCTCAAACGATGGGAATACATTCGCTAGAACATGTACGCGTGCGTGCGTGTGAGTGTGCGTATGTGTACAAGTGTAGGTGACAGAGACAAAATGCAAGCGGAAGACAAGGGACAAGGGTGAGAGAGAGAGAGAGAGAGGAGAGAAGAGAGAGAGGAGAGAGAGAAGAGAGAGAGAGAGGAGAGAGAGAGTAATGGATTGATCTTTGATACAGCGAGAAGGGATGAAGAGAGAGAGAGAGAGAGAGGAGAGAGAGAGAGTGGAGAGAGAGTAGGAGAGAGAGAGAGAGAGAGAGAGAGAGAGAGAGAGAGGAGATGGATTGATCTTGATACGCAAGGATGAGGAGAGAGAGAGAGAGAAGAGAGAGAGAGAGAGGAGAGGAGTGTGTGTGGTGGTGTGGTGTGTGTGTGTGTGTGTGTGTGTGTGTGTTGTGACCTGGACAAAGAGAAGTAGAGAGCGAGACAATGAGAGACCGAAAGAGAGAGGATGGATGTGGGGGACAAAGACACTGATAGGTAACGGGGAGGGGTATGCGGGAGGGGGGGGGGGGGGGGGGGGGGGCAAAACTGTATGTATGAGAGATACAGGAAGACAGACAAACGATGGGCGCAAAGTAAAAGTGACAGGAACGGGGATATGCAGGGGAGCAGAAGTGACACAAACAGGGATATGCAGCGGGAGACAGAGTGACACAAACAGGGATATGCAGCGGGAGATAGAGTGACACAAACGGGGATATGCAGCGGGAGATAGAGTGACACAAACGGGGAAATGCAGCGGGAGATAGAGTGACACAAACGTGGATATGCAGCGGGAGATAGAGTGACACAAACCGGGATATGCAGCGGGAGACAGAGTGACACAAACGGGGAAATGCAGCGGGAGATAGAGTGACACAAACGTGGATATGCAGCGGGAGATAGAGTGACACAAACGGGATATGCAGCGGGAGACAGAGTGACACAACGGGGATATGCAGCGGGAGATAGAGTGACACAAACGTGGATATGCAGCGGGAGATAGAGTGACACAAACGGGGAAATGCAGCGGGAGACAGAGTGACACAAACGGGGAATGCAGCGGGAGATAGAGTGACACAAACGGGGATATGCAGCGGGAGACAGAGTGACACAAACGGGGAAATGCAGCGGGGATAGAGTGACACAAACGGGGAAATGCAGCGGGAGATAGAGTGACACAAACAGGGATATGCAGCGGGAGATAGAGTTACACAAACGGGGATATGCAGCGGGAGATAGAGTGACACAAACGGGGAAATGCAGCGGGAGATAGAGTGACACAAACGTGGATATGCAGCGGGAGATAGAGTGACACAAACGGGGAATATGCAGCGGGAGACAGAGTGACACAAACGGGGAAATGCA
>CM031610.1:67880496-67885496 GCA_018398815.1 Conus ventricosus
ATGAAAATAGAGGAAGCGGAAACAAATCATCTCGCTGAAAATCATTGACCTTTTATGCTCAAATGTAATGGAGCTAGCCGGGGGGGGGGGGGGGGGGTACATGCGGAGAGAGAGAGAGAGAGAGGGAGGGAGAGGTGATGGGGAGAGAAAGAGGAAGAGAGAGAGAGAGAGTGGCGACAGAGGAGAGGGGGGGGGGGGCGAGAGACGAGAGAGAGAGAGAGAGAGCGAGAGAGAGAGAGGGGGAGAGAGAGACAGAAACAGAGAGAGGGCGAGAGAGAGAGAGGGGGGGTTGAAGGAGAAAAAGAATGAAGGAGAGAGAGAGAGAGGGCGAGAGAGGGGGGAGACAGACAGAGAGACAGACACACAGACAGACAGACAGACAGAGAGAGTGTGAGAGAGAGAGACAGACAGAGACAGAGAGAGGAGAGAAAGAGACAGAGAGAGACAAAAGAGACGAGGACAGAGAGAGAAACAAAGAGAGAGAGAGAGAGAGAGGGAGAGAGAGAGAGAGAGAGAGAGAGGGGAGAGGAGAGAGGAGAGAGAGAGAAGAGAGAGAGAGAGAGAGAGAGAGAGAGTTTCGGAAGGGGGGGAGGTGGGGGGGGGGGGGGTTGGGACGGAGTGACTGTGTCGTTGTGTTCATTATCTCTTTTTATTCAATCGAACATTTCCTTTAGGATATCTTTCACGACGTGTTTGTTTGTACCTGACTGTAGAAGCCGATTGTTGTAAACTGTAAATACGTAGAAACGTCCCTTGATTCATCAGATGTCTTACGCCTTGGCTTAAGGCTGTGTCAGACCAATTGACATAGGCCAGAACACCAAGGCTACATCAAAATGTTGTTATGCTCTGCATAGTTATGGGGGGATTGTCTTCAGTCGTGACAAGCTCCTAGCATAACATTATCAGTCCCCCAAATCCCCCGAAGTCGGAGTGTGGCTGCCATGTGGCGGGGTAATCAAAAACGGTCACACACGTAATGTTCTCATCCCCAGCTGATGCATTTGTGCCATAAAGTTCAAATACTTCGGCTGTTCGGATGATCCCTGGAGTCTTTTAGCCAGGGTACGACAACAACAACAAACATCAGATGTCTTTGGTGGAACTTTCACATCGTATCAGAACATTCTGACTCATTTCCCACTATAGCCTACTCATTCCAGTTCCTTGTATCCTCCTTTAAGTTTCATATATATACGATAACATATGTTATAATAATAATAATAATAATATGAATACTTATATAGCGCCTATTCTCGGCTAGAGACCAAGCTCTAAGCGCTTTACAATCAACACTCGTTTACACAACGGGCTGCCTACCTGGGTAGTGCCGACTGAAGAGCTGCCAGCCCGGGGCTTCATTCAGTGTTTCCCGTGTCATCCAGTCAGTATCGTTCAATATTGATCACTCATTTTTCCGTACTTCCTTCATTCTTTCCATTTCTCACGCAGGGTGCGTGCTATGTGTAACGTGTCATCCATACTAACGACCAAACTGGCCTACTCTTCCGAAGTTGGTGATGGGATTTTACGTGTGTGCAAGATGTTATGCGTGCGTTCACACACGGAACCTCGGTTTATAGTCTCATTCGAAGGACTGAATGAGAAATGGAGTCAGAACCAATGTTAACTCCGAGGGAAAAATCCCCATGTACGGAAACGCCCGGTGGAGGTTCGAACCCGCAACCCCAGGATCACCAAGATGACGAGTCCGGCGCTCTACCAACTGAGTTATTCCGGCTCCCCGGGAAATTACTTTATAATGACATACACACATTTCATTGTTAACATACAAAAATCATGTTGTTTTTATTTTTCAATGCTAGGTAAATAAGTAAATAAATAAATAAATTAAAAAAATACTATCGAGTTTGTTTACAGAGTGCGGATCATATTTCTATTTAAAAGTAGATGTTATAAAACAAATTGAAAAAGACGTTACAAAAAGAAATAAGAAACAAACCCTTCTGCCATCCAATGATGATGTGCACAGAAACATGTCTGTTGACAAATGATCAGCACTGGATGCAGCAGCAATCTTCTCTTCCCCCAGCATCCTATGAATTATTGACAGACTGTATTGTCTGTGAACGTGACTTCAAACTTCCTGTTCGCTATCGATTTACAACACTGTATGCCTGTTAGAGAGAGAGAGAGAGAGGGAGAGAGAGAGAGAGAGAGAGAGAGAGAGAGAGGAAGAGAAGAGAGAGAAGAGAGAGAGAGAGAGAGACCGAGACAGAGACAGAGACAGAGACAGAGACAGGCAAACAGACAGACAGAGAGAGAGAGAGGAGAGAGAGAGAGAGAGAGAGAGAGAGAGAGAGAGAGTACACACACACATGCGCGCGCGCGCACACACGCATCCACGCACGCACGCACGCGCGCGCGCGCGCCACACACACAGACACAGACACACACACAGACACACACACACACACACACACACACACCACACACACACACACACACACACACACACACACAAGTGCGCGCACACACACACACACACACACACACACACACACACACACAAGTGCGCGCACACACAGACACACACACAGACACACAGACACACCCACACAGTCACAGACACACAGACAGAGACACACAGGCACACAGACGTACAGACGTACAGACAGACAGACAGACAGACAGACAGACACACACACACACACACACACACACACACACACACACACACACACACACACACACACACACACACACACACACACAGGGAATTGCTGGAAACAGTTGAATAGTTTTTGCTTTATATATCATCATTAAGTGGTAGAGAAGTATGTTGATATTGTAGGCCTGTATATATATAATATAAAAAAAAACCCGTCTGTGGAGCCTTGAATACAGATACACGCTACAACAAGATAATACAGCCTGTTAGAAGTTCGCCCATCGAACACACATGCTGCTTACAGTACAAACACAAGAAAGAGGACAGATTCACAAGGCAAGAACTCAAAGCCGATTAAGAACATCTGAAAGGGAATCGTAAGTCGTGGTGTCGCGAACAGCGAATGTTAAACAAGTACGATGTCTTTTGTTTCCATGGCACGTACAGAGCCAAGTCCAAGACCAGTGCTGTTTATGAAACCCATTCACCTAGCGTGCAGAGAAAAAGAGGGGGCTGCTGGGTACATTTTCTTTAGCACTTAAAAGTATTCACATTACGTTTTACGAGCTCTGCTCATCTCAAAACTTGTCTCAAAGCCGCTGTGAACGAGTTTCTAAAACCATGCTATTTTCATCTGACATGAAACTGACAACAAGACTATGGTTGATTTAAACAAACTAGACTTGCAGAGCGTCCGACCGTTATATAAGAAGAATTTCAACTCTACCAATCGATTTGGTGGTGAATTAAGTGTGAATATGGTAGATCAAACCGGCATCAACACAGTGTGTGTGTGTGTGTGTGTGTGTGTGTGTGTGTGTGTGTGTGTGTGTGTGTGTGTGTGCGTGCGTGCGTGCGTGCATGCGTGCGTGCGTGCGTGCGTGCGTGTGTGGTGTGTGTGTGTGTGTGTGTGTGTGTGTGTGTGTGTGTGTGTGACGAAACTGAAAACCGTCAAATTTGATTCTCCAGATTGTCCGCGGGCGTCTTGGAGGAGATTTTCTAGAAAAAAAGATCATCGATGTCGTCGGAATATTTCAGTTGCTGTGGTGTTATTTTTCCGGAATAACATTCATTTACCCCCTCCTTGTTATCTGTCGGACTCTTTTTCAGTTTCCTTTCTTTTCTATTCTATCTTTCTTTCTACATATCTTTCTTCCTCTGTTTGTATTTGTTTGTTTGTTTGTGTCTTTCTTTCTTTCTTCATTTTGTTGATTTTCCCTTTTCATCCAATCAAAATGGAGTGTGTGATTAATTTGCAGATGATACATGTTTAGAACAAGCGCGTCAGAATATCGATTTACTAAAATGTCACTGAAATATCGCTATGAGATTATAGAAAAGTGTTTGCGATTGAAATGGCATATTATATGTTCACTTTTATGAAGCAGGATTTATGTTACTCTTTCTATGCCAGAAAGAACGGAATATGAAAGAAGCAAAAGAAGAAAGCATACGTAAACGATGCATCATTCAACTAATCACGTGCAGACATTATGTAGTGAGTGCCAGTTTGAGAGAATACATATACTGAACAACATTAAAAACGCACCGTTTTGATTTGCCGATTTCCCATTTGGAAAAAAATGTGTATTTGGATTTGGTATGTTAACACAATTTTTAAGGGACACAGATTCACACTGCCTCGGTTTCTCCGCGATTGCCGACATTCGTGTGACGCCCACGTGCAACTCGCCCAAAACACTTTTTTTTGCCACTGGGGCCGAGACTGAACGTAGCTCATCTGTTTCTTTGTCTCAAATGGTGAGTTTGAAGTCATGCCGACTGGAAAACGGTATCAGTTGTCATTCGACCAGGCGAAGTGGTCCAAAAACAATGCCGCGACTGTCTATGCAAGAACGCGAGCGAGCCATTGGAATGTTGAGGGTCGGTATGTCATCGAGAGAGACAGCCAGACAACTGAACTGCAGTCACTCTACAATTGTAAGGCTATCACAACGTTTGGCAGCGACTGGTTCCACCACTGATCGGCGCCGAACGGGCCAACCTCGTGTTACCACACCAGCGCAGGATCGATACATTCGACAGCTTCATCTTCGTAATCGATTCCTTACAGCAGCAGAAACATGTCGCCAGGTGGTTGGTCGACGGGGTCCAGTGTCTGGACAAACCGTTCGACGTCGATTGCAAGAATCAGGGCTCAATGCAAGACGCCCTCATGTTGGCCCAGTCCTCACCCGTAGACAACCGTCAGCAACGCCTGCAGTGGGCCAACCAGCATCTGCCATGGACACGACGTCAGTGGAGAGCTGTGCTGTTCTCTGACGAAAGTCGCTTCATGTTATCTCATGCTGACAGGAGAATGAGAGTCTGGAGGCGTGTCGGGGAACGCTACGCCAACTGCTGCGTG
>CM031610.1:67890496-67892996 GCA_018398815.1 Conus ventricosus
ATACTGATGGAGAAACATCTGCAACATCAGAGAGACCTGTTCCACAACTTCATTGACTTTAGGAAACCGTTTGACAGGGTGTGGCACAAGGGTCTGTGGCAGGTGCTCAGAAAGTTTGGCATAGAGGAGGGTCTCGTCCAAACCATCCAGGCGCTGTATAACACCGCCAGCAGCGCAGTCCTCCTCAACAACCAGATAGGGGACTACTTCAAGACCACAGTTGGAGTCCGTCAAGGCTGCCTGCTATCTCCCGTACTGTTCAATCTCTTCCTGGAAAACATCATGCGTGAAACCCTCCATGACTTCCACTCCACTATCTCCATCGGAGGAAGAACCATCAATAATCTGAGGTTCGCAGATGACAACGACCTGATGGGAGGCAGCAACGAAGAACTACAAGACCTGACAAAGAGACTGGAAGAAAGGGCAGGTGCATATGGAATGGAAGTGAGCACAGAAAAAAGCAAAGTCCTGGTCAACAGCACAACCAACACCCATGCTGAAATCTACATGAACGGACAACAGCTTGAAGAAGTGGGCGCTTTCAAATACCTTGGCGCCACTCTCACCAAAGACGGTCGCTCTACAACAGAAATCAAGACCAGACTAGCGATCGCAACAGCAGCAATGGCAAAGCTAAACAAGATCTGGAAGAGCAGGGAGATCAGCTTTCCTACAAAGATGAAGCTGTACAAGTCCCTGGTGCTGTCCATCTGCTGTATGGCTGCGAAAGCTGGACCATGACAGCAGAGACCACCAAGAGAATCCAGACGTTTGAAACTAAATGCTTCAGGCGCTTGCTCGGGATCTCTTGGCAAGACCGGAAGACAAACGACCTTGTGAGGAGCCAAATAGCATCACTTGCAGGCCCCAAGAACTCCTCTTGGCAACAGTCAAGAAGAGGAAACTGTCGTGGTTCGGGCATGTCATACGCCACAATTCACTGCCCAAAACAGTCATCCAGGGCACGCTGGAAGGCGGCAGACGAAGGGGACGACAAGCCAAATGCTGGATGGACAACATCAAAGAATGGACCAGGATGGATGGCCCTACGCTGATGCGACAGGCAGAGGACAGGGCCGGATGGCGGTGCCTGGCTTCGAGAGTGTCTCTCATCTCTCCTCTACGCCCATCATGGGCAAGAGAATGATGATGATGATGATGATGAAGTGTTGTTCCTGCTGTTGTTGTTGTTGCTGCTGCTGCTGCTTGTTGTTAGAAGTAGTGGTGCTGCCGTTGGTGGTTGGTGGCGGTGGTGGTTTTAGTGGCTTTCATGGTAATTGCGGTGTTGATGTCAGTTGTGGTGATGGTGGTGGCTCATTGTTTGTGACGTCATTGGTTTTTGTTTTTCCTTTCCCTCCTTTTTTTTTCTTTTATTTATCCAACATCTGCTTTTCTTCGACGCGTCTAATTATAGGCGTTTTTTGTGTTCTTATTCTCTTTGTCACGTATTGTCACATTGATAACTATGATTCCTGCCATCGTTTTGGCTCTTGGTTTGAATGAGGTTTATTCTTTGTTTATTGCAAGAACAGCATACATAATGTACAGATGATTGCAGCCTACGTTAAAAAAAGGACAGCCGCATGGTCTTTGTCTAAAATTTGATCATGTTTATTATTGTTGTTTTAATTGTTATTCGTGGTGGTGGCAGTGGTGGTGATGGTGATGGTGGTGGTGGGGGTGGTGGTGGTGTTGATTATGGTGGTGGTTTCTTTTCAATCAAGGGTTTAATTTGATTGCTAAAATTAAGCTGCAATGTATGTATACATTTTACAGATGACAGCAACAACATAACCCATTAGAGTAAGAACGAAAGTTTTCCGTAATCCATACACTACACAACATAACGTGTGGCGTACATTCCAATACATTATACCGCTTGAAAACGAAAATAAGGATGATCATCATGTCAGTTTGTGATGCAACACTCAATCTTCTGCCATAATGTGAGAATCGCAGTTTTCCACATTTCCTAAATGATGCTCAATCATCTTAATGTACGCTTTGACATCGTGCGAGAACAATTTCTTTTTGAAAAGCTGGACATGCAATCCCCACATTAAACTCTGCACAAAATGACCTGTTATTTCCTCCTGATGCTGGATGTACAGGATGATACCTTCCGCCCCCACCCCACCCCCCACCCCCCAAACCTCCAACCTCTGCCAATCCAGCTCCAACCGTCGCCACCCATCACCCACACCCATCCCAACTCCCACGACGAGTGATGAGCTGTGAAACGTTAAGAGACACAGACAATGATAATTAATCAAGTATCTTGATTGAAATTTTATAAGTGTCTTAATTTGAACTTTATCGATTTCAAGAATACGATGGAACGTTAAGAGACACAGACAATAATAATTAGTCAAGTATTTTCACTGAAATTTTATAAGTGTCTTAATTTCAATTTCATCGATTTCAAGGATACGATGGAACGTTAAGAGACACATACAATGATAAATTATCAAGTATATCAATTGAAATTTTAGAAATG
>CM031610.1:67897996-67900496 GCA_018398815.1 Conus ventricosus
TCTTCTCTCACCCATTGCTGATCTCTCCACAGCTACCGCGCGCTACGGCCCTCGACCGCTCTCCCTCCGCCCCCCCCCCCCCCCCCCCCCCCCACCTCCCCCTTTTCCCCTCTACCATCCTCTTCCTACACCCACCAGCCACCCCTTCTTCACCTCCTCTTGTCACTTGCTGGCTTGCTGGGTAAAATGTGGGATGCGGTACGGAGCTTTCGCCTGGAGCCTCTACGAAGACACATTCCCCGGTCAGATAAGACTGGTTCATCATCATCATCATCATCATCGTCATCGTCATCGTCATCATCATCATAATTGTATTATTGCTATTATTATTATTATCATCATTATCATTTTTATTATTGTTGTTGTTATTGTTATTATTATGATTATTACTATTATTATTATTGCTATTATTATTATTATCATCATTATGATCATTATTATTATCATAACAGCGAAGGCAAAAAAAAAATGATAAAAATATTGACGATGATGATGATGACGACGACGACAATGCTGAGGATGATGATGATGATATCATCATTTTCTTTTGATGATGATGATTATGATGATGATGATGATGATGATGCTGGTGACGATGACGATGACGATGATGATGATGACGATGATGATGGTGATGAATCATGATGAGTGATTACGTCGACCATCCCCAATTAGAGTCTGTAGCCTTCACGTTGACCTTCTTATCAGCAAAGAGGTAGCAAGCTTTACGCACACATACACAGTCATATGTTGAAATTGTTCTTCGTTAAGCTAAATATTTGTTGTTGTTTTATTTAGATGTTAGGATGTGAAAGGCGTGCATCAGGAGGGTGAGCTTAAATGGAGTGTTTGTATTCAAAGTGTACATTTTAAGGGTTCTTCACCGGCTTTGTAACAAAGTTCCTTTCAGTTAATTAAAAAAAAATCGTTATTTGTCCCTTGTTATCATTTGTGGAAATACATCAACTGCAACGGTATATCTGGTCAAAAGACTGTACATTGATCAATAGTGGGTCAGTTCCATCATTGAGCTTCACTGAGTTTTGCTTCATCTCCAGCAAAATGTATGACCTTGCCAATGAAGGATTCTATCCCAACTCCCTCAAAATGATGGAACACATGTCATTAATAAATAATATATGATTCAATCATGATGTAAGAGAGAGAGAGAGAGAGAGAGAGAGAGAGAGAGAGAGAGAGAGAGAGAGAGAAGAGAGAGAGAGAGAGAAATAATTCAATGATCAAAGACCGCCAACCCATTACCACAGGCCGGGTTCAAGAACACGAATTATAAATAACGCCAATTTCAATACTGAAATTACACCAGTTTCATACATGCATGGAGTAAAACAATGAGTGTTGTCAGTTTCCATTACAAGCTCCTACACTCACTCTCATGACTTATTTCTCCTGCTCATACACTCGTTAAGAATCTCACAGGATTGCAATGGGCAACATATTTGAATCTGCACAAACTCACTCACACCCACATTGGAGCCAATCTTTCACAAATGTTCATTCTAACGTACGCTGCTTTATATACAAATTTTGCTCGATTTGCAATATAAATGTATCTTTCGTCAACATAATATCTTTTTTTTTTTTAAACACACAAACACAAAAAAAACTGACGGCTGTCGCGAGTATTTAAGTATTTTCCGCTCTCTTCTGAACCCATCAAACGCAGGGAAAACAAGCACTGATTTCATCTCGTCTTCTACACTCTCACGAAAAGGACAGTTATAATCCATTCTTAGATCAGGCCTGAACTAAAAAGGACACTTCTTATCCATTGTTAGATCAGGCCTACACTAAAAGGACACTTCTTATCCATTCTTAGATCAGGCCTAAACTAAAAGGACACTTATTATCCATTCTTAGATCAGGCCTACACTAAAAGGACACTTATTATCCATTCTTAGATCAGGCCTACACTAAAAGGACACTTATTAGCCATTGTTAGATCAGGCCTAAACTAAAAGGACACTTATCATCCATTGTTAGATCAGGCCTACACTAAAAGGACACTTATTAGCCATTGTTAGATCAGGCCTAAATTAAAAGGACACTTATCATCCATTCTTAGATCAGGCCTACACTCAAGAAAAAAGTGAGCCAATAGGAGTCATGGCAAACCTCAACTTAGCAACACATTTCCCCACCGTCATATCCTGAACAATAGGAAGCTATTGAGAATACATTCACGCTTTCAAAATGTTAAAAGTGTGAATGGCAGCAAAATCTGAGATGGCACAATTCCATTCTTGCTGAAAACAAGCAGTCAGCCTTGTCACTGATTCTGTGATGAACATATTTACATGTTCCATTCTCGTCGTTCCCCGTACAATGCCAAAGCCAAGCCAGAACGGTAAGTTTCAGACCCTGCAAGCCCATGTTGTATATATCTGAATTTGTAAATGTGACAACAAGTTGTATACTTTTTTTGAATTTTCTAAAACAGACGATTTCCGGAGATTTGCAAGGGAATTAATCTGTGTTA
>CM031610.1:67914137-67919137 GCA_018398815.1 Conus ventricosus
ACGCCTTGTTTGATTTTAGTTTCTGATCACTTTAGTGGCGGACCCTCCACGCCGCTCATTCCAACCCACACGTCCACATGCACAACCTGGCTTGACCAGCCACAGACTCGGCACCAGCAATCCACAGGGATAGGAGTGAGACAGTGTAAGGTCACGTCGTTTTGAGCAGTCCGCCCGAAGAGAACAGCACTGCTGCCGAGTCACTTCGATAGCGTTCAGTGGTGCCTGTTCTGTTCTGAACACCATTATACTAAGTCCCTCACTGAAGAAAAGAATTGCAGAGTCGCGAAGCCAGCGTGCGTGAGCGCCCCCCCCCCTCCTCCTCCCCCCACCTCCCCCTCCTCCCCCCACCTCCCCCTCCTCCCCCCACCTCCCCCTCCTCCCCCCCCCCTCTACTCCCGCCTCCGCAGAGCGCCACCACGTCCATCAAAGGACAGTCCCAATGAACGTAGACGTGGTGAGAACTCTAGAGTAAGGTCACCATGAGGGCAGGGCTTGAAGGGCCTTAGAATTTCAGATTCTTTAACGCTAATCGAGAAGAATGAGGATGATGGAGATGATGCTATAGCTTTCTATTTTGGTCTAAGACTGCATAAGAGGGCTGCATTTTACGTTTACTTTCATAATGTATCCCAGCGTCAACCGGACCCGAAAGACAGACATCTGTAGTGTTGGTCAGGAACTGTTAGCAATACTCTCAAACACCCATCCATTAAACGGATAAAACTCGCTTGTGTGATCCCAGTCTTCCCATTGGGGCCCATAGCAAACTCAGCTCTGAGTAGTAATCTGTTAGAGCAGAAAAATCCCACTGACAAATGGCTCTAAAGGGAATCGAACCACACACCCCCATCCTGGAACCCGCCTCCCTAACCACTTGACTACGGCGTCTGGCCAACAGGAGGTTAATGATATCTTAAAGGATCGAAAGTCCCAAACGAACAGCACTCACCAGAAGTAAAAGTACTAAAGCCCTCTGATTGCTAGGGGGCCGCTCTATGGGGAAAGGCGAAAATGGGGAGGAACGGATGGGGAGGACCAAAGAAGCCAATTCATGTGCCTTTTTGCTGTCTTATCTTTTGTTACCCCCTCCCCACTCCCCCTCAAACCTTCCTTCCCTCGCTTCCCTTTCTCTTCCCCCCGAGACCACGTCCCCTTTCCCCCATAGCATCATCCCCACACCGCTCTCTCTGGGTTCCCCATAAACAACCACAGCCAGGTTTGTCCAGGTGCAGACCCAACATCGCAGTTCTCAGGGAGCAATTGATATCAAGTCGACATCAGGCGACCCACGGGAGAAGATCCTGCACCGCCACTGAGTTATTTCCGTGGTGTTTAATGGTGCATGCTCTAATTCAGCATATGCTGGACACCACCTTCTGAGTCTCCTACTCATGACAAAATTGTTAAGCTGCAGATCCAGCACGAGTATTATTACCCTTCAGAGAGAATCAACATATCCATCCGACAGTAGTTAAAACATTCTATGGAAACCGAATCTATAGCACCCTTCAGAGAGAATCAACATGTCCATCCAACAGTAGTTAAAATATTTCTTTGATAGAAACCGAACCCATAACTTCTTAGCTACCATGATAATTACTATCCTAAGTTACTTGTTGGTTGGGTTTTATGTTCTTTTCATTGATCAAATACAAAAATCCCCTTTTGTTCTCAAACCACACTGACCATTTTGGTCAGTGCTGCGTCTGATATTATCTGCGTTGTTGAGCTGAGAAACATTTCGTCTGCATCGAAGTGTTTTTATTCATGACACTGCTTTTTTTTTGTCCGTCTGTCTGTCTATCCGTCTGTCTGTCTCTTTGTCTGTCTGTCTGTCTGTCTCCCTCCCTCCCTCCCTCTCTCTCTCTGGGTCTGTCTGTATTTGTCTATGTTTGTTTGTCTGTCTGCTCATCTGTCTGCCTGCCTATCCGTCTGTCTGTCGGTTGGTCTGTCTATCATCTCCTCTCTGTCTCTCTCTCTATCTGTCTGTCTCTGTCTGTCTGTCTGTCTGTCTGTCTGTCTATCTGTCTGTCTGTTTGTCTGTCTGTCTGTCTGTCTGTCTGTCTGTCTGTCTGTCTCTCTCTCTCTCTCTCTCTCTTCTTCTTCCCCCCCCCCCCTCTCTCTCTCTCTCTCTCTCTCTCTCTCTCTCTCTCTCTCTCTCTGTCGTAGTGTTAGAACAAAAGGCGTAGTTAACTTTATAGAAGCCATCCTGCACTGAACATTTTGCCCAAACATTTCATAGCTTGCATTGTCATGGATGTTCCAGTCAGTTTTGTCTGACCTTTTGTGGGGAACAGTTATGAGATACTGTGATAATATTTTCAAAGATTTTTGGGGAAAAAAATACAATCAACTGCTGAATCTCAAGAAATCCGGCTAGATGTGTTTGTGTTTAGATAGCCCCAAGAAGTTTCAGCGTTGACCACTTGATCAGTGTAATCCCATACTAGTGACAAGAGCCTGCACATTAACACATGATCTGAGTCCGGAACTGGATGTCTTTTTGTTTGAATCTGTGTATCCGTCTCTCTGTCTGTCCTTCAGCAACAATGAGTCTATCTTTGTCTCTGTCTCTGTCTCTCTGTGCATGCGTGCGCGCGTGTACGCGTGTGTACATGCGCCGACGTCTATGCGGAGAAACGTTTGGCAGCAGCAACCGTCAAAGTATACCAACAGCAACAGGAGAAGTAACAGCAACCAATAAAAAGCATCATCCATAACAAAAATATCTGCAACAGTTATAATGAATTGTAAGGACGTATCATGCCCTCTGTGTTAATGTTTAATAGAATAGAAAATGAGATATTAGCTAACTGCCCAACGAAAATGAAAATCAGCAAAATCGCGAAGTGACATGATAATAGAGACGAAATTCATGGAACTGCCAAGCGGAATGAAATGACTGTAGAAAATCTCAGATAATACAAGAGAAAAGGAGTCTTCACAAGTATGGAGCAGCCCCTTCGGATTTTCGACGACCACTCAGCAAGTTTCTGTTCAAGCGCCTTTAACTCCGATTTCATGTGCATTTGAATAGAGTTCCCCATCCTTGTCATTCCCATTTTGGAGAGGAACCTCGAGACAGTCCTACCATCAACGGAGACAGAAAAGGGAAGAGGAAGTGGCCAGGAGGGTGTGTGTGTTTAGGAGTGAAGGTGGAAGGGGTGGGAGTGAGTTAGGGATGAGACTAACGGTTTCTTCCCCCCCCCCCCCCCCCCGTTCCCCCAATCCTCGTCCATAAAACGCAGTGGTAAAATCGACAATTTGGAGGACTCCATTCCATCTTCGCTCAGCAGAACAAATTGATCGCCATGGAGTAGACGGCAGGGGCTTCCTCTCTCACTCGGTCGGGGTCGTTACACGATGGTGGAGTGGCAAGAAGCCTCTTCCTTTTTCTGGTCGGCTGGGAGACGTTGGGTCGAGTCACCCGTTGGTCTACAAGCCAGTGTTGGGAAGGGCTGAGTAGGAAAGAGGGAAGGGAGGGAAGAGGTCACAGGCGCATTTCTTTTTCTCTTATAATTGCATGTGTTGGTTTATTAATCTAGCTGTGCTGTCTACCAGTCTTAAGGAGAAGCTCATGCAAGGCACTGCAACTGTCTGACTGAAGAAAAGATGAGAAAATAACTTCAAGGGATGAACAGACCTGTTCAATGCCAACACACAAAGGAAAGCTTAGAAGTGGGTTCGATGGAGGGAGGTTGTCAGGTAGTCATCGGTAGTAGTGCCCCCTCTGCTAATTGATCACTGGCTAAGGACCAAATAAATGATTAATCTTCCATGCCTTCTGTCCCCCTTCCCCATGTTTTTGCACCTCTTGTCCTCCAGTGACATTATTTCTATGATATTCATTTCGGCTTCAGCATGCACAGACACGTGCTGGCTTGTTCCAGTACTTAGCACTGCAGTCCACAGAAAGCAGTCAAGTGACCATGAGGCTGCCCACCAAAGGAGATGCAGCAACGATGCTGAGTCATTTTGGTGGTGTGCAGTGGTGCCTCTTCTGATCCAACATATGCAGGACGTTACGTACTGTGAACAATAGTTGCTTCGTCAAGGAGCCAGGATAAGTGAGTATAATGTTCTAGAAGATGCCACCATGTCCATCCCACATCAGTGCAAATCATTTCCGAAAATTCCTGTCTCTGATGGGAATCAATTACGACACGACAGTACAGCCCTGTACACGACAGCCCTGTTGCACCACTGTGGCTGATCTGTTGGTTGCTCTTGAAACTCTCTGTCTTCCCCGTCACAACCCCAACCCCACCCCTTTCTTACTTTCCTAAGTACTTCCCAACTTTTGACAATTTTGAATGTTTAAATTCTATGTGTGATAACACAAAAATAATGGATAGCTAACTGGCACACAAGCTGCATATTGTCTTCTGCCTGTCCCATCCATGATTTTCCACGCATTCGGAGAATGCCTTTCGTTTCTCTTACTGCCGCACGTAACGGGTTTTGAGGATTTTCAAGTGCTCTGAAATATGCCTTCACCTGTTCTAGCTTGTGTCTTGCCTTCATTGAGGAAGGTCAAGCAGGTATCGCATAGTTTCAACTGTTGTGTCCTTCCCAAGATCAATCTCAGTGCTTCATCTTGAATTCTTTCTCATTTTAGAAAAAAAACGCACCTGTACATTGTTGTAATCCCTTCTCCATAACCAATCACACTAGAAACAACTGAAGATACAGTCGGTAGAGATGCGTTGTTCAATGCCTTTAGGTGTCATTGCTTTCATGACTGACAGATTTTTTTTGCATTTAAGAACAACATTCTCAACATGTTTTCTTAAGTTCAGCATTGCATCAGAGCCTATACCAAAATAGGAGAGGTTATCAGTCGATTCAATTAGTATTCCATTGAAGGAAACTGGTTAGGCGATTATCATGATGCCTTGTTGCTGAAAGTGCACACCAGTGCCCGGGGTCTTGTGTAGGGTTAATGAAAGATCCAGTTTCTTGACACCACTTAGCATTGTTGTTCAACTGCTGTTGAA
>CM031610.1:67926637-67929137 GCA_018398815.1 Conus ventricosus
CACATACACACTAATCTTGTACTTTTCAATAGTGGGCCCGATCGACCAGAGTTACCCATTTTTCGAATAGATAAAGAAATCCTAGAGTACAGACCGATGGTAAAATTTCTTGGAGTATATATTACTTCAAAGTTATCGTGGAACCATCATATTCAATATCTATTAACAAAGGCCAGAAAAAGTTTTAATTTTCTAAAAGTTATACAAAAACAAAACTGGGGCCAAGATGCTAATGTACTCAAACACCTGGCATTATCGCTGATACGGTCAAGACTCACTTACGGACAAGAAGTTTTCTTCAGTGCCCCGACAAGTTTGCTGAAGAAAATGCAGAGCTTGGATTGCAAAGCTTTCAAACTAGCTATAGGTGTACCATATCATGCATCGTCCCTAGGAACATATCGCGAAATTGGGGTATTACCATTAGATGAGTATCGACGGCTCGCTGTCGCAAAGTATGTCTTACGATCTTCAACATGTGACAGCAATGTTGAAAATGAAGTTAGTTTGAGATCTGATATTAACTTCCCTAAAAGAGCAAAATTAATCTCCTCGCTTACGACAATTAGGACTTTCACTTCCAATTTATTCGAAGAGTCAGGAATTAACCATACCGAAATAATTAAATCTCAACTTCCTTCATCTCCCAGCCCACCATGGGAACTTCAAAGAGCATCATTTGATATCAACCATTCGTCTTTGAAAAAAGGTGACAATGAAAACTTAATTGGCATAACAGTAAAAGAGTATATAGAAAACTCGTACCCACTTCATCTTAAGATATATACAGACGGATCTCTTTTAGATACCAAAGAAGCAGGTGCAGCATTTGCTATTCCTTCTATAAAGGTGGAAAAATCTTTCTACCTTGGAAAAAACAGATCCATTTTTACAGCCGAGCTAACTGCCATTTTAATGGCCCTGTATTATCTTCTTGATCTTTCTTACCCAACACTTCAGGCCCTCTTTTGTGTCGATTCAAAATCGGTTTTATTTGCCCTCAGCAAATCAACAACAATAAGAAAAGATTTAATTACAGACATTCATGAATTAATACATTTTTTGGTTATAAGGGTACGAGTATCTCTTTCTGTTGGGTTCCTTCTCACTGTGGTATTCAGTTTAATGAGAGGGTCGACAGAGCAGCAAAGCGGGGAGCAAGAAATACAAGCGAGTCAGAATATGTCAGTATTCCATTGTCTGTCCATGAGGGATACAGTCTATTAGAAAATGCGTGCTGGAAACATTTTAGAAAAAAACTAAAAAGTTCTGGATGTTTTCTAGATACTGACTCACGCCAGCTAATAAACACTGACACACTTAATTCATCTCATCAATGTAGCTTACCTTATTCACGGATTATAATTTCTTTGATTTATAAGATCAAATTGAATGCTTTTAAGACAAAGTTTTGTAAGAACATAACATGCCTTTGTGGCGGAAAAATTACAAATAATCACATCCTTTTTCAATGTGAGCACTTAAAACCTTACCTACCATCCCTACCTAAATGTTCTCTGGATCAAGTTGTATCAGATTTATCAGTGATGTGTAAAATTGCAGTTTTATTACATCAAAGTCCTATTTATTCTGTTCTGTAAACTAGAGCCGATGTTGAGTGTTTTGATCAGTAGTTCTTTGTTAGCTCATAGTTGTCTATTTTATTGTTGCTGTTGCTGTTTTTCTTCAAAGCCTTTGAATATATTACTTAATACCTCTACCTCTCCCCCCTTTCCCTCTAACATTGTCTAATATCACTTAACGTGGATAGACGTTAAATTGAAGAACACACACACACACACACACACACACACACACACACACACACACACACACACACACACACACACACACACACACACACACACGCATGCGTCAGAAAAACAAACAAACCAGAAGGTGCAACAAAAAAAAATCTCTTCATTTTCAAATGGTTTCCTTTGATCAATGCCATCATCGTCATCATCATCATCATCATGAGAACAATCATATTAATTAGTCATAGCAACAATCATCATTAGCATCGTGCGAAGAACAGAAATATTTTATACGCTTCTCTTTTTCTTTCTGAACCCTTAATAACGTGTCTTTGATCAGCTCCAGAATCTGTACGCTATTGCAGTTGATTTGAGGGAATTGTCATGAACGTCTGAGTCCAGATGTGGAAGTGGATTTCATCAGGAGGTGAAAATGAACGTGCCTCAGGAGATCGTGTCTTTCCATGATTACGGTGATGTGGTGCACAAACACGCACATTTAAACAGAGCAAAACGTATCAATTTCAATGATTACATAGGCCAATACTGGTTTGATCTCTCAGACACGTGTCTCAATCTACCTGCATGTTGAAAACTACCTGCTCGAGCATGGGCATACACACACACACACACACACACACACACACACACACACACACACACACACACACACACACACACACACACACACACACACAACACGCGCGCGCGCGCGCGCGCGCGCACGCGCGCGCGTACGCACG
>CM031610.1:67939137-67961637 GCA_018398815.1 Conus ventricosus
CTATATAAGTATTCATTATTATTATTATTATTATTATTATTATTATTGAGTTGCGACAGTCCTACAATGTAAGAAAGGGGAGAAGGAGTGTGAGGAAGGGAGGGTTACCAATGTACCTTCATTCTACCTCCATCCAACTGCAGCAGCCAAATCGAATCTTCAAACGTTTTGAGAGAACTCCCTTCTCCTTTCGCCCTGCAGAAGAAATTGATCGCTATGATAAACGTGGCAGGGGCTTCTTCTGCGACTTGGTCAGAGTCATCACACAATCATTCAGAGTGGAAGCAAGCCTCTCCCTTTCCTTGTCGCTGCCTGGGGGACGTTGTGTCGAGTCACTCGTTAGCTTACAGGCCTTTGGAGGGAGAGGACGCAGATAGGGAGAATTGGTGATGTGGGAAGAGGAGGGTAAAACCAGGGGAAGAGGTCTGTCTGTTATGTCCCAAATTGACACCTGCCCACACTGACCTCGACCATGAACTGAAGTGTCGTATTGGGAAGGCAACATCTGCATTCAATCAGCCGAACAACATATGGACCAGCAAGAAACTCTCCCTTGGATTCAAATATTGAAATTCTATAACTCCAGCGTGATTTCAACGCTGTTATGTGGCTGTGAAACCTAGCAACTGAAGACCACCCAGGAGAAGAAACTCGACGCTTTTAACACTAAGTGCCTACGTAAGATCTTAGGCATCAAATGGTCAGACTTTATACCAAATGAAGAGGTCAGGGAGAGGTCCAAACAGCTCCCCGTGTCAACCATCGTCTGCAGACGGCGCCTTCATTGGCTGGGTCATGTCTAGAGATGACCCTCTTCAAGACCTGCAAACCACGCCATTAAATGGACCCCAGCAGGCCAGAGAAAAAGAGGACGACCCAGGATGAGCTGGCGACAGACAGTGGAGAGAGACCTCCGACTCGTTGACAGAGGATGGAGTGACTCTAGCAAACTGGCCGAGGACTGTGCACAGTGGAGCTCCTTGACTGCCTCATGCGTTGCAAGACGCGGGAGCATCTCACTAAGCAAGTAAATTGTCAACGGTGAAAAAATAGGCTGGGAGATGACATCTTTGAGAGAGTCTTTAACCTGATTTTGCTTCTTCACTATTATGTGTTAAGTTTCATATTGCTGTTACAACAACGACACTGTCTGGATCATTATCCTTTTCATCACGGATGATTCAAAGGCGCTGGTGCGCGCGCGCGCACGCACACACACACACACACACACACACACACACACACACACACACACACACACACACACACACACACACACACACACACACACACACACACACACACACAAACACATTGATTTTTCGAAAAATGCACAGAAAAATTCAAATTTAGAGACGCTTCGTTCATATGTTTCAGACGTTTTTAATTCATCAAAGATTGACCCACACGAGGTAGCGTCTCGCGTACTGGTTCCGCCGGTACCCCCTTGGGAACTAACGGAAGTAACAGTTAACATTTTTTCTTCTGATGTAAATAAAGCGATTTCGCCGCATGTGTTAGCAGCATCTGTCAAAATTGACATGGAAGAAAAGTTTACTAACTATTTGAAAGTATACACTGACGGCTCAGTTCTTGATGATGGTAGTGCGGGATCTGGCTTTGTAATTCCAGATTTCAAAGCTGAAAAATCATATTATTTAGGTAAGGGTCATTCCATATTTACAGCTGAACTAGTTGCTGTCCTGATGGCATTAAATTATTTAATTTCCTTGCCAGTCTCAATATTTAATATCCTGTTTGGTGTTGATTCACAGTCAGTATTAAAAAGTTTGCATTGGTTTGAAAATACACAGAGAGAGGAATTATTATTTGAGATTAAGTACATGTTGCACTGTCTTTACATGAAAGGTACTAATGTTGTATTTTCTTGGGTTCCATCGCACACCTCCTCCGTTTTTAATGATCAAGCAGATAGAGCAGCAAAAAGGGGAGCAAAGAATATATTTGGTAGTATTAAGGTTGATTGTCCTTTGTCATACAAGGAAATTAGTCATATAATCGGGAGGGATTTCTTGAGTCAATACAATTCCTCATCAAAACCTCGTCAGCAAACTCTGTCAAACTTTGTGTCGATTAGCCGACCGGTTTCTAGCCTGACTTTTAGACTTTTATGTAATTCCCTACGAACCAAGTATTGCCAGACTGTTAAGTGCGTATGTCGTGGGGATCTTTCAGTTCAACATGTGATTTTTGATTGTGAACTAACGAAACCCTTTTTGAATGGTGTTATACCAAGTGCTGACACTGGGCATGTTAATGTGTTTGACTTTTTAGATTCGTTGCCAGTTGTTTCTCTTGTTAAATTAACGAGTAACCTTTTGGGAAGTCCATTAAGGAACAGTTTATAATCATAATCGTAAGTTAGATTACTTTAGTTATTTTTCTCTAATTTTTCATAGTTACTGTCCTACGATTCATCTATCCTTTATTTTTGTTCAATGTAACCACATCGTCCTCTTTTCTTTTATGATAATAGTCTAAAATTGTAAACACTATGTTATTTAGACGTCTGCAATCACCTATCCGTGTGACGAGACGTAAAACAGAATTCCTTCCTACACACACACACACACACACACACACACACACACACACACACACACACACACACACACACCCCACACACACACACACACACTCCAAGCCTACCATCTGACATCCGATGATACATATCCCCTAACGTATTGTACATGCACTCAGGTATGAGTACACACACACTCACACGCATACACGCACACGCACACACACACACACACACACACACACACACACACACACACATACACACACACACACACACACACACACACACACACACACACACGCGCGCGCGCGCGCGCGCGCGCACCCCCACTCACACACTGTGGCACACAGGTCCTTTATTTCAAACATGTTTCTCTTTATACCTATTTCTACCTCTTTCTTGTCTCTCTCTCTGTCTCTTTGACTATGTCACACACACACACACACACACACACACACACACACACACACACACACACACACACACACACATACGCTGTCTGAATCACTATAGTGGAAGGACATTAAACCGACGACACACACACACACACACACACACACACACACACACACACACACACACACACACACACACACACACACACACACTGTGTGTCAACCTCGGGGTATGTCAGTGGAGGAAGGACTAGCGCACAGCCCAAACACACTCACAGCTTGCTTACGATCTCACTCATATATCATGCATTCGTCACATCAAACCACTAGTAAAGTCTATAACTTACTACACATAATCATGGAAGAAAACATCAATGCGCATGGAGTCAAACAACATAAAACATTCTCTCTTTTCTTGAACTTCACAAAACCATTTATCTAAATCATCATAACTAACCCAGGTATAAATAGATTTTTCACTTTACCTGGCCAGGTGATCTTAAACTATTCACGAATCACTGTCTTTCCTTTTCTTCTTTTTTTTCTTTTCTTTTCACTGTCACTTTCACAAACACCAGTCACGACACAACTGCTGGCACTGGTCAGGTTGGACCGCTGGCACTGGTCAGGTTGGACTGCTGGCACTGGTCAGGTTAGACCGCTGGCGTTGGTCAGGTTGGACTGCTGATGAAAGTGGCGCTGCCAGGTATGAGGTCGAACCCCGGTTCAGATTGAACAGTGACTACCAGACATCGATCTGTTCTCCTTTCTTTCTTCCTGCATTAACGCATTGCACTCTCTCTCTCTCTTCTAGTCTGCTCTATCAAATGGACATGGTTGCTTTTTCTTTTCTTTTTCTTTTTCTTTTTCGTTTTCCTCTTCATCAGTTAGCAACTCTCTCTCTCAACATCTCTCCTTAGTCCTTCCTCTGCAGACTCTATCTGGTGCTAATGCTTCAACTCGGTTCTCTTCACTCCTCCTCTCATCTCCCTGCCTTTCTCTCATGCAGAGCCTACACCCAGAACCTCTTCCTCTCTCTCTCTCTCTGTTTTTTCGTTCTCCCTCCTCTGGTTCTGCTCACTTTCTTATTCTCCTCCTATGTGTCAAAGGGTGAGTACCATTGGTCAGTATTTTTCCCGCCTCGTACTGAGGTTACCTCCCCTCTGATTCCATTGGACATTCAAATCGTCAAAGTCACATCTACCAGCCTTGCTCTCTGTGGTGGTCAATGGGTCATTTAATTAATTAGCTTGATTTCACCCCCACCACACAATACCTTCCCCCTTCCTACTTCAACCAGCGACGTCTGGCTTAACTGTGGGCGCTGGTCGCAAATTAGCTGATCAGTCTGACCCAGACGCCGAGATCCATCTGGCCAGACCTATTGAGACGTCGGTCAAGCTACTTAGTCTGTCTGCTGGACGGTGCTGTCTCCGTGAGGACTAAAAATAGCCTCTTCGCTGTGCCTAATTGGCTGACGTGACACCGAAGTCGTCTGCCTGGAGACCAGAATGTTTGAGTTGGAACTTATGTCCAATTGAACTGGCTGGCGACTGACCACAAATTCGGTTTTTCTATTTTTGTCCGTGACAATTTCCCCCTTGCAAAAGACTATGCTCAGCATTGTCTCAAAACAACAGTACAAAAAAAAACAACAACCGAATTTGCTGACATCACAGCTACACGTGCGAGTTTTTTCAAAATTATTTACACAACGGTTTACAAATTATCAGCATGTATCACTCGTAAATATCACCCCAATGGGTTATCATTGACGTGCGCTTTGCCCTTTTTTTTTTCTCATTTTCTGATAACCTCTGTGCGCACCTATGCAATTCCCCTACCTGCGGATTTGCCACATCTTCTCTTCACAACCACTATGAAAAGCACAATCTAATATGACCACGATCCATGACACCTCACTGAGGAATCTCCATCCTCGCTTATCGCAAACAGTGCATTACTACACAAGCGACTGTCCACTCCAAACATAACTACATTTACATGAACAAGTCTCACAAAGAAAATATGAACCATAGCTAAATGGGAATGAACCCATATCCACTCAATCTCACTGTAATCAACACATATTATTTACAAAGTAGCTATGCACCCTGGATATGACTGACTTCCTCTGAGTTGCAGCTTGCTAGACTACACGACTTAAATAGTCAGCTCCTACATTCTGTCGACCTGGAATGTACTGAACTCGATACCTGTAGGGCTGCAATGCCATTGCCCAGCGCAGCACCCTGCTGTTTTTCAGCTGCGCCTCCTGCAGGAATTTGAGTGGTTGGTGATCAGTCTCTACCACGAACTCTTTCCCATACAAGTATTTGTGAAATTTCTGCACGGCCCACACGACAGCCAAACACTCCTTCTCTACCGTTGCATACCCTTCTTCACACTTCGTCAGCTTCCTGCTAGCATACTTCACAGGAAACTCGACCCCTTCGTGTTCCTGCAACAATACTGCACCTACTCCACCACCTGATGCATCTGTACGCAACAGAAATGGTTTAGACATATCCGGTAGCTTCAAGATGGGACGGGAACCTAGTCTTTCTAGCACTGTCTGCAGTGCTTGCTCTGCAGCATCTGACCACTCAACCACTGCCGGTTTCCCTGCCTTGACCAAATCACTGAGAGGACTCGTGATTGCTGCGAAATTTGGTACAAATTCCCTGTAGAAACCAATAAAACCTAGCAGACTCCTGACTTCTGTTTTGGTCTTTGGTCTCTCTGAATTCATCATCTTCTCCACCTTTCCCTTTTCTGGCTGCTTTGTGTCGCCTCCAACAACAAAACCTAGGAACTCCAGGCTTGGAAAACCAATCTGGCACTTTGTTGGTCTGGCTGTGAGATTGGCTCGTCTCAACCTCTCTAAAACTGCTCCTAGCTGCCTCATATGCTCCTCCCATGTCTCAGATGCTATCAGAATGTCATCCATGAAATTCACTACGCCTTCCAAACCCGTCAATAACTTCCTCATCATCCGAGAGAAAACTGCAGGTGCGTTGACCATACCAAAAGGAAGTACTCACCACTGGTATAGCCCCATAGGAGTGGAGAATGCTGTGACCTCCTTTGAGTCCTCACTCAAGGCTATCTGCCAATAACCCTTGCTCAGATCTATCCTGGTGAAATACCTGCTCTTGCTTGTGACGACCTGAGCGAACAGGTCTTCCACGTTCGGTATGACTTCTGCATCGACCTTGGTGACACTGTTCAGACGCCTATAGTCAACACAGAATCGATGCTCACCTGACTTTTTCCTCACTAGGACGACGGGTGCACTATACGATGATTTGGACGGTTCAATCACCCCAAGGTCCAACATCTTTTCCACCTCCTCCTCGATCACTTGTTTGGTGGCATACGGGACCGGGTAGGGTTTCACATGTACGGGTTTTTGCGATGTTAACTCCACCATACAGGTCTCTAGAGTTGTCCTGCCTGGTTTATCAGTCAGGGACGCCCTATACTGTTTTAGGAGCCCCCTAACTTCCTCCTGTCTCCTACTGTCTAGCCCTTCATACAGTGACACATCCCTGAATGACTCTTCTCCTGGAAACTCAGGCAACAAAATCTCCCCTTCTTCTGCTGGGTCTCCTTCACCTCCATCAATGATTGCTGCTGCGCCTATGTGCTGAGTCTCACGCTGAATATATTTGCGGAGCAAATTCACATGGAAAAGTTTTGGTTTCCCATTCACATCAATTCGGTAATCCTGATCTACCTTTTCAATGATTGTGAATGGTCCTTTCCAATGCATCAGCAGCTTGTTGTGATCCGTGGGAAGCAGTAACAGGACTTGATCTCCCACCTTGAGGAATTGCTTCCTCACCTTCCTGTCATATTGCTTCTTCTGCACGACCCTAGCCTCCTGCAAACTTTCCCTTGCAACCTTACATGTCTCCTCTAGCCTATTGCGTAGGTCCACCACATACTGATAAGTGGTTTTAAACCTCTTCTGACTCCTGTTCTCCGGACCATAGCTCTTTGAGAATACACACTGGTCCCCTGACTGTCCGCCCATACAGCAGCTCGAATGGTGAAAAGCCTGTGCTCTCCTGAGGGGCTTCCCTGTAGGCGAACAATGCCGCTTGAATGTAACGATCCCAATCTGCCGGTCTTTCCTCACAGAGCTTCTTTAAGATGCCCTCCAGCACACCATTGAATCTTTCCACCAAGCCATTGCATTGTGGGTGGTATGGGGTAGTGAGAAGCTGTGTGATCCCTAGCAGCCTGTTAACCTCCCTCATCACGCCTGAGGTGAACTGTGACCCCTGTCACTGAGAATTTGTGATGGCACGCCCACGCGAGAAAAGATGTCTACCAGCCCTTCAGCGACCTGTTGCGTATCTACGCCTTTCAATGCGACTGCTTCTGGATATCTGGTCGCGTAATCCACGAGCGTCAACACATACCTGTGCCCACCTTTGGAACAGGGCGAGATTGGGCCAATCATATCAACAGCCACTCTCCTGAATGGTGTGTGAATTAAAGGGGGCTGTTTAAGAGGCGCCTTCCTCTTCACCCCTCTTGTGGCTGACCTTTAACACACGTCACATGACATGCAGAACCGCTTTATGTCTGCCATTGCCCCTGGCCAGTGAAAATCATCAAAGATTCGGTCAGCTGTTTTGCTGGTGCCGAGATGACCCGCCATGAGCGACTCGTGACCCACTGACATGACAGTGTCACGATAACATGCTGGTACCTCTAACTGGGTTGTCACCTTACCTGTCTTCCCCTTGGTGAACACTCGGTACAACAACCCGCCTTTCACAAGAAATTCTGTCTCTCCTCCTCTAACCACCTGTTTCTCTCCACCTCTCTGCCAACTCCCAAGACTTCACGAGCGAAGGGTCTTGTTCCTGCGCTGCCCTAAACTCATCAGGCGACACATCTATGCCTGACTTCCTTGCTGGAATGACTAACGGTTTATCAACCTTTTCCTCCTTCTTGCTCCGTGTTTGAACTGCTGCCCCTGTAGCAGTCAACAACTCAGGATCCCCTGGATCCCTTGCACCTGGAATATTTCCAATGATCAAATCATAAAGGGGTTTCTCCATCACCAGCGCAGACAACTCGCCTGAGAAGTAAGGGTACGTACTTCTATCTTAGCAACTGGGAACTCCTCACACTGCCATCGATTAGAGTACAGGTCTGGATTTGCCCTGTCAAATCCCCTTTCTCGACCAGCGTTGTTCTTACTACACCACATGAACAACCAGTGTCCCGTAACACTTTCACCCTCTGCTGGCCAATCCACCCTTCTTCCACTGGTAATGAACCACTCAGCCTAGTGCCCTCCATTCCTGACACTGACTGCTGTCCAGTGCTAGCCATAGGCCGCACTCCACCCTCTTCAGATTTGATCCCTTATGGTTCCACTGCAGGTCGTTTCCCCTGGCGACCCTTATCAACCTCTTGCAAGGCTGCTGCCTTCTGGAACCTCATGCGACAATCCCTCGCCACATGTCCCTTCTTGTGACAAATGAAACACCTATTGTCCCTTTGTCCTCCTTTCTGCCCACCACTGGGTTTGCAGACTTTGCAGAAAACTCCCCTAGTCTCCTTGCACTCTTCTCACCTGTATCTGGTACCTGTTTCTCCTGCACCTTAGTGCCCAAACGGGCCTCCCTATACACCTCTGCTAACTTCAGCAACTCCCCTGCTGTCTCTGGCTGTCTCTCTTTCAAATGTATAGTTAACTCTGGACTGCAACCTGACAAAATCTGTTCTTTCATAACCAGCTCTTTCAATTCAGCGAACTCCTTTCTCGTACCACTCAACTCTAACCACTTCTCAAAATAGTGATCTAAACGTGCACCAAACTGAGTGTACGTTTCACCTGCTTGTAATCTTCGCTGTGCCTAATTGGCTGATGCGACACCGAAGTCGTCTGCCTGGAGACCAGAATGTTTGAGTTGGAACTTATGTCCAATTGAACTGGCTGGCGACTGACCACGAATTCGGTTTTTCTATTTTTGTCCGTGACTGCCTCGAAAACAGAAACAGACATAGGGTGGTTGGGGCTAAGTGTGCTGATGGAGAAGGCGGAGTGACAATGAGGGTGAACATGTCATTCAAATGAGACAACACAGATGTGACTCTAGAAAAGTTATCGAAATTAATTTGATATGTGCCGATGTGTCCATGTTTTACTCTCTCTCTCTCTCTCTCTCTCTTCTCTCTCTCTCTCTCTCTCTCTCTCTCTCTCTCTCTCTCTCTCTCTCTCTCTCTCACACACACACACACACACACACACACACACACACACACACACACACACACACACACACACACACACATTTTAATCCATTACGTTCTGATGTTTTTGTTGACTTCATCATCATCTATTTCCTTTTCCTTCAATGATGCAGTGTGTTCCCCCATGCCTTAATGGCTTGCTAGGCTCAGAGCAATGCAGTCGTCAAAGCGTCAGCGTCATAGCGTCTCTCTCTCTCTCTCTCTCTCCTCTCTCTCTCTCTCTCTCTCTCTCTCTCTCTCTCTCTCTCTCTCTCTCTCTCTCCTCTCTGTCTCTGTCTTTCTCTCTCTCTCTCTCTCTCTCTCTCTCTCTCTCTCTCTCTCTCTCCTCTCTCTCTCTCTCTCTCTCTCTTCTCTGAGCCACCACCACCACCACCACGTCCTACCTCTCTTCATCTTCCCATTTCGTCCCTCAGTCATTTTTGTTCACTGTCTCTCTTCCCCATCTGTATCTCTGGCTCTGTCTCCGTCTCTCTGTGTCTGTCTGTCTGCCTGTCTGTCTGTCTGTCTGTCTGTCTCTCTCTCTCTTTCTCTCTCTCTCTCTCTCTCTCTCTCTTCTCTCTCTCTCTCTCTCTCTCTCTCTCTCTCTCTCTCTTACCGACACCAACAAACACATCTTCCGTCCCATATCCCCATCCTCACATATATACGTGGTGTCAACATTCAGAAAATCCATTTTTATGTCCTACTCTTTGTCTGTCCATATGTATATCATATACTATGGTTTCGTTATTGTTCTGTTGGCGCGCGCGCGCGCGCGCGCGCGCGCGTGTGTGTGTGTGTGTGTGTGTGTGTCGTCAGTTTAATGTCCTTCCACTATAGTGATTCAGACAGCGTGTGTGTGTGTGTGTGTGTGTGTGTGTGTGTGTGTGTGTGTGTGTGTGTGTGTGTGTGTGTGTGTGTGTGTGTGTGTGTGTGTGTGTGTGTGTGTGTACCTGAGTGCGTAATAAAAACAAGTAACAAAAGCACAGTAACTATGATACTCAGAGTGAGCAAACAGAAACGTGTGAAGGACATCTAAAAATCAATTCAACTGTAAGCCATCATTGTAGGAGGGAAAAGGACAGATGTGGTAGTAGCAGTAAAAGCAGCATCACTATCAACTCCAACAATAAAAGACAAGCACATCTAAGAAGAAAGGACACGAATGTTAGAACCAAAAATAGACCCCCAAAAAGTATATAAAAGGATAGGAAAACGTGAGTCATTCTGCCATAACAAATCCACTCATTTTGTCAGGCGCTCGTCGACCAACAAGGTCACATCATTAGAAATACAGACGATCATTGAAAACAAAGCAAGCAGTAACACAGAACCTTAATCCGAGACCTCTCGTTACAGTTGGTAATGGTGAGGACGGTTAAGACGATACTTTGGAGCTCTATTGCAGTCTGAACCTACATAACAGTGCAGCACTATGTTCTTGTCTTCCAATAATAGCCTGGCATCAACCAGATCTGAAAAGCTACAGGCAAAATACCGTGTTAGTCGAGAAACTGATACTCTGACAAAACTTCGCTACGGACATGCTGGCGAGGGTGGAAATGGGAACTGATGTCTCTATGAGAATAAAACGAGAAAGGCCGCAGACCACGACGCCTTTTCTAGCGATCAGTGAGGGTGATTGTGAAGAAGGTCAAGTACTTTTATCGCCTAGGACTACGTGACAGGACCGAACGCTTCTTTTCCTTTCTAAATTTACACAAATTTCAACCAAACCTAGGTGGTACCAATAACGCTGGTCGGAAAATGTAAGCAACACTCTCAGAAGGACATTAAGACGTTGAAACTCAGCTGTGATGTTCAATTTTTTTTCTCCCTTTTTCCTCTAAATCCATAGCTTATTCAACAGCTCCTGGAAGAGGTTGCATAGGGTTGAAAAGTTTACTTGAACATGAAAATCACTGAGTGCTGAAAGGCCAGGATAAGTAGAGCAGACTAATGTCACTGTGAATACTTCCAAAATGAAAGAGAGAGAGGAGAGAGAGGAGGAGAGAGAGAGGAGAGAGAGAGAGAGAGAGAGAGAAGAGAGAGAGAGAGAGAGAGGAGAGAGAGAGAAAGAGAGAGGAGAGAGAAAGAGAGAGAAAGAGAGAGAGAAAGAGAGAGAGAGACAGACAGACAGACAGACAGAGAGAAGAGAAGAGAAGAGAAAAAGGACACAAACAATAAAAACAAAATTCGGTGACATCCACATTTACTCTCATAAGCGTAGATCATTAACTAGAAGCTTTTTGAATCTTACATTGAGCTTCTTTCCATCAATGAATGGAATGTCAAATGCTGTATAAAGGCACATAAACCAAATCAAAAACAGATGAGTATGGAAACATAACCCCTTTGCAGGAGGTAACAGTGGAAAAGGACAAACCAAAGCCAGGCTACTACAGTCACACCTCCCCCACTGCAACCAACCCAGCATCATCCACTTCAGAATTTTCAAAGACGCCCAGCAATTTTCTCTCGAGTGTCCTTTACTTCTGTTAAGTCTGAATTTCACTCGCTGCTGAAAAAGAGGCCTTCTTTCTCCCTGTCTTCTTTTTCCACTTCTAAAACGAGTTGAGACAGTCGCACAACGCGAAAAGAGGACGGGCTGGGCGTAAGGGAGGCTATGTACAGGCCTTCATAACCCCTTCCCCTCTCCTTCCACACGCAACAGCAATATCGAATTTTCAAGTCTTTTTGGAGGACCCCCTTCTCTCTTCGCCCCACAGAACAATTGATCGCCATGGCGAAGGCGGCCGGGGGCTTCCTCTACGACTTGGTCAGAGTCCGTTACACAAGCATGTGAAGTGGAAGGAAGCCTCTCCCTTTCCTTATCGCCCGCCGACTGGGGGACGTTGTGTCGAGTCACTCGTTAGTAGCTTACAGGCCTTTGGAGGGAGAGATGGGAACTGGGAATGATGGTATGGAAGAAGAGGAATGGTAAGGGAGAAGAGGTTAATATGAAGGCGAGGCGTTGGGAGAAGAGTTACTCTTCTTTCCTTGTGTTTTAACGTCGCATTCCTCTTCTCCTGCTGTCTTCGCTGTTCCATACTACAGCTCCAGTTTAACAAGTGTGGGTGGGTTTTATAACCTGCAATCGCCCTTTGTTGTGTCTCTTCTCCTGGCGTCACATTTCATTTCTGCTATACTTGTGTCTTTTCTAAGATGTCTTATTTCAGAATTGTGGTGCTGTTTGTGAACATCCCTGTGTGTCTGTCAACTGCTCTGCCTGCCTGCCTGTCTGTCTGTCTGTCTCTCTGATTCTCTGCCTCTGTCTCTTCCCCTTTCTGTCTCTCGGTCATTTTCGTTTATTGTTTCTCCCTCCCTCCCTCCCCCCCCCCCCTCCTCTCTCTCTCTCTCTCTCTCTCTCTCTCTTCTCTCTCTCTCTCTCTCTCTCTCTCGCTCTCTCTCTCTCTCTTCCTCTCTCTCTGTATCTCTCTCTCTCTACCAACCACCATCCCGTCTCCCATTGTGTACCTTGCATATGTACGCACAGTCATAAAAACAACTTTAAATCCATTTTATGTCTCTCTGAGTGTCCATTGTACATATTTCATGTCCTGTGGCTTTGTCATTGTTCTATCACTCTGTGTGTGTGTGTGTGTGTGGGTGTGTGTGTGTGTGTGTAAATATACAGGGAATAAAAACCACAGTAAGTAAATATAAATTACATTTAGAATGAACAAAGAGATACATTTGAAGGACGAGGAGGTCGTGAGAGACTAGGGTTATTCTTCATTGCTTGTTTTTAACGTCTCACACCTCTTCTGTTGTCGCCTTTGCTGCTCCCAATTACAGCTCCTTTTCAACAATGGCAGTTGGGATTTATAACCTGCAATAGCCCTTTGTCCTTTCGCTCTCTCTCTGCGATGTTTTTGGCTTTTCTAAGATGACGTTTTGGTGCTGTTTGTCTGTGCACTGCTCTCTCTCTCTCTCTCTCTCTCTCTCTCTCTCTCTCTCTCTCTTCTTCTCTCTCTCCTCTCTCTCTCTCTCTCTCTCTCTCTCTCTCTTCTCTCTCTCTCTCTCTCCTCTCTCTCTCTCTCTCTCTCTCTCTTAGCCATGAGTGCCACAAAGAAAGAGTTGAGCTGATTGCCTATCTCTCATACCGATCTGACATCTAAAGCTCAGGCTCACGTCAAAGACTTCTGCCAAGAGGAACAGACCACGCAGACAGATAACAAACTGTTCCAGATCCGTCCAAACCTGAAAGAGCTTTTACCAAGTTCCAGGGTGGCCATAAAGAAGAAATGGTCTTGTGCCATTTGCACACAGGCCACTGCGTTTACATCAATTCTTATCTTTTAAAAGGTGAAGAAGCTCTGTGGTGGGTTCTATGTCGTGCACTACTCTCAGTGAAACATGCTCTTTTAGAGTGTTGGGACTTTGCCATGTTGGGGACATAAACACTTTATATCAGACGTCCATGAAAACCGTGTTCAGGGATTTTCCAACCGGAGTGATGTTTGAATTTCTGGAGAGAATCAACAATTTTTCATCTGAGGTAAGGTTTTTAGGAAGAAAGCACTTTCTAAACTTTAGAAAGGTTATTTTAAAGTGTTGGGGCATGAGTGCTTTTTTTTTCAGGGTGGGGATTTATATTTTTCAAATGACCTGTGAGTTGACTTCATGCAGAGACAGCCCTGACAAACCCCTTTGCGATCTGCTAGCTTTTAAGCAACTCTTTTTGTCTGTCCGAGTCTGGTCTATCTGAGTGTCCTCCTTCTCACTCTCTCTACTCTCTCTGTCTCTCTGTCTCTCTGGTCCTCTCTCTCTCTCTCTCTCTCTCTCTCTCTCTTACTCTCTCCCCTATCTCTCTATTAGACACCAACACCACAACCGTCTGCCCTCTTCATCTTCCCCCCATTCTGCCGCCCTAACATATCTGTCTCTCATTATCTCCATCCCTAGCCAACCTTCCAGTATCTCCATTCCACTCTGTCTCACTAATTCTCCCACCATCTCTCGCTCTCATCCCTCCCTCTCTCACTCCCTCTCTCTTTTCTCTCTCCTCTCTCTCTCTCCTCTCTCTCTCTTCTCTCTCTCTCTCTCTGTCAATCAACCCATTTCCCATCCAAATCCCCAACGCCTACGTATAATATGTTCATTGTAAAGGATTTTAATAAATGATCCATGTGACTGATTACGGTCATTATTCTGGCAGTCAGTGTGTGTGTGTTGGTGTGTGTTGTGTGTGTGTGTGTGTGTGTGTGTGTGTGTGTGTGCGTGGCGTGCGTGCCGTGGCGTGCGTGCCTGAGTGTGTGGTGTGTGTGTTGTGTGTGTGTGTGTTGTGTGTGTTGTGTGTGTGTGTGTGTGTGTGTGTGTGTGTGTGTGTGTGTGTGTGTGTGTATGTTACAAGTAATAAAAACACCGTAACTACTTGACATACGGAATGAAAAAATGAATAGATCTGAAAGAAAACTGAAAATCGATTCAGCTGTTAAGCCATCATTGTAGAGTAAAAAAGGACAGAAGCGGCAGTAGTAGAAGCAATAACACTATCATCACCAAGATTAAAAAAACATACACTTCCTAACAAGATGCAAAAGAGAAGAATTGAATACGTATGTTACCAAACCAAAACAAGCAAAATGATATCAACCAAAAGCAAAGGGCAAGAGCTGCTGATATAACACATTCACTCATTTTTGTAGTCATCCAACGACCAACTAGGTCATATCACACCAGAAATACAGAACATGACTGAAATGGAAACAAGCGTTTAACACGTCAGTCTATATACTTTGTAAACCATAAAACTGGTAAGCCTCTTGTTTGCGATCGAGTGAGTGTCAACCTCGGGGTATTTCAGTGAGGAATTACTAGCGCACAAGCCCAAACAACTCACAGCTTGCTTACAATCTCATTCATATAACATGCAATTCGTCACATCAAACCACTAGTAAAGTCTATAACTTACTACACATATCATAGAAAGAAACATCAATCAATATGGAATCAAACAGAAATAAAACATTCATCCTCTTTCCTTGAAACTTCACACAACCATTTAACTAAATCATCATTAACTAACCCGGTATAAACCATTTCTACTTTAACAGGCCAAGGTGATCTTAACTATTCACGAATCACTCAGTCTTTTAGGGAACAGGGGGGTTTTCTTTTCACTTCACTTTCACAAGCACGCGAACACAACTGATGGCACAGGTCAGGTTGACCACCAGCACTCTTCAGTTTGGACTGCTGGCACTGGTCCGGTTAGAACCGCGTGGCGTTGGCAGGTTTGGACTGGCCGATGAAAGTGCGCTGGCCAAGTATTAGTCGAACCCCGTTCCAGATTGAACAGTGACTATTAGACATTCGATCTGTTCTCCTTCTTTCTTCCTGCATTAATGCATTGCACTCTCTCTTCTCACACCTTTCTAGTCCTGCTCTAACAAATGGACATGGTTGCTTTTCACTTCGATTTTTTTTTTTCTTTTCTTTCTTTTTCTCTCATCATTAGCAACTCCTCTCTCCACAATCTCTCCTTATTCCTTCCCTCTGCAGACTCTATCTCGTGCTAATCTACAGCTCGGTTCTGTTCACCTCCGCACAACTCTCTCTCTGCCCTCTCTTGCCAGCAGAGTCTTTACACCCAGAACCCTCTTCCACTCTGTCTGTCTGTTCGTTTCTCCTCCATTCACCTCACGCATTCCAACTAATCCTAAAACCCATCTGTGTCAAATGTGCGAGTACCATTAGTCAGTATTTTTTCCCGCCTTATACTTGAGGTTGCCTCCCCACTCATTTCATTGGATAATAAAATCAAGAACAGTCACATCTACCGCCTTGCTCTCTGTGTAGGACAGATGGTCCTTTAATTAATTAGCTATATTTCACCCCCACTACAACAGTACCGACCCCCCTCTCCTTTTCCGGCGACGTCGACTTAATTGTGGACACTTGGACCACAAAATGGTTGGATGAGTCTTGCCCAGCGCTGAGACTCATCTGACCATACATCGAGGCGTCGGTCAAGCGGCTGAGTCGGGCTGGGTGGACATTTACCGTCTCTGTGAGCCTCTCCGCTATGCTTAATTGGTTGACTCGCGACACATGAGGGCCGTCTGCCCTGGCGCCCAGAATATTTGACTTTGGCTTATGCCCCTTTGACTGGCTGGCGATGGACACGATCTCTGGTTGTTTTATTTTTTGATCCGTGACAAATTCCCCCCTTGGCAAAAGACGATGCTCCGCATTGTCTCAAAACAACGTACAAAAAAGACAACAACCGAATTGCTGACACACACTACACTGCAAAGTTAAAAAATACTTTACAACAAACGTTTGCAAATTATAAACATATATCAAGTGAATACCACCCCCAAGATTACAATGACGTGTGCTCTTTCGTTATTTCAACTCATTTTAAAAACAACCTCGGTGCGCACTTATGCAATTCCCCTACCTGCGGATTTGCCACAGCTTCTCTTTCACAATATTTGAAAAGCACAATCGAATATGATCACGAACCAAGCACCTCACTGAGGAATCTCCATCCTCACTTATCGCAAACGAGTGCAATCACTACACAAGCGACTGTATGTCCCGACATAAAACCACATTACATGATCAATCTCACAAAGAAATAATGAACCATAGCCAAATGGGAATTAACCCATATCACTCAACAAAAACTGTAACCACACATATTATCAACAAAGTAGCTTGCACCCACGGATATGACTGAACTTCCTCCTGAGATGCCAGCTTGCTAGAACTACACGACTTAAAATAGTCCGCTCCTACATTCTGTTGACCTGGAATGTACTGCAACTCGATACCTGTATGGGCTGCAGTGCCATTGCCAGCGCAGCACCCTGCTGTTTTTTCAGCTGTGCCTCATCCAGGAATTTGATGGATGATGATCAGTCTCTATCACGAGACTCTTTCCCATACAAGTATTTGTGGAATTTCCTTGCACGGCCCACACACATCTAAACACTCCTTCACTATCGTTGCGTACACGTCATCACATTTCGTCAGCTTCTGCTGGCATACTCACAGGAAAAACGACCCCACGTTCATGCACCTGGCAACAATACTGCACCTACTCCCACGACCTGATGTTTCCTTCCGCAACAAAAATGGTTTTAGACCATATCTGGTAGCTTCAAGATGGGATGGGAACCTAGTCCTTTCCAGCAACTGTCTGCAGCGCTTGCTCTGCAGTCGTCTACCACTTCGACCACTGCCGGTTTTCCCTGCCATCACCAAATCACTGCGGGGGGGGGGGGGGGTAGAGTACCGTGATCGCAGCGAATTGGAGCAAACTCCCTATAGAAAACCCATAAAAACCTACAGACTCCTGACTTCTGTTTTGTCTTTGGTCTCTCTTAAATCATCATCTCTCCAACCGTTCCCTTTTCTGGCTGCTTGTGTCGCCTCCAACAACAAAAACCTAGAACTCCAGGCTGGAAAATCCAATCCTGGCACTATGTTGGTCTTTGCTGGAGATTGGCTTTCTCAACCTCTCTAAAACTGCTGCTAGCTGCCTCATCTTCTCCTCCCATGTCTCAGAATGCATCAGGCAGACAGGAACAGGGGCAGGCAGAGCAGGCAGCAGGCTAGAGAGGGGGTCAGCAAGAAGGAAGAGGCAGACAGCAGGGATCAGAAGGCAGCAGCGGGATCAGGAGAGCAGCAAGCTCAGGAAAGATAGAGGGGAAGAAGAGAAAAAACGAGGGCAGGCAGGAGTGGTCAGGCAAGGTCAGGAGAAGCAGAAATAACAGGAAGCAGCAAATGGAGGACAGGGAGAGGAAGGGCAGAGAGAGAAACAGGGGGCTGAGGCAGCAGAGCAGGCAGGAAACAGAAGGGACAGCAGAGCAGGAGCAGAAGAACAGGGCCAGGAGGACAAGGGGGCAGACAGGAAGACAGAGGGCAGAAGTCAGGGAAGACAGGGGGACAGGCAGCTAGAGGGGACAGGGGGAGCCAGAGAAAGGAGAGTGCAGCAGCAGGACAGAAAGAGAACAGGAACAAGAGGCAAAGAGGAAGCAGGGCATGGGGCAGGGCAGGAGCAGGTGGGCTGAGCAGCAGAGACAGAAAACTAGGGAAAGAGAGAACAGGGACAGAGGCAGAAGAGGAAGGGCAAGGAGGAAGCAAGGCAGAAAGGGGGATGGCAGCAGAGGCAGGCAAGCAGCAGGAGACAGAAGGGGAAGGGCAGAGGAGAGGAAGAGCAGAGAAGGGCAGAAAACAGAGCAGGGAGAAGGGCAAGAGACAGGAGGTCAGAAAAGGACAGGCAGGGAAAGACAGGAAGCAGGATGAGAACAGGCAGATCAGGGGCAGCTAGGCAAGAGAACAGCAGACAGGGGGCAGGAGACAGAGGAGGGAGGGAGCAGTGGGGGGGAGCAGGCAGACAGAAAGGACAGGCAGTCAGCAGGGAAGCAGAAGGGAGGAGAGAGACAGGACAGAACAGAGGAGAGAAGTCCAGCTAGAAAGATGGCCAGAGCAGGGAGAACAGGGCAGCAAGCAGAAAGAAGGGCAGAGCAGAGGACAGGGGGAGGGCAGAAGCAGGGGGAGAGCAGAGGGGGTCAGGGACCAGGAGGACAGGGCAGAACAGAACAGGAAGGACAGGGGACAGGGGAGACAGGGGACAGAGGCAGCAGGCAAGGGGACAGCAGGCAAGGCAGACAGGCAGCAGGAAGCAGGAGGGCAGCAGAGGGGGGAGTCAGGGCAGCCAGAGCAGGACAGGCAGCAGGACATAAGAGGGATCAGGAGCAGGAACAGCAGCAGCACCAGCAGAACAGAGAGAGCAAGGACCAGGAAGGGAAGGCAGAGCAGAGAGAGGCAGGGCAGCAAGAACAGCAGGGAAGCAGCAGGAAAAAAACAGCAGTGGGACAGGACAGACAGGAGAGGGAAGGCAGGATCAGACCAGGGAACAGCAGGGAGAAGAAGGCAGGGCAGGAGACAGCAGAAAACAGCAGAAAAAGGGTCACAGAGCAGGCAGGGACAGGAAGATCAGGCAGGGAAGCAGAATAGAAACAGCAAGAGAGACAGCAGCAGCAGAAACAGCAGGGGGGGGACAGGGGGGGAGGGAACAGGAGGTCAGAGGGGGAGGGGGACAGGCAGGCAGACAGCACAGTAGCAAGGGGGGAGGGGCGGCAGAGCAGGAGAAGGGGGGGAGCATAGAGGAGGGGGCAGCAGCAGGCAGGGAGGCAGGGAATGACCAGGGCAGACAGCAGCACAGACAGGAGGAGGGAGCAGGGGAGGCAGACAGGCAGAGCAGGGTCAGGACAGACAGACAGGCAGGACAGAAATCAGCAGGGACAGCGATCAGAAGCAGTCAGCAGAGGGAGCCAGGGCAGGGACAGAAAGGGGAGAGGGAGTGGGGGGCAGCAGAATGGTCATCCATGAAATTCACAACGCCTTCCAAACCCGTCAATAACTTCCTCCGGTCATCCTACTGTCTAGCCCTTCATACAGTGACACATCCCTGTAATGACTCTTCTCCTGAAACTCCAGGCAACAAATCTCCCCTTCTTCTGCTGTGTCCTCCTCACCTCATCATATTGCTGCTGCCCTATGTGCTGAGTCTCATGCAGAATTTATTTGTGGAGAAAAATCGCATGGAAAAGTTTGGTTTCCCATTTCACATCAATTCGTATATCCCGACCGACCTTTCATTGATGTTAATGGTCCCCTTCCAAAGGCATCATCAGCTGTTTGACCCGTGGAAGCAGTAACAGACTTGGAATCCCCCGCCTTGAGGATTGCTTCCTCCCTTCCTGTCATATTGCTTCTCTGAACGAACCTAGCCTCCTGCGAAACCTCCTTTGCAACCTTACATGTCTCATACCCGTGCCCACCTTTGAACAGGCTAGATGGCCAGTCAGATTCAACATCCACTCTCCAGAAATTGTGTGTCAATTAAAGGGGGATGTTTAAGAGGCGCCTTCCTCTCAACCCCTCTTGTGGCTGACCTTTGACACACATCCATGACAATGCAGAAACCGCTTTATGTCTGCCATAGCCCCTGGCCATTGAAAATCATCAAGATTCGGTCAGCTGTTTTGGCTGGAGCCGAATGACCGCGCCAAGAAGCGACTCTTGACCCACTCTGACAGACAGTGTCACGATAACAGGCTGGTGCCTCTAACTGAGTTTCACCTTGCATGTCTTCCCTTGGTGAACAATCGGTACAACACCGCCTTTCACCAGAAATTCTGTCTCACACCTCCTCTAACAACCTGTTCACTCCACCTCTTGCCAACTCCCAAGACTTTTACGAGTGAAGGTCATGTATTCCTTGCAGCAGCCCAAACTCATCAGGCGACCACATCTATGCCCGACTTCCTTCCTTGAAGCCGACTAACATTATAATCAACTGTTCCCTCCCTTTGTTGCTCCGTGTTGAACTGCTGCCCCTGTAGCATCAACAACTCAGATCCCCTGGATCCCTTGCACCTGGAATATTTCCGATGATCAAATCAAAAGGGTTTCTCCATCACCAGCGCAGACAACTCTCCTGATAAGATAAGGGGTACGTACAACTATCTTAGCACTGGAACTCCCTCACATTGCCATCGATTAGAGTACAGGTCTGGATTTTGCCCGGTCAAATCCCACTTGCTCGTACCAAGCGTTGTTCGTACTACAAGCCACAGAACAACCAGTGTCCCGTAACACTTACACCCTCTGCTGGCCCAATCCACCCTTCTTCCACAGGTACGAACCACACACCTAGTGCCCTCCATGCCCTACACTGACTGCTGACCAGTGCTAGCCATAGGCCGCACTCCACCTCTCTTCCGAATGGATCCCTTGGTTCACCGACCTGCAGTCTGTTTCCCCTGGCGACCCATATCACCTCTTGCAATGCTGCTGCCTTCTGGAACCTCATGCGACAATCCTCGCCACATGACCCTTCTTGTGACAAATGAAACACCTATTGTCCCCTTTGTCCTCCTTTCTGCCCCACCACTGGTTTGCAACTGTTGCAGAAAACTTCCCCCTAGTCTCCCTTGCACCTTCTCACCTGTGCCTGTCACCCTGTTTCCACCTGCACCTTAGTGCCCAAACGGCCCTCTCCTATACACCTCTTCTAACTTCGATCAACGCTTCTGCTGTCTCTGGATGACTCTCATTCAAATGTATAGTTAACTCATGTCCGTGCAACCTGACAAAATCTGATTCCGTTCCATAACCAGCTCATTCACTCATCGTACTCCTATCCTTTCTAGGCGTACCACTCCACTCTAACCCTTCTCAAATAGTGATTCTAAACGTGCACCAACTGAGTGTACGTTTTCCCTGCTTTATCTAGCTTTCGAAATTTCAATCCTGAACCCTTCACTGTGAGGTACAAATCCCTTCATCAATGTATTCCCTTCACAGCACCAAAATCAATGGGTGTCTGCTGGCACTGCAGTGAAAATCGTGTAATGCATTACCCGTCAATAGCGCATACAAAATGATGTGCCTACGTCTTCTTAATGCCAACCTGACAGGGTGGCAACGTTTCAAAACGACTGATGTATGCCTCAATCGAATCTGTTTCCTTCATAGAATTTTGGCAACTTTAGTCGGGGTCAAAACTGCGCACAGGGTCACTGGAAACGGAGCTGCCATCATCGGTGGTCTCCCTTTGTATTTTCAACTCGCTCTAACTCAAATAGAATCCTTAATCTTTCTGTTTCCTGCATTGCATTAGCCTGAATCCTTAATCTTTCTGTTTCCTGCGTTTCCCTATTCTTTCAGTTTCCCTGCGTTTCGCTAGCTTTAGTCCTTTTCCTGCTCTGCAAATGCAATTTCTATTGCGACACGGCGTCGTTCCACCGCTCGTTCCTCTCTTTTCACTTTGTTGGGTTTCAACGAATGCTCGCACGCTTCTCCCCTAGTAGCCTAAATCACACGAGCGACGCTCAACAATTTTTCAATAGGGTGTTCTATATCTCTCCGCAAATATTTCTCTTTTTTTTTTTTTTGAACATGATTTAATTACTACGACTGACCAAACTGGTGGTTACCGACACTAGTGACTTAATAACACAATCCTATGAATGATAATATTATCTTGGAACAACGTAATTAGTTTTTATTAAGACGCCTAGCCGCCTGACCCAACTATGATATCTCATATAGTCAATCTGTGCGAAATAAGTACTCTGTGCGTGAAATGCAAGCCTAATATTAACTATCAGTTGGGACATACAGTAAGACACTACCTTGTTCTTAGGATTACAATACTTTGAATCCCACCAGCTTCCTCTCAGAGATTTTGAACAATTATATAAGTATATGGGCCATAAATCCAGGCAGGCCGCCAATAAATTGTCAACCTCGGGAAAGTCAGTGGATGAAGGACTA
>CM031610.1:67966637-67974137 GCA_018398815.1 Conus ventricosus
GCCCCACTGTTACAGTGACATCCCCCCACTCCCACCCCCACTGCATCAGTCTCCTTTGCCTAACAGCTCTCTCCAATCGTCACTCCCCTTCAGGATTTTCAAAGACGCCAGCAGTTTTTCCATCGAGTACCCTTCACTTCTGTGTGAAGTCTGAAATTCACATGCTGCTGGAAAGAGCCCTTCTCCTTCCCTGTCCTCTTTCGCCACTCCTGAGAGGAACTGCTTCAGTCTTACAATTCGAGAAAGAGAAAGGATGGGTGCAAGGGAGAGTATGTTCATGCTCCTTCATAACCCCAACCCTTCTCCTTCCAACCACAGCAACGAAATCGAATTTCCAATCTATTGGGAGGACCCCCTTCTCTCCTTGCCTCACAGAACAAATTGATTGCAATGGAGAAGGCGGCAGGGGCTTCCTGTGTGACTTGGTCAGATTCGTCACACAATCATGTGGAGTGGAAGGAAGCCTCTCCCTTTCCTTGTCGCTGCCTGGGGGACGTTGTGTTGTCACTCGTTAGCTTACAGGGCTTTGGAGGGAGATGAGGGAGAGGTGAGAGTGATTGTGATGGGGGTGCGGGATACTGAGAAAGGAGGAAGAGATTGTTATGGAAGAGCTAGGGGTAAAAGAAGGGTTACTCTGATTTGCTTGTTCTTAACGTCTTATGTCTCTTCCCCTGTTGTCTTCGTTGTTCCATACTACAGCTCCAGATTAACAGTGGTGGTTGGATTTGATCATCTGCAACGACCCTCTGTTCTTTCTTTCCTCCTGGCATGACACTTATTTTCTGCTATGTTTTCGTCTGTTCTGAGATACTGTAATTAAGCATTGTGATGCTGTTTGTGAAATCCCTGTCTGTCTATCCACTGTTCTGTCCGTCTGTCTGTCTGTCTGTCTCTATCAGTCTGCTGTCCATCCATCTATCCACTGTTCTGTCCATCTGTCTGTCTGTCTGTTTGTCTATCGGTCAGCTGTTCGTCCGTCTATCCACTGTTCTGTCTGTTTGTCTGTTTTTCTGTCTGGTATGTCATTCTGTCTGTCTGTTTCCCTCTCTCTCTCTCCTCACCCACCCTCTCTCTCTCTCTCTCTCTCTCTCTCTCTCTCTCTCTCTCTCTCTCTCTCTCTCTTTATCTCTCTCTCATTCATAACAACCACCACTATGACCTCCTGCCCCTCTTCATCTTCCCTATTCTGTCTCCAAGTCATTTTTATTCATTGTCTCTCCATTCCCATCTTTCTATCTCACGCCAACTCTCTCCCTTCCTGATACTGATACATCCATCTTCCGTCATATACCCCAGTCTCACATATGTGTGCAGCGTCATGAATTCTTTAAAAATCCATTGGCATGTCTTGTACATACATTATGCCATGGGTTTTGTTATGGTTCTGTCAGCCACGCACATGCGCATGTGTGTATGTGTGTGTGTGTGTGTGTGTGTGTGTGTGTGTGTGTGTGTGTGTGTGTGTGTGTGTGTGTGCGTGCGTGCGTGCGTGCGTGCGTGCGTGCGTGCGTGCGTGCGTGCGTGCGTGTGTGCGTGCGTGCGTGCGTGCGTGTGTGTGTGTGTGCGCGCATGCGCGCGCATGTGTGTGCACGTGTGTGTATGGGGGGGGGGGGGGGATGCGTGCGTGAGAGAGTGGGAGAGAGAGCAAGACAGAGAGAGAGAGAAAAAGAGAGGGAGGGAGAGAGAGAGAGAGAGAGAGAGAGAGAGAGAGAGAGTGTGTGTGTGTGTGTGTGTGTGTGTGTGTGTGTGTGTGTGTGTGTGTGTGTGTGTGTGTGTGTCTGTGTGTGTGTGTGTGTGTGTGTGTGTGTGTGTGTGTGTGTGGGTGTGTGTTTGCCTGCACGAGCGCACGTCTGTGTAAGTAAACAAGTAATAAATACACAATAGCTGACACACAGAATGAATAAATGGATGCATTTGAAATAAACCTACCAATCAATTCAGTTGTTTGCTATTATTTTCGAAGGAAAAGGGACAGAAGTGGTAGCAGTAACAGTAAAAGCAGCATACCTTTGAACACCAACAATAAAAGACAAACACTACCAGAAAGAAAGAAAATAAAACGTGAAGAACCGTAAGAGAGCAAAGATTACATAAACCAAAAGTAGAATGGACATCACGCTGCTATAACAAATTCGCTCGTTTTCTTTGACGCCAATCGATCAACGAGTTCACAGCCTCAGAAATACAGAAGACAGCTGAAATAAAATGAGCATTAACACACGTCAGTCTAGACACTGCCTCACAAACCATGATCTGAGGCCTTTGGATACAGTCAGGGAAGGTGAGGATGGGGGTCAGACGATGCTGTACAGTGCTATTCCAGTCCAGACCGACATGACTCTTTCTTGTAGTGAAAGAGCCTGGCATCAAAGAGATCTCAAATTCTACAGACACATTCAGTGTTGGTAAGACAACGTGAGCAATACTTTCAGACAATTACTCATTAAAATGGCGAAAATCAATTGTGATAGGGTTGACGGGAGCTGATGTCTACATGAGAGCAAGGCGTGAAGGGCCACAGAATCTGAGCCTTTTTATGATTATTAATATGATTATGAAGACGACGTTGTTGTTGTTGTTGTTGTTTTTCTGGGCTGGGACTATATGGCAGGGCTGAACTCTTCTTTATCTTTCTTAAATATATACCAGCATCAACGAAATCTGGGAGGTACATACACCAACAATGCTGGTCAGAAATTGTGAGCAATACTCTCTCCATTAAGATGTTGAAACTCAGTTGTGTTGAGAGAGAGAGAGAGAGAGAGAGAGAGAGAGAGAGAGAGAGAGAGAGAGAGAGAGAGAGAGAGAGAGAGAGAGAGAGAGAGAGAGAGGAAATGGACAAAAAGAAAGGTACGCTACATCCACATTTAACCCCATAAGAGAAGTTCCAAAACGGAGTGACCGAGGGCTGAAAATGAAGCAAAATTTAGAAAGAGAGGACATGGACAAAGTACAGGACAAGACAATTGTCAAAATTTTGCCCCACAAGAGAATGTAGTCTATAAATGGAAAGAGGCTTTATGAATCTTGCATTGAGCTTCTTTTCATCATTACATATAGAGCCAAAAGCTACACAAAAACATGTTTTTAAAACAAAAGCAAACAGACATGGATGAAAGCATAACCTTCTTAGTGAAGGTAACAGCGGAAAATGATGAACATAAGCCAAAGTATGACAATCACACCACCTCTCCCACCACACCAACCTCCTCTGTCCAACTACCTTCTTCAAACATGACTCTCCGTCAGCGTTTTCAAAGACGCTCAACAATTTTCGTCTCAAGCACACTTTAATTTTGTGAAGTCCGAATTTCGCGTGTAGCTGGAAAAACTCTTTTTCCTCCCTGTCCTCTTTCACTTCTTCTGACATGAGCTGCGCAGTCCTACAACATACGAAAGAGAGGGGCAGGCACATGGGAGGGTACGTTCATGTTCTCTTATAACCATCCCCGCCCCCCTCCCTCCAACCGCAGCAGTGAAATCGAATTTTCCAATCCTCTGGGAGGATCCTTTTCTCTCTCCGCCCCACAGAACAAATTGATCGCTATGGAGAAGGCGGCAGGGTCTTCCTCTGCGACTTGCTCAGAGTCGTTACACAATCATGTGAAGTGGAAGCAAGCCTCTCTCTTTACTTGTCGCCACCTGGGGGGACGTTGTGCCGAGTCACTCGTTAGCTTACAGGCCTTTGGAGGGAGGAGAGCGGGGCAGGAATGATGGTGGTGGAGGAGGAAGAGGAATAATAAAAAGGGGGAAGAGATTAATGTGTAAAAGAAGTGGTAGAAGACTAGGGTTATTCTTCTTTCCTTGTTGTTAACGTCTGACGCCTCTTCGCAAGACTTTTTCGCTGGCACCAATTACAGCTCCAGCTTAACAGCTTGACGGTTGGGTTTTATGACCTGGAACAGCCCTCTGTCCTTTCTCTTCTCCTGACATCACACTAATTTTCTGCTATGTTTTTGTCCTGTCGAAGATGTTGTTGTAAAGGATTGTGACACTGTTTGTGAAAATCGGTGTTTTGTCAACCGATCTCTCTCTCTCTCTCTCTCTCTCTCTCTCTCTCTCTCTCTCTCTCTCTCTCTCTCTCTCTCTCTCTCTCTCTCTCTTAATTTTGTATTTTTGTTAGATCTCATTGTTTATGTTCATAGGCACTCCTTCATGGGGGGCAATAGCTTATACATAAATAAATCTTCCGCTTCAGTATCTCTTTCTCCTCCCTCCCACCCACCCTCCCTTCCTCTCTCTCTCTCTCTCTCTCTCTCTCTCTCTCTCTCTCTCTCTCTCTCTCTCATGCAAGCACACACATCCATGGATAGAGAGGGAATAGAAAACATCAAGAGAGAAAGAGAGAGAGAGAGAGAGAGAGAGAGAGAGAGAGAGGAGGGAGGGAGAGAGAGAGAGGAGAGAGAGAGAGAGAGAGAGAGAGAGAGAGAGAGAGAGAGAGAGAGAGAGAGAGAGAGAGAGAGAGAGAGAGAGAGAGAGAGAGAACAATGAAACACTGAACACTGAACATGTTTAATGTCATTAGCTATACAGCCTTAGTGACATGTGGGGTACAGTACACAATAATCATATCAAAAACGAAAGTAACAAATATAAAATAAACATCAATCAATTGAAAGCTTGAAATACAAGCAAAATAGGCCAATGTTTCGACCATCCAGTTTAATATTATTCATAGAAGTAGATATGTAAATACGATGACCAAAATGTTTTACTACTTCCTATAGCATTCATTTTTCATTTGAACGTCGTAAATGCTAGTTGATGATAACTCTGCTCGTATTTTCATGCCTCTGCAATAAAATCTGGCAAGTGATTTCACTGAATTATCGAGAGAGAGAGAGAGAGAGAGAGAGAGAGAGAGAGGAGAGAGAGAGAGAGAGAGAGAGAGAGAGGAGAGACAGAGACAGAGACAGAGACAGAGAGAGATAGAGTATCTGCATGCGTTTGCACATTAGTGTGTGTGTGTGTGTGTGTGTGTGTGTGTGTGTGTGTGTGTGTGTGTGTGTGTGTGTGTGTGTGTGTGTGTGCGTGCGTGCGTGTGTGCGTGTGTGTGCGTGTGTGCGTGTGTGTATGTGTGTGTTGTATGCGTGCATGTGTGTGCCTGGATGTCTACTGCATGTGCATGAATCATTCTTTTTCTTGAACTCTAACTTGCATGACTTTTTTTTTCATGTGCTGTTTCCCCTCAAACTCTGTTTTCACATTCTGAGCATCATACGGTGCCAATAGAAGACCTATTACCTTTATAAAAGAAAAGAAAAACACTTGACGATGTTTCAAATTCCACATCACTCTCTGTCAACCTCGGGGTATGTCAGTGGAGGAAGGACTAGCGCACAGCCCAAACACACTCACAGCTTGCTTACAATCTCATTCATATATCATGCATTCGTCACATCAAACCACTAGTAAAGTCTATAACTTTACTACACATGATCATAGAACCAAACATCAATGCATATGGAGTCAAACAAAATAAAACATTCTCTCTTTCCTTGAACTTCACAAAACATTTATCTAAATCATCATTAACTAACCCGGGTATAAATAGATTTCTACTTTACCTGGCCAGGTGATCTTAAACTATTCACGAATCACTGTCTTTCCTTTTCTTCTTTTTTTTTTTCTTTTCTTTTCACTGTCACTTTCACAAGCACAACACAACTGCTGGCACTGGTCAGATTGGACCGCTGGCACTGGTCAGGTTAGACTGCTGGCACTGGTCAGGTTAGACCGCTGGCGTTGGTCAGGTCGGACTGCTGGTGAAAGTGGCGCGGCCAGGTATGAGGTCGAACCCCGGTTCAAATCGAACAGTGACTACCAGACATCGATCTGTTCTCCTTTCTTTCTTCCTGCATTAACGCATTGCACTCTCTCTCTCTCTCTTCTAGTCTGCTCTATCAAATGGACATGGTTGCTTTTCTTTTCTTTTTCTTTTTCTTTTTTCTTCTCTCCATCAGTTAGCAACTCTCTCTCTCCACATCTCTCCTTAGTCCTCCCTCTGCAGACTCTATCTGGTGCTAATGCTACAGCTCGGTTCTCTTCACCCCTCTCATCATCTCTCTGCTCTTCTCTCGTCAGAGCTTACACCCAGAACCTCTTCCTCTCCCTCTCTGTCTGTCTTTCTGTTCGTTCCTCCCGTTTTAACTCACGCATTCCTCTCTTATCCTAAAAACCCATCGTCAAAGGGCGAGTACCATTGGTCAGTATTTTCCCGCCTTATACTTGAGGTTGCCTCCCTCTCATTTCATTGGATATGTAAATCATGACAGTCACATCTACCTGCCTTGCTCTCTGTGGTGATCAATGGTCATTTAATTAATTAGCTAGATTTCAACCCCACTACACAGTACCTTCCCCCTCTCCTTTCCGGCGACGTCCGGCTTAATTGTGGGCACTGGTCCTACAAATTGGCTGGATGAGTCTGGCCCAGGCGCCGAGATCCGTCTGGGCAGACATCGAGGCATCGGTCAAGCTACTTAGTCTGTCTGGCTGGACCGTACCGTCTCCGTGGGACCTCTCCGCTATGCTTAATTGGCTGGACCCAACACATGAGGCCGTCTGCCTGGCGCCCAGAATGGTTGAGTTGGAGCTTATGTCCAAACAAACTGGCTGGCGACTGACCACGACTTCGGTTTTTCTTTTTCTGTCCGTGACACTCTCATAGTAATGGACGCAGTCTCGATCATTATCCCTTTCATTACAGACAATTCATAGGCGCTCTCGTACACATTCATATTGCAAGCCAACCTCCAGACAACCGGCGATATATATATATATATTGTTAAAACAAGTATTAAAAAGGAATACTAAAACTCTCTACAAATTTGTTTCGAGCGCGTTGCGCTGTTATCAGGATGGTTTTTGGTTTGCCCACCGCCGATGTTATATAGCGTGTGGGCTCCCGTTTGCGGTTGTTTGCACGTGCGGGTTGGCTGCACGTGTTTTTTGGGGGCTTTCAGGTTTTTGGTTTGGGTGTGTTCACTAACAACGATTTCCATTTATGCCTGCAGTTGTTTACTATTTCTGTTTTGGTGTTTAAAGTTGCTAAGTGTGGTTTGCATAGGATTAACCATTTTTCAGTTAAACATAGGTTGCACCTTTTTGAAACATTGCTGTATGGTGATGCTCTTTTTATGATTTTCCAGGATATATTGTAGCTTGTTTTTGCGTCTTTAAGTTTCCAGATATATTTGCTCAGTTCTGTTTGGTTTTTATATTTTTCTTTATTAAATGACTGTTTGTGGTTTGCATATCTGGTTTTGAAGTGGTTTTCAGTGATCCCTATGTATGTTTCTTTTTCATTTTCTGTTGCTCCCCAAGGGGTTGAGCGCTTTTAGAATCATTTTAGGCTGTTCAACCATATTGATCTATATACATATATATATATATATATATATATATATATATTATATATATATATATATATATATATATTTTATATATATATATATATATATATATGTCTGTCTGTCTCTCTCTCTCTCTCTGTCTCTC
>CM031610.1:67984137-67990583 GCA_018398815.1 Conus ventricosus
ACCAGTCCCAAGAGATACAGACAGCTGTAGTGTAGGTCCAGAAATTTGAGCGACACCCTCAGTGACACATCCATTACATAGATATCCTAAATGTCATCTGCAACAAAGGCTGGCAGACTGAGGAGTAGCCCACGCCTTGGACTCATTTACTAATCGTAACCCTTCCCACAAGGAAATCTCCAACACTGCCAGCATTACCGCACAATAAACTTGATCAACCACGCCAGCAAAGTGATGCTCAGAAATAATTCTGAATAGACTGCGACCTCAAACAGTCACTATCATCGCTGAAGAACAGGCTGGATTCCCCAAAGGCAGAAGTACAATCGAAGAGATTGATAACCTACGTATCTTTTGAAAATAGAAAGATAAATAAATAAAAGGAAATAAAGGGAAATAAAAGGAAATTAAAAAGTATGTAAACAAAATCCAGCACCAGAGAGAGTTCTACTGCGTCTTCATAGATTTCAAGAAGGTGTTCGACAGAGTCTGGTACGGGAAACTGTGGGCGGCAATAAGGAAATCTAACATCGGGCAGAAGCTTATCAGCACCTTCAGCAACCACTCCAAAGCGACTAATGCTGTTCTCCTATCGACCGGAGAACTGCTCCATAATTTAAAAAAGAAATTGGAGTTTGTCAGGGCTACCTTCTGTCTCCCTCACTTTTCAAGATATTGCTGGAAAGCATCACGATTGGTACACTTTAAGATCATGTCCCCACAGTTAGCATTGGAGGAAGAACCATTGCAAACCTTTGATTTGTAGATGACATCCATGGTCTGGCAGGCAGTGAACAGGAAAGGACTCAACGTGTTGCATGACTAGATGAAACATCAACGAGATGTGGCATGGGAATCTACGCCAAGAAGACTAGGTTGTTGGTCAGTCACTACATCATGTCCAATATTCCTACAACTGTGCAGGTTGTAAGCTAGAAGCTGTTCAACAATTCATTTATCTGGGATCCGTCATGCGCAGTGAGGGGTCAAAACCAGAAATCTTCGTATGGGCAGCACAGACAACTACAGCACTGTCCAGATTAAGCACTGTGCGGAATGACAAGATCATTTCCATGAAACACCAGATCAGGCTCATGTGTGCACAGGTATTTTCTATGTTTCTATACGCATGCAAGATATACTGACTTCCATAAAAAAACGCGAAAATTTGAAAGGCTATTTTTCGGGTTAAAAGGGATGAATATACAATATTGAACCATTGTGGCAAGTTGTTTGGGTCCAAGACTCACGTGCAGTGAAAAAATTGTGTGAGCAACACATCATTTCCGGCATTGGAGGGTCAACAAAAATGGCAAACTGGTTGCTGCATGTGAGGCACGTGCACACCATGCAGAGCAAAGTTAACCAGCGACAAGTACGCAGGCATGCAGCCTTTATAAAGCCGCGCTACAAGGTTCAGGTAACGACTTGCCGTCTGAGCGCTACAGAGATGCCAAGACTACGAGCAGAGGAACGCAATCGTGCCCTAGGCCATCTGGAGGCTGGTGTGGATGCCAGGCAGGTCGCCAACATCTTTAACGTCCACATCTCAACCATCTATCGTCTGCATGCAGCACCGCATGCGAGTCACTGGTACCACTGATGATCGTCCCCGGCCAGGCCGTCCATGGGTCACCACACAAAGAGAGGATCGCCATCTTGTTCGAACCCATCTGCGGGACAGGCGGCAAACAGCCGCTAACACTGCTCGACAGGTGCCTGGGAATCTCCAGCAACGAATCAGCCTCAACACTGTGCGGCGGCGTCTTCAGGAGAATGGGCTGGCATGTAGGCGTCCTCACAGAGGTCCAGTACTGACACCAAGACACCGGCAGGACAGGCTGCAGTGGGCATAAGCCCGAATCAACTGGCACAGGCAGCAGTGGGGACGCATACTGTTCTCAGATGAGAGCCGTTTTTGTATTGACATGGCTGACGGTCGTGTCAGAATATGGCGTCGACCTGGTGAACGCTATGCTGACTCCTGTGTGGTAGAGCGGAACCCCTGGGGAGGCCCGAACGTTATGATATGGGGTGCAATTGGCATTAACCACGCCATAGGACCAGTCATCTTTCAGAACATTGGTCCTGGTCGCGGACAGGGTGTCAATGCACAGCGCTACATCAACCAGGTGCTCAGACCCCATGTCAATCCTTTTTTTGCGCAACACCCAAACTGGACATTCCAACAGGACAATGCAAGACCACACACTGCCAGGGCCACCCAGCAATTTCTTCAGCATAACAACGTCAATGTACTGCCCTGGCCAGCCCACAGTCCCGATTTAAACCCAATAGAACATTTTTGGGATGAACTTGGCAGACGTTGGACCTCCTGCGTCCACGACCAGCAACAGTAGCTCAACTTCACCAGGCCATCGTCCATGTGTGGGCTGGTGTGCCAAGGGGACGCATCAACCACCTGGTCCACTCAATGAGCCGCAGGTGTCAAGCAGTTGTCAACGCAAATGGTGGCCACACACGGTATTAGGACTTCAAGCTGGTTTGTCACGTGACCTTGGATTTTCCACACAAAAGACATATTGCTGATGACATTTTCACACATTGCCGGTGTAATGAATCAAATCACGTTGAATTCTCGCTTCCACTCTGTACAATTGTGACCAATAAAATTCACCCCCAACCTTCAGCTTGTTTTGTTTTCGCGTTTTTTATGGAAGTCAGTATACATACCCTCACAGTAGTTCTTGAAAGAACCCAAGCCAGGGAAATAAGATATTGCTGGAAGATGGTGAACATCAGATACACTAATCATATCACCAAACATCAAGTATTTTAAAGCATATGGCAGCACATGGGACCGTACGAAACTCAACTAACAACAGTCATGAAAAGAAAACTACGTTTGTATGGGGAATGTAACAAGACCCAATGACCTTGCTAGAACAGTCCTCCAGGGAATTGTTTGTTGAAGAAGGAGACGGAGGAAAAGACAGAAAAAAAAACCGAGGGATTGACATCATTGCAGAGTGGACACGGAAATATTGGCAGAGACTCAGGCCGTGGCGCACACCCGACAGAGCTGGAGGAACCTTCTAAACTGGTCTCCAAGGGGGAGCTCCAGTATCTTCCAAGGATGTTAGGATAAAGAGGAGAGAACAAAACTAGCGTAAACCGAGAAATCTTGCCATAATATCTAACAACAACAACAATGATAACAATGACGCTACCATGATCAAAAACAACCACAACCCAAGCTTATCACATTTTTTTTTTTCATTCCCATTTTGACAGACTAGCTGTTCTTCTAGCGACAGCGCATGCGCTCCAGTACCCCGGCGCACGTGATGGCCACAGAGGGCGCACCAATAGGAAAGTCCCGTTGCTCATAACTGTCAGTGACGGCGCGAAACATCTTTTCATACTGGCCAGGCCTGCTCGCTGAGGCGATTTTTCTCTCTGTCATCTGGCTGGTATTGATCGGAGGCGCGTTCAGCGAACTGTTCTTTTCCCTACGTTTCCCCACTACTTTCTTTCGGTTTTCTGTCTTTTCTCGTTAGATTTTATTTCCCAGCATGTTTCGTCTTTCCTCCACGTTCCTTTCCTCTATGTTACCCTAATGTCTCTACGTTCAGCTAAGTTCTCTTTTTCTCTCTTTCCCCTTTCTTTTCATATTTCCCCTATCTTTTACTACGCTTACTACCCTTTTCCACTTTATTCTACCCTTTATTACCTTATTTCTGGCATGTTTTCAATGTAAATGATGATAACATTTGCCTAATAGGTTAAAATTAGCAGCAGTATAGATGGCGAATGTGCAATGTACGAATTATTCAATGCAACATCTTCAAGTGACGTATCTTTCGGCTCCACACTTGAAACGATCACAGCATTTCGGTAACCATAGAAAAACAAACAAACAACACACACACACGCACACACACACACAAACACACACACACACACACACACACACACACACACACACACACACACACACACACACACACACACACACACACACACACCGCCGCGCGCGCGCAACAACGATCATCTTTATGAACAATCAATACCAAACGCTTCATTCTATGCACTACAATCTCCTTTTAAGAAGAAAACCCGCAACGTAATCCAAGAACGTGATTACTGCTATCCAGGATTGCGCTGTCCACCATGTCTTTTGTAGCATCCTTATAGTCATGCCTCACAAATAACAAGAACAAAAAGACGCTAACATTTTTCTGTTTGTATTGAAATCTGTATTTGCAGATCAACAGACGAAGCCGAAATTCAGGGGGAAAAAATTCAGCGCTGCCCTTGTCATCCATTGGAAAAGGTGATGGAACTGTAGTATATTGGCAGGGCAACACACAGAAAATAAAGTACGGGAATTATTATAGTGCCGGTGAAGTACACGCGCAGCAAGTGAGAGGGAGAAGTGATATTGGCTGAATGACATGCAATACAAAGAAGGAAAGGAGCAGTGTTGGCTGAATGTTATGAAAAATGCAGATGGATAAAGTGTTGTTGGGTGAACAACATATGTAGTCAAAAGAAGAAAAAAGTTGTACCAGGAGAACAACACATAATATTATAGTCAAGAGTAGAGAATGTAGTGCAGGGTGGACAACATATGTAGTCAAAAGTAGAGAAAGTTGTACCAGGAGAACAACACATAATATTATAGTCAAGAGTAGAGAACGTAGTGCTGGGTGGACAACATAAGAAATCAAAAGTAGAGAGAGTTGTGCCAGGAGAACAACACATAGAGTCAAGAGTAAATAACGGAGTGCTGGGTGACCGACACATGTCGTCAAAAGTAGAGAATGTTGTGTGAGTGAACTACACATGTAGTCAAAAGAAGAGAATGTAGAGTTGGGTGAACAACACATGCAGTCAAAAGTAGAGAATGTAGAGTTGGGTGAACAACACATGTAGTGAAAAGTAGAGAATGTAGAGTTGGGTGAACAACACATGTAGTCAAAAGTAGAGAGTGTAGTGTTGGGTGAACAACACATGTAGTCAATAATAGAGAATGTAGAGGGGGTGAACAACACATGTAGTCAATAATAGAGAATGTAGAGTTGGGTGAACAACGCATGTAGTCAATAATAGAGAATGTTGTGTAGAGTGAACAACACATGTAGTCAAAAGTAGAGAATGAAGAGTTGGGTGAACAACATTGTAGTCCAGGGTAGAGAATGTAGAGTTGGGTGAACAACATTAATGTAGTCAAAGGTAGAGAATGTAGTGTTGGGTGAACAACACATGTAGTCAAAAGTAGAGAATGTAGAGTTGGGTAAACAACATTAATGTAGTCAAAAGTAGAGAATATCGTGTTGGGGGTGAACAACACATGTAGTCAAAAGTAGAGAATGTATGTTTGGGTGAACAACACATGTAGTCAAAAGTAGAGAATGTAGAGTTGGGTAAACAACATTAATGTAGTCAAAAGTAGAGAATGTAGTGTTGGGTGAACAACATTGTAGTCAAAGGTAGAGAATGTAGCACTGGGTGAACAACACATGTTGTCAAAAGTTGAGAATGTATTGCTGGGTGACCGACACATATGGTCAAAAGCAGAGAATGTAGAGTTGGGTAAACAACATTAATGTAGCTAAAAAGTAGAGAATGTAGTGTTGGGTGAACAACACATGTAGTCAAAAGTAGAGAATGTAGCGTTGGGTGAACAACACATGTAGTCAATAATAGTGAATGTAGTGTTGGGTGAACAACTCATGTAGTCAATAATAGAGAATGTAGTGTTGGGTGAACAACACATGTACACAAAAGTAGAGAATGTAGAGTTGGGTAAACAACATTGTAGTCAAAGGTAGAGAATGATTGTAGCACTGGGTGAACAACACATGCAGTCAAAAGTTAAGAATGTATTGCTGGGTGACCGACACATGTAGTCAAAAGTAGAGAATGTTGTGTAGGGTGAACAACACATGTTGTCAAAAGTTGAGAATGTAGAGTTGGATGAACAACACATGTAGTCAAAAGTAGAGAATGTAGTGTTGGGTGAACAACACATATAGTCAAAAGTAGAGAGTGTAGAGTTGGGTGAACAACACATGTAGTCAAAAGTAGAGAATATAGTGTTGGGTGAACAACACATGTAGTCAAAAGTAGAGAGTGTAGAGTTGGGTGAACAACACATGTAGTCAAAAGTTCAGAATGTAGTGTTGGGTGAACAACACATGTAATCAAGAGTAGAGAATGTAGTGTTGGGTGAACAACACATGTAGTCAAAAGTTCAGAATGTAGTGTTGGGTGAACAACACATGTAATCAAGAGTAGAGAATGTAGTGTTGGGTGAACAACACATGTAATCAAGAGTAGAGAATGTAGTGTTGGGTGAACAACACATGTTGTCAAAAGTTCAGAATGTAGTGTTGGGTGAACAACACGTGTAATCAAGAGTAGAGAATGTAGTGTTGGGTGAACAACACATGTAGTCAAAAGTAGAGAATGTAGTGTTG
>CM031610.1:67995683-68001375 GCA_018398815.1 Conus ventricosus
GGCTTGCTCCTCACGCTGATGTTCTGGGCCAGTTTGCTTCTTCGCTGCGGGACGTCGAGCGGAACCCTGGACCCACCGGCGTGCGGCAGTCGAGGACGGGCAGCCAGAGTGCCATGACAGGACGGAGGACCAGCACGGACAGGACGGGGGCTTCTCTGGACGCCGGGCAGACGACGTTTTCTACGCAGCAACCCACCATAGCAGACGTGATGAACAAGCGGACTGTAAGTTTGCTGAAATGGAAAATAGCCTAAAGGACCTTCGAGATCAGTTTGCTGCTATGCATAGTGGGTTTGATTATCTGCGGGAGGAGGTGGGGAATTTGAGGAGAGAAAACTCAGAGTTGGCAGAGAAAAGCTCTGAGCTTTGGTTAAAGTTGAGCAATTAGAAAGAAAAACAGACGATTTAGAATGTCGATCCAAGCGCAATAATCTTATTTTTTATGGTATTCCCAGACACCAAAATGAGACGAATGAACAATGTGAAGGGAAATTGCTCGACCTGGTCGCAGACAAATTGGACGTAACACCGGAAAACGAGTTTGAGCGTGTCCACAGTTAAATGCAAAAGATAACTCTCCTGTCATAGCTTGCTGCTCATCGTACAAAGACAAGCTCAGAATTCTTAAAGCCAAAGCGAAGTTGAAGGGCAGTAACATCTTTGTTGGCGAGGATTTCTCTTTTCGTGTCAGGGAAGTCAGACGTGGCCTCTCTCCCCATCTCAAGAAGGCAAGAGCCGACGGGAAAGGGCCTCTATGATTTCTGACCATCTTATTATCGATGGCAAAAAGTATTTCCTTGATACCCATGGCAACTTGACCGAGTCAAGATAGGGAGTCGGCCGGCCACATGATGAAAATCATTGTACAGAAAATGGGAACCTCAGTGACATAACACCGGTAGACCTCTCGGTCACTGGTGGGAGTGTCACACGTGAACTCTGTTCGTCGAGGCAAACCTGTTTGGCAGAGCGGCCGTCCGCTACCACGTGCGAATACACGAACGACACGGTTTCTCCTACTGTACAGAAACCCTTTGCTTTTTTGACATGGAATGTAAATGGTTTAATGTCAAAACTTGTTGATTCCGATTTTATTTCATTTTTGTATCAGTTTGACTTTGTCTGTTTATCTGAGACATTTATAGAGGAATGCCGTGATGATATGGTTGTTGGGTTTAAAATATTGTGTAAGCCGGCAGTTAAATTTACGAGACAAGGGAGACGATATGGAGGTGTAATTTGTTTAACAAAAAATGAATTTATCCCTTTGTTATCTCTGTGGAAATAAATAATCCAAATTTAATTGTCTGCTTGATTGACAAAATCTTATTTGGGATAGACAAGAATATTTTGTATGTTTGCTCGTACATTCCCCCAGAAGGTTCTCCGTTTTATGTCCATTTTAATGTAGATAATGGTATCAGTTCACTGGAAGAATGTGTAACTGACTTGATGATAACAAATGATGCTTATGTCAGTCTAAACGGTGACTTAAATAGTAGAACTTCTGATATCTCTCAGGATTTTTCCGGGTTTAATGTTTTTGATACATGGTACGCCAGTCAGTCTCTCAGCACTAACCGATGCTCTCAAGATACAAATTTAAACAGTTACGGGAAATCGTTATTAAATATGTGCACTGCTTTGAACTTGTGTATCCTAAATGGTATGTGTAAAGGCGACCTAAAAGGTTGCTATACATATGTTTCTGATCACGGGAGCAGTGTCAACGACTATTTTATATTGTCAAATGAACTCTTTGCTCTGTTATGTGACTTTTGTGAGTTACAGGTTGTAGAACGTATAGATTCTGATCATTTTCCTGTGCCACTTCATGTTCTTTTTCCTTGTGGAAACTTAGTGGATATGACCAAAACAGGTCAAAGCGACGTTATGGAAAAAATTGTCTGGAATGTTGAATGCGCTTCTTTGTTTAGTAATACCTTATGTGATGAAAAAGCAAGTAAAAGTATTGATATTGCCATAAGTTTAATAATAGATGTCGATATTAATGATGCACTAAATGTGTTTCCTGAATGTATAATGAAATGTGCTGAATGTATGAAAAAACGTATACAAGGTCACGACAGGAAATCAAAGGACTGGTATGATCAAGAATGTGTTCTTAATAAAAGAAAGGCTATGAGGTTACTGAGAATAAGTCGCCGTACAGTAAAAGACACTGATAGAACTGCGAAATGCAATAGCCAGACGTGAGTATAAGCATTTACTTAAGAGAAAAGAGAAAGAGTATAATAAATCATTAATAGATAAGTTAGTAGCATCAATAAATTCACAGAGGGAATTCTGGACCGTAGTTCACAAGATTTCGCCCAAACGGAAACAGCCTAGAAATAACATTCCAACCGACGTGTGGTTTCAACATTTTCAAACTTTGTTAGAGTTAAATACTGACAATGAGAGAAATCAAGAGGGGTTTGAAGACGAGTCTGATGTCTATATGAACCGTCCCATTAGTGAAGAAGATGTGTTATTAGCAATTAAAAAACTTAAAAACAATAAAGCAGCAGGCCCCGATGGCATAATTGGTGAACTGTTCAAACACTGTTCTGCCCAAGTTGTGCAGTTTTGTTTAAAGTTTTTCAATAAACTGTTTGATGACGGTATGTTTCCGGATAACTGGACGGAGTCAATAATAATGCCTATCTTTAAAAAGGGGGACGCTAATAATCCAAACAATTATAGGGGTATCTGTCTTAGTAACATAAGCAGTAAAATATTTGGAATGATAATAAATAACAGATTGCAAGAGTGGGTTGAGGAAAACAATATTACTGGTGATCACCAAGCTGGTTTCAAAAAGGGGTATTCGACTGTAGACCACATGTTTACTTTAATGGCTATTGTTCAGAAGCAGTTTTCTTACAATCGAAAATTGTATGCCGCTTTCATAGATTTTGAAAAAGCGTTCGATTCCATCAATAGAAAATCTTCTTGGCCAGTCATGATTAAGAATGGTATTAAGGGTAAACTTTATAGATGTATCAGAAGCATGTATGAGGTGGTTAAAGCTAGAGTTCGTTGTGGGGATAAATTGACAGATTACATTAACTGTACAGCTGGGGTTAGGCAAGGTGATGCCTGCAGTCCTGTTCTATTTTTCCTCTTTATTAATGAGTTAGCAATTGAAGTGATCAACAATGGAAAACATGGGGCTTTGCTGACTCTGGATGCTTTTGAGTTGTTTATTCTTTTATTAACTGATGATGTGGTTTTGGTATCAGAAACTGTTATTGGTTTACAGACTCAACTGAACAGTTTACATCGCGCAGCTGCTTCTCTCCAACTAAAGGTTAATTTGTCCAAGAGTAACATTATTGTCTTTTGAAAGGGTGGTTATTTGAGTGCAAGAGAAAGGTGGTTCTATGATTGCATCCCCATGCCTGTTGTGAATGCTTTTAAGTATTTGGGTATATTTTTCTCTACACGTCTGAGTTTTGTTAGTGCGTGCAAGGATCTTGCAAGCAGGGCAAAAAATGTGTCGCTCAGTATCATGAAAAAGCTGTATATCCTCAATAACACGTCTTTGTATGTTTTTATTAAGCTGTTTGATAGTCAAATTCAACCAATTGTACAATATGGGTCTGAATTGTGGGGATTAGACAATGCTGCCATTTATTGTGAATCTGTGCACCTGTTCGCATTAAAAAGGTTTTTAGGTGTAGACAGGCGAACGCCTAATGATCTTATTTATGGTGAGACTAATAGATTCCCCTTGTACATATATTCTGCGGTTAAATGCATCCGTTATTGGCTGAGTTTACTTTACATGCAGGAGCACAGATTACCACTCAAAGCTTATAACATGTTATATGATCTTGATGCTAGAGGGAAAAACAACTGGGCAAGTAAAGTACGTATTTGTCTCTTTGAATATGTTTGGTTTTGTATGGTTAAATCAAGGTGTTGGCAATGTTAAGCATTTCATACGTTGCTTTCGTCAACGATTGATTGACTGCTCTTGGCAAAGATGGTCAAATCATGTGCAGTGTAGTGAACGGTTTTGATTTCTATAGGCATGTTTGCAATTTTCATGATTTGAAACCTTATTTAACTTTAGAAATGGACAGACACTTAAAGTATGTCATGACCAAATTTAGATTTGGAATTTCAGAATTGGCAGTTCATAAGTTAAGATACAAAGCCACTGTTGGTGACAATGATCTGCTGTGTCCACTTTGTAAAGAGTCTTAGGAAAATGAAATCCATTTTGTTCTTTGCTGCCCAGCCTTAAGGAATATTAGAACTGAATTCATTCCGCCCAAATTTTATAGACAACCTTCCCTGTTTAAATTGACTATATTGATGTCATCAACTTCAACAGACGTTGTTCGAAGTTGTCCTTGTTTCTCTACAAGGCATTAAATTTCGAGAAATAGCTACCTCTAAATAAAATTTGTTTAAGTTGTTCTACAGTCATGTGTATTTGTTTCATATGATGTATTATGTTCACCCACCCCTTCATAATGGGCCAAGGCCTATATGAAAAAAACATCCGAATCTCTCTCTCTCTCTCTCCCCTCTCTCTCTCTCTCTCCTCTCTCTCTCCTCTCTCTCTCTCTCCTCCTCTCTCTCTCTCTGCGTCTTCATGTGTGTGTGTGTGTGTGTGTGTGTGTGTGTGCGTGTGCGTGCGTGCGTGTCGTGCGTGCGTGTGTGTGTGTGTGTGTGCGTGCGTGCGTGCGTGCGTGTGTGTGTGTGTGTGTGTGTGTGTGTGTGTGTGTGTGTGTGTGTGTGTGTGTGTGTGTGTTTGACATTAGACTTGCAACACCTTTATACATGGAGGTGGCCGTGCAGCTCATATCAGTATCTCAGTACTACCGATACGACTGTGGTATTGGTTCCTGGCAAAATGTTACTACAAAAGCTTACCAGAGACATACAGACCTACATATGCTTAGGCACACACACACAACACACACACACACACACACACACACACACACACACACACACACACACACACACACACAGAGAGAGAGAGAGAGAGAGAGAGAGAGAGAGAGAGAGAGAGAGAGAGAGAGAGAGAGAGAGAGGCATACGAGCCAAACCAAACAAACATGCAAAGAAAAGCATATCAATCATTTACAAAGACACAGGGCAAAAACAGCCCCAAATACAAACCAAAACATGCCAGTCGGGGGTGCTTGCGTCTCTGTTATCTGTGATTGCCCCTCTGCTGTTATGACGGAGGAGGGAAGCAGTGGGTTCGTTTGTCTTCATTATCTTGGACCTGGTAGAAACCAGGAGAGAGATGAAACAGGTGGAGAATGGGGGGGGGGGGGGGGGGGGGGGGGGGGAGGTGAGGAGCCGGCAGAAGAAGGACGCGTGCACACACACACACACACACACACACACACACACACACACACACACACACGCGCGCGCGCGCGCGCGCGCGCGCGCGCGTGCGTCGCGCGCGTACACGCACGCATGCACGCACGCACGCAGAGAAACAGACAGCCAAACAGACAGATAGACAGATACAGACAGACAAAGGACAGAGAGAAAAAGAACGAGGACAAAGACTCCTTACATCTCCGTTATCTGTGTTCCCTCCACGACTGTAATGATTCATGGGGACGCCACGCTTCATTTGTCTTCATTATCTGCAAACATGCTCGCGTTCGCCTGGGGAATCTGTGTGTGTGTGGTGTGTGTGTGTGTGTGTGTG
>CM031610.1:68001475-68022321 GCA_018398815.1 Conus ventricosus
ACTCCATCTCCCGCCTTAGTCTGTTCATCTCTCCCAACCCCCCGCCTTAGTCCTGTTCATGTATCTCTCCATCCCCCGCCTTAGTCTGTTCATCTCTCCATCTCCCGCCTAAGTCTGTTTCATCTCTCCATCCCCCGCCTTAGTCTGGTTCATCCAGCATCTCCAGTTTGACCCTATCCTCCCTCCTTTCCTCTGCCCCCCCCCCCCCCCCGTCTGTCTCTCTGGTCGACCCTATCTCCCCATACTTCCCCCTCCTTCCTCTCCCCCAATTGCATCTTTCCCCCCTTCCCACCATCCTTCTTCCCTTTCCCCTCCTCCCTTCCAACCCATTCCGCCTCCCCCCCACCGCCCTCACTTCCTCCGTCACCCCTCCCATACATCCTCCCCACTATCCATGTCACCCCCCCCTGTCTTCACCCCGTCTTCACTCTCTTTCTTCCCCCACCCCCCTCCCCTTTTTTCTCTCCCAGCTCCCCTCCACCTTCCCCTCTTATCCCCCTGTCCCCCTTTCCATCCCGCCACTCCATCCGTTACTCTTTTTCCCCCCGTCCCTCTTTCCTCCCTTGTCTCAGTCAACACTTTTGAATCCTCTGAGAAAAAAAAGAAAGGAGGCGTGTTACCCATACTGCAGCAGTATCCCTGGTACATCATCAGTCTAACGCTTCCCATCAGACCTGTGCCATAGGAACAGCGATATTACCGTCAACGAAAGGAATCCACACATCCCTGTACATCTTTCAGTCTAACGCTTACATCAGAGCAGTGGCATTGGAAAGCGATATGAACGTCAACGATAGGAATCCACACATCTCTTCACCGCTCGTTGTCAAACATGCCAATGATTGTGACTCATGTCCAGCTTCAAAGGGGACAGCGGTCTGATTGGCTCAGACCTGCTAATCGTTCCAACATGCCAGATTTAGAGATCAAGCTGAAAACTAAATCCATGGAAGGGAAAGAACACACACACAAGCGCCCACAAACACCACAACACACACACACACACACACACACACCACACACTACACACACACACATACGACACAGCACACACACCCACACACCCACACATGCAACACATACACACACACACACACACACACACAACACGTAACGCACTCTCTCTCTCTCTCGTTCTCTCTCTCACACACACACAGCACAAACACACACACACACACACACACACCACACACACACACACACACACACACACACACACAACACACACACACACACACACACACACACACACACACACATAAACATTCGCATGCGCGCGCGCGCACAAACACACACGCACACACACACACACACACGCACACACACACACACACACACGCACACACACACACACACACACACACACACACACACACACACACACACACACACACACACACACACGCACGCACGCACGCACGCACGCACGCACGCGCGCGCGCGCGCGCGCGCGCGCACGCAAGCACGCACGCACGCACGCACGCACACACACATAGAAAAACACACACACGCACGCACGCGCACACACACACACACACACACACACACACACACACACACACACACACACACACACACACACACACACACACACACACACACACCACACACACACACGATTATCCCAGAAAATATTAATGCATAGAAAGATTAATCTAGAAAATATTGATTTATAAAAAGATGTCTGGATTGGTTCTGATGTGTGGAGGAGCTATTGTTAATGCTTTGGCCTTCTCTGAAGCAATTATATGTTTAGTAAATTGCGGTCCGACGAAGAGAGAGAACGCCATAACAATGCAATGGAAAATTTAACCAAGGCAAGAGACGCTTATGAGAAAAGACAAATTGCTCACTTAGACTTTATTAATAAAAATTAAGAGAACAGGACTGCAGACACACTTTTACAGACGTTATGACCAAAGAATGAGTTTTACTTAGGACGGAAAGAATTTTCAATATCGCCCCCCGCCAGAACTGTCGACTTTTATGAACCACCCAGGAACAAAGACGCAGAGATATTTTTTAAATTGCATTTGGGCATGACCTCATCTATCTTGTTGCTCATTTTTCTGTGTAAAATAAAATGCTTTAAAAAATATGGACTACAAGTACAAATAATTTTTCTCCAAAAGGGGATTGGAAAGAAAGACGCTTTTAAAAAAACGAGTAAAGCTGCAATGTCTGAATAAGATGCAAAGACGGCTTTCAAAAAAAAGCTTTTTGGCAAATTATCTGCCCGCCCCAAAAAATAATAAGGGCCAAATTTTTGTTAACTCATTTCCAAAGACACCCACCAGATGGACTTGCTTATTTTCCCAACAAGTTAGAAAAAAAATTTTAAGTATCCTGCAGTTTTTGACAGGGCTTCAAGATAAAAACGCTGACCCTTTTAAACAATAAAAGCCAACGCGGGCGTGGTTTTAAAAACAAATATACATGGGGGTCCATAAAGATCCTAGATATTCAAGTTGATGAGGGGAAAGATTTTAAAGGGTTCTGAAACCAATGTTTTTAAACATCATTTACATTAAGAGAGGGACCCCAGCAACCCGATCACAACCCCAGTAAAAATTTTAATAAAATCTACTAAACGTCGTTTACCTATCAAATCACAGAGAAATATGGACCACGAAGTACAGACACCAACACAAATGGGTTAGGAGATTGCCACATCTTACGGCCAGAAAAATGAAAATTTAAAAAGCAACAGGCCTTAAACCAGTAAACGCAATCAAATTTAAAAAAAATAGCATTACTGAAATGTGCAAGGTAAAAAAAAAACCTTGCCTTTGGACTAAAAGTAAGGTACTTGAAAGCTCCTGGAGGGAGCGATGTTAAATTAGAGCTACAGACCTATATGGAGCGTAAGTATAGAATTTGAAAGAACATAAAACCCAAAACCCCTTCCCGTTATTTTTTAAGAGAGACCTCTTTTCTAAAAAGCCTGCCCCTAAAAGATCTTTTTGTTCGTGAAGAGCTGCAAGTTTCCCGCCAAACACAGTAAAAAAAAAAAATGTATTTTAAATTTTTTTTGGGCTAAACTTTATTTTTTTTGCTAATTATTTTTGGGGTTTTTTTTGGGTTTAACCGATCATGTGTTTGGTTTTCAATGTTCATTTAATTGCTATTCCCTACCTTTGAAAAAAAAGTTTTCTCCCTCTTTTTTGAAGTTAATTTTTTTTTTTGTAACCTTACCATCGGCCCCATAAGCTTCTAAATTTTTCCCGCGTAACCCAATTTTGGGGGGGGGGGGGGGGGGGTTTTTTTAAAAAGAAAACAAGCCCCGGGCCCCAAACCAAAACAACCCCCTGGGCGGCCCCCACCCCCTTAAAAACCCCCCTACCCCCTTTACCACTGATAGCCAGTAAACATAAGAAAGAGTATTTAAAGCTTTACAAATTCTTTCTAGAAACCCCCCCATACTTTCCAAGTCGCTTCTTTTCCCTTTTGAAGTTCATATTATCCAACCTAAACTGTTAAACCTCCATTTTTTAATTAAAAATTATTTTTTAAATTAACTGTACATATCTTCCTTTTAATTTTTTCTGCAGCACTTCATTAACAGAGTAAAACGCAAAAAAAACAACAAACTTAAGAAAATAAAGTCGAGTACTTTTGTTTGTTTTGTCAACCATCACAGTAACCTTGTCAATGATAAAAGGGGTTTTTCGTTCCTTTTTTAGAAATTTGCAATAACGAATTTAAGAGGAGCACCCAAATTTTTCACCTTATTTTACCTTTGATTAACGATGTTCTGGCAAACGGGATCGCCCCCCGCGGAGTAATAAATAAGCGAAAAATCATCGCATTTGCAGGTAGGACGTAGCTTTGGGGTAAATCTAAGCCGCGGTGTCACCCCCCCTTCAAAAAGGACTTCTTTCTCTTTGCAATATTCAAACCCTCCCAGTTTTTTTCAATCTTTTTTTTTTCTGTTGTGTTCCTGAACTAATAACAAAAAGGGGTCCTCTTTAAAAGGGTTTTTTCAAAATTGTTTTTTTATCAAAGTATACTTTAGGCTTCGATAAAAACTTTAAATTCCATAAATTTTCAGAAGCAACCCCCAAACATTCTCTCTTTTATGAAGTTTGTATCATTTTGCCAAAATCTTTTGCCCAAAATTTTTCCCTTATCTCTTCTGGGGTGGGATTTTGCTCGTTTTTTGCTTAAATTTCTGTTCGTTTGTAAACCCCGTCATCGTGTTTTCAAATCCATAAACATTTCCGGGCCTCCTATTAGATCAAACTCGGTTGTGTCGCTGGGTCTTTTACTCTACTGAGTGCATTTAGGAGCACTGCGCTTTTGTTCTGGCCCCGGACATTCTTTAATATAAAATTTTTATAAACAATCTACAATAAACAACGTATTGAACTGGGTCACCCGAAAGCTAGCTTAGCGTTTTAATTTTTCTAACGCTCTTTATTTTTTTTAGCTCATCTTTGCCCCTTAAAAATTTTCACTTAAACATGTTTAAAAACTCTCTTTATCCTTAGGTAAAAAATAATAAAACCCGTTTTTAACTGTGACGAAAGTTTTTTAAAAGACAGCATTATTTTTTTGAGTTAAGACCACACGAAACTAAGGCGGGCGGCCACAAAAGGGCTACTTTGACGAGTTTTTTCTTTTTTAAAAATGTCTCTTTCAGCGAAACAGCATCAAAAAAAAAACATTTTCATTTTCCCTCAAATAGCCCTTAGAAATTTTCAAACAGTCGTTCGTTTGTCGCTAGATCAACAAAAATATTTTCCGTCTGTCCAAAAAACTTCCTTTTTTTTGTAAACTGTTGGCTTAATGGTTGGCAAAAATAAAACAACGTGTTCGTAATGAAACTGTATATTGTTTGTACCCCCTCAAGTACGAAAAACAGTTTTCCCACCAAGTAACCCGCAAAATAAAAACAGTGCGGATCTTTTGGCAGAAAAATCAAAATATCCATCGTTTTTATTAGAATATTTCTTCTGATTTTTAAAAACCCCCTTTTAGCCGTTTTTTTTCAATGTTAAAATGAGCACACAAAACCTAAAACATGCATTTTTATTGGGGAGTTTTTCCCCTGCTTTCTTGTGAAATTTTTTTTTAACCATCTTTTCCCCACCCCTTTCTCCACTTCCCAAACAATCTTTTCAAATGGACTAAAATCCAGCCACAGCCCAATTTTTTGGGTTTTTAAGTAGTCTTTGAGTCTTACATCATAAAGGCAACTTTTTTTAAAACCCGATCAACTGCAGGTCCCCTTTTCCTACCTCCAGCGAACAATTTTTATTTTATCGAAGTGTTTTGGGGAGGTAAAAGTCCGCCCACCCCAAACAACTGATCAACTTTCCATTTTTTGCACATCAATCTTCCAATTTTGGATTTTTAAAACACTTCGATTCCTATGAAAAGGAGTTTTTTCTTCTTTAAAAAAAAGAACAAAATTTCCTTTTAAAGACTTCAGAGACTGATTTAGATTTTGTTTCCCAAAAGTGCTCGCTTTTTTCTTTTTTGAGGGGTTATAACCTTCATAAAAATAACGTTTATTTTATACTGGGTTAAGATTGTTCTGGCCAGTTCAGGGGGGTAACAACACAAAAATCAGAGAAATGTCGCTGAAGGTATTTAGCTAAAGGGGCTTCAACAGAACAACAAATCGCAGGGTTTAAAAGTCAGTTTTAAAAGTAAGTTTTTCTTTTTGTGCGCCCTTGGAATATGGGAATGCGTCTTTAACAGCCAAAATCAGAGGGGGCAAATCTGTTTCAAATGCTTCGCTACTGCCCATTTAACAAAACATCCTTTGCTCCTCCGCTTTAAGCCCGTGCTTTAGACCGTTTGGGCTTTGTATTCCCTGATAAACTTTCTCTTTTCTTTTTTTTTTAGCAGCCATAGGTCAAATAAGGGGGGCAAAAAGTCGCCCCGCTAGTACAAAGACTTCTCTGCCCCCCAGTTTGTTGCCATATGTTTTTAAAGATGGCCCTGCCCCAAATTTCAACAACTACATTAGACTTCGAGTAAAATCTATTTTAAAAGATAGTTTTTGCAGTGCCGGGATTATAACATCGCCAGCGCCAAAATCCGGAAACTTAACTATTAAAACTTGTCCAGGCTGACCCGTTGAGGAGTATTTTCATAATTAATCCCGCCTTATACCTTTTTCGCCATGGGGGTTTCCCTTTTCTTTTCTGTATGGATCAGGGCGCAACCAATGATTCTTTTTATAAAAAAAAAAGAAAATAAATAAAAAAAAAGGATGAAGATTTTGGCGTGCCTGATCCCCTAAAAGAAAGAGATCTCCAGGCCCTTCTTTGAAGAAATGAAACAGAATTAGTTCCTTTATTGGGCCCAAAACTTGAAAGAGAGCAGAAGGTTTTTCAAACCCCCCATTAGAAAAGCAAAACGCCCCCTTCAGTTTCGCATCTAATTCAAACTATTTAAAAAAATAGAATTAACTCATTTTACATAAGCTTTTGGGCTAACCGCCGAAGGGCATAGTCCTTTTTTATTTTTAAAATGGATAAAAGAACCCCTCTGTAAAAGAACTAGCAGAGGAAATTTTAGATTACTACAAAGCCCGACCCAACTAAGTTTTTAAAAAATAAAAACAATTAGACCGAGGGTTCCGTTTCCCACCAAAGGCGATTAAACTTTTAAAAATTTAAGGGCCCGAGGGTGTTTGTCTTTTACAAACTTGGGGGAAGAGTTGCCAAAACGATCTGAAATAGAAAAGACCTCTTTCAAGATTAGGACCAAGAATAAATGAGCAGCAACAAAATTGAGACGATTTTTAAGAGGAAAACACAGAAAAAAATTAGAAAAAATTGACGATTCCCATTTCCTATGCGTGAAATCCGGGGCTAATGACGCCTAAATCAATAAGGGGCGAACAGAAAACAAATTTGGCAAAACTTGGTTTACTAGAGAGAGAGATAGAAAAGAAAAAAAAAAACCGCTGATGCAGAGAAAAATTTAGGGCCAGAAGAAAAAGGGTAGAATAAGCAAAAAAAACAAAATTTTAAGTTGCTAAGGAAGCCAGGTTAGAAAGGGTGTCTACTAACAGAGCGCAGCTAGCATCACAAACAAGCAGAATAAAAAACTATAAACAGAATACTTTATGAAAACACTACGCTACAGAAAAAAAAGGACCTGTTCAAGAACCAAGGATTACAATATTTTGCATATTAACACTTAGGGGGGGCTATCTCAAAACCTTTTATCTTTTAAACCCGGGATGCACCAACAGGCCATACGCCTCCAACACCCCCACCTGGTAAAAGTTGATTTGAAAACATTGCATCATTACAAACCATTAAAGAAGTTTCTGCTAAAGCGCTTGATGCCTGCCGGCATAATGGGGAGTGTTGTTAGTTGGGTTTTGTCTACTATAGGCAACGTTGCTGGTTATATGGCGGCCCCTCTGTGGACATTAGGGTCCGCTGCCGGATTAATTTTTTTGGGAAATAAAGTATGGCTAATCCATAAAAGTTAAAAAACAACAAGGGCTGTCTTTTCTCGCTAGTATGACTGTCGTGTGAGGCACATTAACAGGTGGCGTGCTTTCTGGCTGCTTTCTGCGTGGGGGCGCTTATAACTGGATCGCTTTCTTCAGGCTAAGTACTTTTTTTTTAAATGGATGGAGCAGCCTTGTGTTTAAACCTTGATTGTGTCCTAAGTTTTGGTCGTCTCCAGCTATGAGGATTTCATTGTTATAATTCTGTATCATACCAATCTGTAGTCTAAGGTTAGAGGGTAGCATGTATAATCCATGGCCTACAACAAAGTCAACCTTTGACCTAGCATGTGCAAGAACGTCTTGATGCCTTTGTATGCTGGCAGGCAAATCAACAGCAGAGTTAATAGCATCTTCTAAATTGGCTAGAAATTGTTTTCTGGCATCAAAGCCAGTAGATTGATCAACTATGCTAGACTTGGTCTGTGCTTGCGCTCCTAATAGACACCAAACGTATGTCCGTGTGGTGTCATTAAGCCTTTGCACTCCTGGCATTGTTAGTCCTTTACTTTCATCTAAGATAAATGTTGCCCAAGCATTAGGGTGTTTTTGTTCAATTGACCCTAATCGAACTTGTTGTCTGGTTGAAAAGAGGTGTGGCCAGGCCAGTAGTCATAATTATATTCTCTTTTGCACCCCACAAATACAATGTGCCAAACCCATGATTGCGGTCTAACTTTTGTCTAAAGTCAGTTGAAGGATTAATGTTAAATGCATTGCAAATTCTTTCATATGCATTAATGTCCATTGGGCTTTTAATGGATTAAACGCGTTGTCACTGGGGAGGGGCACTTGTAGTTCAGTTAGTATTCGTCTGTACTGGTAATAAACATGAAAGTTATATACTGACCTTACTAAAAGATTGGGTGGTTTAAATGGTTTGCATATGAAACACCGCAGCCAGTAGTTGCGCAGTAAATGGCAAAATTTAACTGATTCTGGTAAAACGCCATAGGGCGAGATGACCATGCTGATGGCACTATATCACTATTTATTGGCGGATTTAAATATTTAGTTAGTGGGTTTACAAGTCTGACTTGAAAGCCATATTCGTCTACTGCAATGGTTAGTAAACTGAAGTCCAAAGATTTGGGGTTATAAAACGCTCCTACATTGTAAGTGGCACTTTCGTTATATATGTTAAAAGGTTCCATTTTTAAATTAGTTTTTTTAAATAATTATAAAAAAGATGTACATCTCTATAACCCAACAAAACAAGCGTGTGTTCTTAACGTACCCAATTCTCAATTGGCGCAGAGTTGTAGAATTGCCCTTAAAGAAATTGGTTTTAAAGTAAAATGGATTAACATATTTGAAAGAGCTAAGAATAACTGGTGGATGTTAAGGACGAACAAGGCAATCTATTAAAACATTTAAAATACCCGATGGCTACTACAACTTTTGTTCTTTAAGAGAAGTATTTAGCAATTTTGGCATTAAGTTAAAATTAATGAGGCAAATCTTATAATTACTATGAATTTTCCAGAACTTCAAGAAAAAAGGGAGTACGTTTTCCTAGAAGCCTTGCTCGAATTTTAGGCTTTTATGACAGTGGTGAAACATTCATATTAAAACACATATGCACTTAAAAAGCGTCTTTATGATTATGTAGGCAGTAGACCAGCCGATTTTCTCGTGAACCCAATGTTGTATGTCCATTTACAACAGTTAAAAACAAATACCGGTACTAATTTGTTAATGGCCAGCCATCTACTGTTCAAACGAGCACTGCCGTCAATTAAGGCAGGGTTTTGCGTTTATCAGTTATATAAGTTTGATGGAAACAGTCAATTTAAGAAATTAATTGAGGGCCTATAAATTCATTGGATGTAAAAATAACTAATCAAGATGAAAAGCCAGTTGTTTGTTCTAATTTATTAATAGTGCTAGAAGTAGAAGAGCTTACTGTAAACCCTTAATTTTTATGTCCCTGGAGGAAGGTAATATGTTTGTTCTGACATCCATCTTATTTTGCACGGAAACCCCATTTTAAAATAAACGATTACGTCAATTTTTGTGTTTGTGCGTTTAATTTGTTTGTGAAAAGGAGTTAATTTTGGCCAAAAAATGATGATAAAGGACGTGATTTGTGTGTGAAAAGTGGGGTTTTCATGCAAAATAAGATGGGGGTTTGAACCGCATATTTACCTTCTCTAAAAAACGTATATTTGTTTTGATCCTGACCGTGTCCAGCACTCGTCTGACGTTTCATTTGTTGAATGACTGCGTTTGTTTGTTGTTGTAGTCAGTTTTCAATAGCAAAATGAAAAGCTAAGACATTAAAACACCACATTCGTGCAATTATCAATTGTTTATGCCGATTTCCGTCCTGCCTGCTTGGTGAGTTTGATACCATCACTAACGACCGACGTGGAGTCGCAGAACTGTTTCATTCACGGACGAGTCACTTTTCAGCACCAGCAATCAGGATGGCCGGGGTAAGTCTGCAGAGACCTGTGCATAACGATACGCTCTCAACTGTGTTCTGGAAAGGAACCCAGGGTGGGACTTAGTTCCATGTTGTTGGGTTAACGTGCTATGCTTAGAATCTGTTTTCCACTTGCGCACATTAGTGCAGGGAGCGAACATAAGGTGGAATGCTGATGCGTACTTCAATCAAGTCCTGAATCTCACATTCTCTCTTTCTTCATACGACCCCTCCAAACGCCATCGTCATATACTAGAGGACAAGGCACTTCCCCACGCGGTCAAGTTTGTATAGAAAGAGTAAGTCCTTCAAGCAAACGTGCAGAGGTAACTTCCCCTCGCTTCTCTCCCGTCCTATTGGATAGACACCATTGGCATCATTTGAGAGATAGACAGATCCGACACCATCCGTCGGACACAGCTTCAGTTATCAACCATGTCAAAACGCTCCAGCAAGTCTGAGGAAGACATCGCATTAGCCATCCCGTCCGGTCAGTGGCAAGCCGTTGTGAGGCTGTTACAATGGGTTTGTTGAAATAAAGCATTTGGCTTTGATTTGATGAATTTGCTGATTTGGGTTGATTCCGTCTTGTGGGTTCTGTTCTGCTTGGCAAAATGTTCTAATACATTTTGGCTAACCCCACAATTGATTCTTTTGCTGATTCTGTTTTTCAGGAGAATGCTAGAGAGAGAGAGAGCGAGATAGAAAGAGAGAGAGAGAGAGAGAGAGAGAGAGTGAGAGAGAGGTGAGAGGAGAGAGAGAGAGCTGCGACAGAGGACAGAGGACAGCGAGAGTTCCTCTCATTGATAGCCTCTATTTTCTGGGCACTTTCAAACAGACATGTTAATTTCTCAGCAGATATTGTCGGGATCTTTCAAAAAATGTCTATGTTCTCACGTCTGGAACACAGAAACAACACGTCCTACCAAAAACACTCATTGTGTTGGTCTACATTGATGTCACTCAGGATTATTATAGCCACCCATGCAGGTGAGCCGATACCGCTAACGGGCATTAGCTGTTATGAACTCAACGGAAATTATCGTCATAGATGCTGCGAATGCCTTGGGCCTAAGGCTATTACGTTCTATCCGAATGCTCCCTGCCGTAAAGTTTCACTTCATCTCTTCCCACACTTGCCTGTGATTGTGATTGTGCAAAACGATTCATTTTCTAGCTATTTACAGCAACGCACTGAAGTGTTCCCAATGTGTTCATGACAGTCATAAATCTGTGTTCCACTGAGATGTTCACACTGTGTCATGTTAAGTCCTAATCTTCTGTGTTCCACTGATGTGTTCCACTAAAATGTGGTCATGTTAGTCCTAAATATTTCTGTGTTACACTTGATGTGTTCCACAATGTGTCATGTAATGTCTACAATCGTGTTCCACGATGTGTACCCAATGTGGTCATTGTAAGTCCTAATATCGGGTGTTCATGATGTGTTCCACTAAAGTGTCATATAAATCTAAGTCTGTGCAGACGTTTACATAATCAATGCATATTTGTTTGGAGATAGGTCGCGACACTAAACTACAGCCAGTGTCTCACGATATGCTGTTCCCAGATACGGATTCTTTTACATAGCAGTAGATGGGAAAAGGACCTAGCTGAGGTATGAATGTTTGCTCAGTGTTACCAATCGTGTGTTCTACAAAATGTAATGCAGTGGCTGCAAGGTGATTTCCTTCTTGTTATCAGAACCATATCTAATGAGTTAGACAAGGTTGAAGCGTCCAAAATGGCCTAATCCAGGACTTTTAGACTGGGTATGATACATGTAGAAACTCCCAAAGACTGGTAGGGATAACGGGTATCTCACGTAAATGGTATTTCAATGTTGTGTGGTGGGTCAAGGGGTTATGGGCCATGCACACAATATTATTACAGAACCTGTAAAAATCGATTAACTACGTATTAGAAAACGGAACTGGCACTTTGACATAATAAGCAAGGAAAAAGTGTAAAATGTATCTCTGTCTTAACAACATTAAAAAACATTGGAAACCTATCTGAAATGATGGTCATATCAGAATTCTGCAAATGCATGGATGGAGGAGATTGTTTTTTGTTTTTGTTTTAATGGAAACGGGGATTATTTATCATGGAATATCCATAAAAGTTTGTGTGTTTGTGTGTGTGCGTGCGTGCGTGCGTGCTAGTGCGTGCGGCGCGCCTGTATGTGTGAGTGTGTGTCTGCGCGCGCGCTGTAGATACGAACAGATTTCTTCCAGTTTAAAACGTTTTGAGTTTTGTTGAAAAATTGATAAAAAACATCTTTACAAAGCAAGCTGAGATGACTTTAGGACCATACAAGGACAAAACACTTTTCATTTTTTCATTGTAATTTCGGTAGTTGGGACTGATCAGTTATTTTCCAGAATTCTTTTGAGTTTATTCTCGGTTGTGATTGAGACTGTCTGTAGCACTGCTCAAGCTCCTTCTCTCGCTGTCTTTCTGCCAAATAGTGCCCAAAACGTTTGCCTGTAATGAGTTCCTATTACATAGTACACCAAGATGTTAAAACTGGCGTTGATGTACTGAAAAACGAGACTGATCTGCACAAAAGTAAAAAATAAATTTTCATTACGCCCGCCTACATCCACTTGTGGGAAAAAGAAGGAAATATTTCGATTAAAGGCGATTGGAACTGAACACAGAATGAACAGAATGGAATTGGCGATCAGCATCTTCGTCAGCATCACTTCTTTATTAGACATGGACACAGAGACCGCTGCGCGCCACTCCACAATATGACGAAGCTTCACTGATGTAACGATCGTCGATACTGTCACCACAACAATCACCACAGCCGGCAATCCAGTACCAAAGAAAGTGCTGCGCAAAACTGAAGGAATTGTTTGTGTGTTTTGTAAAAATGTCCCAAGAAATATTTCTCCTTAATTTCCCCAGTCACCGGGTCATAAAGGCACCCAGGACGTATCCGGAATCCATCACCAGAAAATATAATCCTGTCACCAAAACATACACAGTGATAACAATGGCAGCCATGCTTCTTGTACGCATCGCAGTTTGATAAGTAAGAGGGTGGAAGACACAGTAACATCTCTCACAGGCAACGATGGCGGACAAAATGGAAGACACATAACCAAAGCCCCCCATCATGCCTGGAAATGATGGTTGATCAAGGCAGCCTTCACAGGACCAGTTTTCTTTTCCTTTGTAAATTGCAAAAGGAGGTCCTCACCAGAGTATATCATGGCTGTCATTAAGTTCAGCCGTCAGCTAATGCCAAAGCAAACAGACACAGGTTGACTCGATCCTTCAGACCTTGTTTGTAGAAAACCGCCCTGTTTATTATGTTGCCTGATCCACCAAACAGAAAAAGCAATGCTAACACGCCGTTCTTAATGCGGAAAAAAGTGTACGCCACGTCTGCACTGACAAGATTATCAGGATTATTCCAAGGTAATAGTCCATCTGGCTAAACACGACCTCAACACATCCATGCTGAAGTGACGTGTTCGGAACAACAGAAGGCACGTTAACTGGAAGAAGACGTGTGTAAACTGTACTGTCGTCATTGTCATTATCTAGCTGCCCAAAAGTCATCGGCATACTTCAGTTTGGAATTGACTCTGGAGCATGTGTTATCTTTTTAAAAAATTATACCCCAATCTTTTTAAAACGCCTTTTGGGGCGCACAGGTGTGTGTGTGTGTTTTGTGCGCCCCGCGTGCGTGCGTACTTTGCGTGCATGCGTGGCTGGTGTGTGCGTGTTTTTGGGGTGTGTGTGTGTGTGTGTGTGTGTGTTTTGTGTGTGTGTGTTGTGGTGTGTGTGTGTATGTGCGCGCGCGCGCGTGCGTGCGGCGTGGGGAAAGATCTTGCAAACGGGGGCTCTGTTTTTTTTTGTTCCATTATATCGAAACATTTGCAATTTGTCACCAAAAAACTTTTGGGGGGGGGCCTTTTTCCTTTTTTGTGTAATCCCTGACCAATGCGAACAGGGTGTAAAGGCTCCTTTCATCATTTTTTTATAAATTTCCTTTTTTTTGGGAAGGACGGGTTTCTTTTAGTTTGGTTTTGGCCCCTTTGTGGCGTTTGGTGGTCCAACCCCTTTTGGGTTTGGGAAACCCCGTTCGGGGACTGTAAAAACGTGGCAGGGTTTTTCAAGGGGGGATTAGGGAGTTCTGCTACCTCAGTTTTTTTCCTTCTTTAACCCCTTTTTGTGTTGTTTTTTAAGTTATCCACATTTTTTCAGGAGTGTCTCTTCCCAAATCTGCCGTTGAGATGACAGTGCAAGTTTCTTTCCGCGGTGACTTTTAAACCTTACAGAAAAAGGGAAATTTTGTACTTTGTTTTTACGTACTAAAACTTTGCTGCTTTTCCCCCTTTCCCTGTTTTTCATTTATGACGTTTTTTTTTTTACCCTCAGTTTAAGGCTTTACTCACATACTCAGTAAAATCGGTTTTGCATTCTTTTTTTGCCAGGGGGACCCGCCCCCTGAATTTTTTTTAAAAAAAGGAAAAAAAAAAACCCCTCTCCTTTTCCCCCTAATTAAAAAAACCCTAAAAACTTTTCTTAAAAACTTTATCAAAAAATGTTTGCCCAAGGCTTTGGAAGAAAAAACGTCTGGTCAATCGCTTAAACTTCTTTTAAATTAACTCAAAAGAAAAAAAAATAACCCAAGAAAAACCAGACAGAAAGGGCCCGGTTTCGAGATTTCCCTCCTCACGTCTCCATCATCCTTAGCAACTTTTTCAAATCATCCCCCAACACCCTTCAAAATTTTCAGAGAAAACCAAATGTAGACATCCAAACTTCTCAGAATCTAAAAAAGGGTCTGTTTTTCTTTTCCCAGATACTTGGAAGATTTCGAGAAGGGTTATATATTTTAGGGGGGAAGTGGAATTTCTTCAGCCGAAAGCTGACGCTAACCAATGGAGGACTTTATTGAAAAAAAAAAAAAAAAAAAAAACAAAAAAAAAAAAAACCCTGTATCGGAGAAGGGGCCCTTAGGTTGTTTTCCCAATTGTAAACCCCAAACACCCTTTAAAAAAATCTGGCTGGAACCCCTTTTACCCTGCTTCTTTCCCTGAAGATATATGAAGACGTGTTTTAAAGTGTTTAAATCCATTTTGTTGTTATTTTTCCGGACTATTTTGAAGGGGAAATCCCAAGTGCACAAACGGTAAAAAGATGAAGAGCAAAGATGACAGTGACTAAAAGTGTGTAAAACATTACCTTACAGTTCCAAATTTTCCCTTTTAAAAAATTTGGGGGGAGTTTCAGTCTTTTGTATAAAAACCTTTTTGGGTTTCAAAATTATTCTTTTGTATTCCCTGAAAACAGGACGGAAACCCTACAAAACCCTGAATGTCTTTCCCAAAACAAAAGTGGGGTAGGTGTGGTTACCACCCATGACAGTAACAAAATGTCCCCAATACCAGGCCCTTGTAAATTTGTTCGGGGAAATCACTCTGTTTTTTTCCTTGGTCGCCCTGAATGTAAACTAAGAATCTTTGCCATTTTTCCTTTTAAAAACCCCCCAAAAATGACGTTTTCAAAATTAAAAACCCCCAAAGCCCAGCTAAAAAGAAAAAGGGGGAAATTTCCAAAAAATGTGGCTATAAACCTATACCCCCAACCCCCCGTCTAGGTGCCCAATACTTTTTCCCAAAATCATATTCTCCATTTTAAAGGGAAAAACCCAAGGGGTCAATCGTCGTCACCTTAAACGGGGGCTTGCCCCTTAGAAAACGGTTAAAAAAAATTTAGTCCCCTTAAACAGGGGAAAAACCAAAAGGGGCAGAAAAGAATTTGTGAGAAAAAGGTTAGGTCAAAATTGTCAACTTGAAAATTTACACCTATAAAAACCCAATGTGGTAACGGGAATCTTTTTAATGTTTTCGAAATTTCCTGTCCATACCCTTTTAAAATTTTGTTTGGGTCTTTAGTATCTTGTATTCAGGGGAAAACCTTTTTTTAAACCCATCATTATCATGAAGAAAAGAAAGTACTGTCATGTTTTCGATTTTGGAACTCAAAAAAATTATTTCAAATTGAAATTGTCAATGCGTTTAAACCATTTTTTTAACCCAGGAGTTGTTTTTTTGTTTTCTTTTCAAAACATCCCCCCGTTTTCTTTTGGGTACATTTTTCCGTTTTTTTAATGCGGAAAACCCCAAAGTTTAAAAAGACTACGTGGAGGTCCGTCATAAACGTACTGTTTTTTTTTTTTAAAAGGGGGGAACTAGCAGCTGTATGTGTTTAATTAAATACCTCTTTTCGGTTTTTTTCCAGGATCATAGCTTTGACGTCTTGCGCTTCAGTTTTTTGAATAGTTAAAAAATAAATTACTCCCCCCCCCATTTGGGGGGGGGGGGAGGGGGGGGGGGGGGGGAGGGGGGTGTGTTCTCTCCAGTGTTTTATATAGTAAAGGAAAAAATATAAAAATTAAAAACTATCGGTAATGTTTTCATGTGCAATTTTTTTACCAAGTTGTTTAAGAAATTTTTACTAGGCTGTGTAATCGTCATATACAAAGGGTTTGACAAAAAGTGGGATGCTGCTGCTGTACCAAAAAAATGGGAAAACTAAGGGCAAAGTTAGAAAGTATTTTTATCCATATGGAGAAACCAAATTGCAAGTGACTGTTGCTGAATTTAAATATTTACAAATGTGGGCATGGTGTAGTTGAGTCGGGGGTGGTTCAGAAAGTTTTATACGAAAAATAAAAAAACCTGCTTTGGCTTTGAAAAGAAGAGAAGTGGGTTGTGTTTCTAGGCCAAAGGGGTTTTAAGATAGGTCAGGCGATTTGGGGGGACGACATCAAGCAAAATGCAACAAAGCCCGGGTCCCAAAACAAAGCTAATTTTTGTTTTTTTCACATACAGGTTCTTTTAAAAAAGGTAAAGGACCTGAACTGCCAAGATGCCCAAAAGTCATAATTATTGTGATGAGGTTTGGGGAAGGGGTTTGAAATTTCAGTTAGAAAAAAGAAAAGTTTTTTTGAAGGGGTTCTTTAAAATTTTAAAAATCAGAAAGGGCCCTTTAGAGGGCAGCAGCAAAAGCGGTATGGGGGTTTCCCCAGACAGAATTTACATCTTATCCCGAAAATGAGTGGAAGAAACGCCCCCCGGTTTTAAAACGGTGGAAAGCTAGCTTTTTTTTATAAAATTGCCCTCTATGAAAAAATGAAACTTTTTCCTTTAGGATGTATTTAAAGGTTGGAAAATACTTGAACTGAGGGCTGGCTTTTTTAGTTGAGGGAAACAAAGATTAAAAATTTATTTTAGTCCATTTTTTTTTTTACCATTGGGTTAAAACCCCGCAGCAAGAAATGGTTTTGGGAGCTCTTTCATGGGATACGAAAAAGGGAAATCCCTTTTTTCTGCATTAAAAAAAACCCAAACGAAACGTTTCTGTTTTCTGTGTTTTTAATTAATTTAAAAAGGGGCCTTCGTTTTTAAATTTTTATGGAGAAAATTTTGGAAAGGGGAAAACAAATTGTCTTTTTAAAATACAAACTTTGATATTTCTCTGTGTATATTCAAAAAAACTGTCATATGACCCTCAATAAACCCAGAAAACGTTTATTTAAACCCGCTGGGTCATTTTCTTAAATTTGCTGGGGTAACCAATTTCTAGTATTTTAGGCAGTTTTGGCGATAGCTTCTGCTCTTGGAAAAAAAAAAAGGATTTTTCCCCTGCATTGGGGGCCCCGTGTGCACGAGACTCACAAGAATGTTTTTTATTTAAAGGGGAGCATTCATTTATTTGTTCCACAGTCAGCCATAGAGAAATAGAAAGAAAATTTGGGAGACAAAGTTTCGGAAAAAGAGGAAATTACAATGCAAAAAGTGGGCCCCCTGTTTTCACCAAAGGTTTCCCGGACATCTATTTAAGAAAAAGAGGGCTTGATTTTTTTTTATATAGCTGAACGAATCTTGCACCATTGCACAGGTGTTTTCCTTCAACTCGTTAGTGGCCCCAAAAAAAAATTTCGATGCGGTTTCTCTCCCTCACTGAAAGGAAAAAGGGAATAGGAAGGTACAAAGAAATGAGGATGTTTTGGATCTATATTCTTTAAAAAATTGAAGGAAGTCTTGTAGTTCCCCTTTAAACTTCGTTGCTCTTTGATTTTCTACACCCCGAGTAGGGTTTGGAAAAACTAATTAGTTTACAAATTTAAAAGGGGGACAAAGGGTTTCCCCTTCAGAAAAGAATTTCACCGTAGAAAATTAAAGATCCTATAGTTTTGGGGTTTTTATAGTTTTTTTGGTCTTGGAAAAGGGTTTTTTTTATTTTTTATGGGTATCCCAGAGGACAAAACCCACTCACAAAAACCCCCCACACAACACAAAACAACCCACACACACCAAAACACACAACCCACACACCCCACACACAACAACGACGCACCCCACGTACGCACGCAAACCACACACACACACACACACACACACACACACACCAAAACCCCACACACATACCCACAAATTTCGCCCCCCCCCCACCCCCCAACAAAACACACACCACACACCCCACACACACACACCACATAACCCCACACCAAAACACCCACACACCACACACCAACACACCCCCCAACCAAAACACCATACACAAAGCAAAAACGGGAGCAACTTCCGCAAAGCACGCACGCGCCGCACCACAACACCACCACCAAAACCCCACACAAAAACACACAAAAACAAACACAACACACAACACACACACACACAAAAACACCACACACCCCTTCCCCCACACACACTCACCACACACACCACAAACACACACACACACAACACAAAACCACACCCCACTAAAAGAAGGAGAAAGGCACCCTTTTTTTTTTTGTATTTATTTGACATCCCAATTTTGTGTTGTGAAAGGGGTAGCTTTCGCGCGAGCGGGGCGCGCAAAAAACACGACACACACGAAAACACCACACACACACCCAACACACACACACACACCCCACACACACACCACACACACGCCGCACGCACGCACGACGCACGCACGCACCAGGGGGGACGCACGCACGCACGCACCCCAAACACACACCCAAAACACACAAAAAAACACACACAAAACACACACAATGATTGAATGGAAAAAGCCCAAAGGGGTTAACATTGGGCCCCCTCGCAATTTTAAAAGCAACACCCACACAACACAAAACACACACACCAAAACAACACACACACACACAAACACACACCCCCCCCCACCAACACACACACCCCCAATATACGTAAACCAAAACGCGCGCGCACGCAACCCCCCGGGATCTGAAAACACTTTCAGGGAAAGGGGCATTAAAATTTAAGAAAACCACACACACCCCACAACACACACACCACACACACAAAACCCCACCACACACCAAAAAACACCCCACACACACCCCACACAAACACACAAAACACACACACACACAACCCCACACACACAACCGCAGCGCGCGCGGGGGGCGGGCCGGGGGGGGCGGGGGGCGGGGGGGGGGGGGCCCCCACACACAACTTGTGTCTCTGTAAAAACACACACCCAACACCCACACACACCCCACCCCCCACACACACCAAAAACCCCACAACAAAACACACACACACGGTGCACATGCCGAAACAGGAGAATACAATCGGACTCCCCTCACTCCCCTCACTTACTCACTCACCCCACTCACTCACTTACGAAGAGAGTGGGCAGAGAGAAAGGATGAAAGAGAGGGGGGGGGGGGGTTTAGATTGAGAAAGGGATGGTAAATATAATACAGATGCTCTTTTCTTGGCGTTTGGTTTTTATACTAGCACTGCAGATGGATGGAACAGAGTTTAAAAAGTCAGTTAATAACAATATAGAAGTTTCATTGTCCTGTTATGATCAAACAGCGAGACTCGAGTGAAGACGAAGAAGAAGAAGAAGAAGAAGAAGAGAAACAATCATTTTAACCAACGCTAGCTTGTAGTCAAGGTACATCGTACATAACTGCGCTCGCAAAAGATGCTAACTCTTGATGATCCAATTCTATTCCAAACTAGCTAACTTGTTATGTAAGTCAATTAACCAGCAACGCTGCTATCTGATCACGGCGGCTTCGGAAATATACTAGCAACGTCAGAGACAAATTGTGTTATGAGGATCTGTTTCATGCTGAAATGATGGTGGGCACTTTCTAAAATAATCGTTTTGAGGCTAGGGGTACGGAAGCACGGATACTGTATTTCCCCATGTATTTTTGCTTTTAATGTGTCAAGGGTGGGTCAAACTTGACTTGCGTTCTCATTTGCGCATTCCATCTCATAAACATCTTTTTAAAATCACAGCTTGAAAAATCACAGAGTTTTAAACATTACAGACGAGCAACCACCAATAAATTCATTTTTGTATATCTGAGGATCTGTGGGAATGCATCAAACAGTATGTTGATTCAGCCCCTTCTTTCTACGGACGGGTCCCATCTTCTACATTTGATTATATTGGAAAATGTATCCACATTATTTTGACAGAGTACCTTCTGTCTGGTGGACTAATAAAACAATCTTGTGTAATTGAAGAATATCTGGAAATTTATGCAACATTCTGCTGTATGATAAATGTATTTGAAGTTTTTTCAGAAATTCATGCAGCATTTGCTGCGATGCCTATGCTTGTTGAATGACGAAGTCCATTTTGTGCTCTGAAAAACATTTAGAAATGTTCCGCACTGGTGACCCGTGCCTCCGAGTTATGGTGTGACCAGTTTACTTTGTATTGAAGATATGTGGAAATTTCAATTTCATGGACCAGTGCTCAGTATGGTGGCAGTTTAACTCGGATCAGCATGTGGAAATTTCCAACATTACATGCCAGTGCTCCGGTATGGTGCCGTCTCAATTGTGTACTGAGTCATGTGGAATTTCACTCATGGACAGTGCCTCGGTTGGTGACCAGTCTTAATTGTTGTTAATCTGAAGGGATACT
>CM031610.1:68028620-68073620 GCA_018398815.1 Conus ventricosus
TATCTTCTCTTTCTCCCCTCTCTCTTCCCCTCTCTCCTCCCCTCTCTGGGTTAAAACATTAGCACACCAACCCCACACACCACACACCCCACACACACACACACACACACACACACACACACACACACACGCGCGCGCGCGCGCGCGCCAACGCATTTCACGCAGGAAAACCCCACAGACACACACAACAGACCAGCCCAAACACAGACCCCACACACCACACACAAAAACGCACAACACAAAACCCCACACACAAAACACGCACGCACACACAAAACAAAACACACCACACACACACACACACACACACACACACACACACCACACACCCACACACACAAAACCCCACACACGCACGCTTAAAAACACGATTAGTGAAAAGGAAATTAAAGGGAATTTACAACACACACAACACACACACGCCCTGCACGCACGCACTGCACACGCCCCCCCCAACCCCCCCCCTATCTTTTCTCTGGCCCGTCTCTGTCCCCTGAAATTTTCCCCCCCTCCTCTCTCTCCTCTCTCTCTCTCTCTCTCTCTCTCCTTCTCCTCTCTCTCTCTCTCTCTTCATGTCCCTCCTCCTCTCTCTCTCCCCTTCTCTCTCTTCCCGTGTCCCCCCTCCTCTTTTTCTCTGTCCCTCTAACATCGTCCCCCTCTCCAGTATCCCGTCTTCCCTAACTGCTTTATTTTGCCCGAGGCCTCTGCTTTTTAACGTTGCCATGTATCACTATGTGGAATGCCTCAGAGCTTTTTTTCGCTCGTAAAGGAGAACCCAATTTAAAGTGTTAGCATTTAGTGGGGCAAAAGAGAAAAATGGGACGGGAAAAGAAAAAAGAGAAAAAGAGAGAGAGGGGGGAGAGAAAGAGAGAGGAAGGGGGGAGAGAGAGAGAGGGGAAAAAGGGGAGAGGGGGGATAAAAAGGGGGTAGGGGGAAAGGGGGGAAGGGGAGAGAGGGGAGGGAAAAGGGGAGGGGAAGAGAGAAAAGAAGAGGGGGAAAAAGGGAGGAAAAAGGAGGGGAGAGGGGAGAGAAAAGAGAGAGAGGGGAAAAGAGAGGGGGAGAGAAGAAAAAGAGAGAGGGGGAAGAGAAGAAGAGAGAGAGGGGAGAGAAAGAGAAGGGGGAAGGGGAGGGGGGAGAGAGGGAGAGAGAGAAAGAGAGAAGAGAGAGAGAGAGAGAGAGAGAGAGGAGGGGGAGAGGGGGAGAGGGGGGAAGAGGAGGGGGAGAGAGAATAAAAAAAATGGGGGGTTGGGGGGTTAAAAAGAGTGGGGTTTTTTAAATTTTTTGGGAAAATGGGGTTTTTAAATTTAAAAGGGTTTGTACACAGAGTACGTTGACTCCAAAACTTAATGCTTTTAAAAACAGAATTTAATAACTGAACAACAAGAGAATAACTATGCTTGATATTAAGCAAGCAGAATTTGAACGTTATGGATTTGGGTAGTACTTTGTTTCAAGAATTCACTGTAAATTCCTGTGATCTTTGGATATACCAACAAAAGACGAAACTGTTTCTGTGATGTTCAGTGATAAGGGCATAACCTACTTTGGCCATTTTCATCATTGAAATATAAGATTAGAGTATAAGGCACGAGCGTGGAAGAGAACTTTGCAGTCCTTAATCTGACAATTTCTCTTTGTCTCTCTGTCTCTGTCTCTGTCTGTCTGTCTCTGTCTGTCTGTCTGTCGTCTGTCTGTCTCTCTGTCTCTCTCTCTCTCTCTCTCTCTCTCTCTCTCTCTTTCTCTCTCTCTCTCTCTGTCTGTCTGTCTCTCTGTGGTGAAAATATTGATATATATGTTTGTATTGGTCAGAAAGGAAGGACAAAGGACAAGTGTATTGTTGTCTCGTTTCTGCCTGTCTGTCTGTCTGTCTGTCTGTCTGTCTGTCTGTCTGTCTGCCTGTCTGTACTGTCTGTCTGTCTGTCTTCTGTCCTCTCTCTCTCTCTCTCTCTCTCTTCTCTCTCTCTCTCTCTTTGAGATACTTGCACAGAATGTCTTTTTGTTTCTTTGCGACTTGATCCACGACACAAGTCATCTTATTTCATATGGAATCATTTGTGTGTCTGCCTGCTGTATTGCATTATTTACCATGGATGGTTGAAGTGAACTGTCGCGATTCTATTTCTATCTTTGGTTTTCCTTCTTATCATTCAATCATTTTTCCTGCCCCACGTTTCTTTTTTTTTTTACATTGTGTGTGTGTGTGTGTGTGTGTGTGTGTGTGCGTGCGTGCGTGCGTGCGTGCGTGCGTGCGTGCGTGCGTGCGGCGTGCGTGCGTGTGTGGTGTGTGTGTGTGTGTGTGTGTGTGGTTATATGCGTGTACCACACACAAAGTGATAGCAGAGCAGAACTGTGTTCATGAGATACTCGTAGAGTAGAGAAGTTTACAAAATGTGTATTTCAATATGCAAGCTAGTTATGTTTTTGCATTTGTGGCTGTCTTTTTTTGTCTATTCTTGCAATATTCACCCCGAAGAATACTCTTCCAAACACTTCTCAGGGATTAGGAGATATTTGAAAATGCAGGAAGGTTTTCCCGTATTTAAGATAGAATAAAAAATATTCAATTAACGTGTTACGGGATACTCATTTTAACAATAAAATAGAAACCGTTTAAGTTCAGGATGCAGTGATAAAACTCTGTATTATAATGAGTCCAGTTTTCGAGGACATGGCGTTCTATTCTGTAATAACTTCGAATTTGAGTTAAACGTGACAGTTTTATACTAGTCTGGTTCACAATATTTGACCAAAAAATCCTTTTAGCAAACGTACACGACCCTAACAAAGAGTCCTGACGAGATTCTGTAAAACACTTTGAAATATTATTTTTTAAAAAGTCCAAGACCAATAGCATGGTAGATGATTGGAATACCGCATTGAACCTTCACATGGATTGTTATATTTACATTCAGGATAACAACCCACGGGCAAGAGAAGAACTTAAACCTGTGACAGAGGAACTTGGTCTGGCAGAGGTCTGGAGTGGGAATACTCCAGATCCTAGGCGCTTCACCACGCGAAAGCTAGCACCTCTTAAACAGAGCCAATTTGATTTTTTTTTAAATTTCTTAAGTTCTGTTTGTTTGTTTGGGTTCTGTAAAGGTACTGACATCATCTCGGCTGACGATCAGATTTCTCTCCGTGTTTGCATTGAATCTGACATTTGGCAAGAATGAAAATTTTTCTTTTTTTTTCTTTTTATTTAACTCTTAATATAATTTTAGGAAGAGAAGGTGTTGGGTACCGCCAAGGACATAGACAAAGAACAGGACAAGACACAAGACAAGTGCCTTGTCCTGTACTTTGTTTGTCTGGTCCTTGGCGGTAAGTAACCCCGTCTCTTTCTAAATATTGCTTCATTTTCCGCCCTCAGTCACTCCGTTTTGAATCTTGATATAAGATACAAAACAGAAGAATACAAGGTTAAGACAGGAAACATTCAACACATTTTCATCATGCCTTGAACGCAAACCAAACAATGTTTTCTACACACAAGTGACGATTATATTCGGTGATCTTTGCACCCGTCAAGAATTGGACTCTCTTGCCCAGATGTTTCAATGATATCGATTTATTGCTTCACATAAAATGATATCTCAGGTAAAAAGAAAGGATATGCCCCCCTTCCCGACCTGAAACCATGTATTTTGGAATACAAATGTATGTATTTGCATAACACAGCTATGTATGTATGTATGTATGTATGTATGTATGTATGTATGTATGTATGTATGTATGTATGTAAGTATGTATGTATATATGTAGTATGTATGTATGTATGTGTGTGTGTATGTATGTATGTATGTATGTATGTATGTATGAATGTATGTATGTATGTATGTATGTATGTGTGGATGGATGGGTTGATGTATGTGTGGATGTATGTATGCTATGCATAGATGGATGGATGGATGGATGGATGGATGATGGATGATGATGGGATGGATGATGGATGGATGGATGGATGGATGGATGGATGGATGGATGAAGGGATGGATGAAAATAGGTGTATACCTAGGCTTGTATATGAGTTGGTGAGCAGGAGACCCAAACGAACACAAGCTGCATTTCTTATTATATATTATGTATGCATGTATATATTTTCTAAACAAATTGATGAATGGTAGTTATCGACATCCTTTCAAGGAGGTTAGTAGTACCGATGTATGTTTGTGTAATTGTACACATGTGTGTAAGCACAACAATCTATACTAAATGATATATTTTCATTTTCATGTTTTTAAATGTGATTGAAATGAAAATGCATTGTAAAGTTCAGGATATAAATGCACTTCGAATAGTTATGTATGTTCTTGATGAGAACTAAGTGTCAAGGAGTGCTTGTACCGAGCGTGAAATTCAATGATGAAGAAGAGGGAGGACAAACAAACAAACAAAACAAACAAACAAACGAGCAAACCAGGACACAAACAAAGAACAAAACCCGTGACAATGGATTCAGTGATTTTCAAATGCATATACAATGAGGAAACGTGAGCGCTCTTTATCCTAAATGACAATCTCATGCATACAAATGTCACGCACAAACACCCGAACAAAACTGGGCATGCACTCGCTCCCTGCCTTTCCTCAGTATCCTCCCACCCACCCCCTTCCCCCCTCCCTACGGCCCTGTAATGGCCCATCGTGGTAAGCTGGGCAGTAACAAAAAATGAGTTGAACAGAATTCTCTGCCCCTCCTGTCTCTCCGCCCCCCTCCCTAGGCCCTTTCCTCCTCTGTTCCTCTCTCTGCATGCGAACTTATGCATTCAAACACGCACGCAAACACGCGCGCGCGCACAAACACACACATACACAGAAATACACGCACGTACGCATACGCGCGCATGTGTGCGCACGCACACACACACACACACACACACACACACCACACACACACACACACACACACACACACACACACACACACAACACACGCACGCACGCACGCACGCACGCACGCACACGCAAACATTTACATACGCACGCATACCGCGCCGCGCTCAAACACACACAGAGACACACACAGACAAAGACACTGACAGACAGACATGCATACACCCACACACGCTCGCGCGGGCATCGACGCGAGCTCACAACTATACTAATGGTCTCAGAATATTGATGGCGATGATTGTTATCATCAAGAAGACAAAGAAGGATAAAGTGAGACTAACATTAATGCAGAGAGAGAGAGAGAGAGAGAGAGAGAGAGAGAGAGAGAGAGAGAGAGAGAGAGAGAGAGAGAGAGAGAGAGTACAGAATAAAACTGTGAACGTGTGGAATGAGAGAGGAATCCAGAGATTACAAGGGTCTTTGAGTGTACGGACTGGAGGGTGTTCAATGATTTAAAAAGAAAAAGAAAGTTGACACAATGACACATAATTTTCGTCATTTGCATTCGCTTCTGTGAAGCTATTTGCATTGAAGACATGATCCCAACCAGAAGCTTGGATCACGAAAGAATTCAAAGAGGCTTGTAAAGAAAAGCACACAGGGACTGAAGGTAAGAAGACTTTTAAAAAGATTTTCCTGAACTGTGTGAAAAAGAAAACTCTAAAGAAAGCCCCTGACAAAAGCTCACAGCGGGAAATCCAAGGGTGTGGGGAAGGGGATGAAGGACGCCCACGGGAACAAAGAGGAAGGAGGAACAGCAATAGTAGAGGGGGGAACCCAGGGTAGCTTTCCCGGCCAAATTTTTAAAAAAGGGATTAAAATTTGGGAAGGGACCAAAAACCCCAACATGCCCCTCTGGGGTGTTCTGCTACAACAAGCGGTAAAAACCCTTTTCCGGGGGCAAATTGGGGTTGGGGTGAACAAAAATTTGAATTCCTCCCCAGACGAAACCCGGCAAGTCCAAGGACCAAAAAAATTATCCTCAGGCTGCGAATCCCTGTGCTTCCACGGGCTGCGTTTTAAACCCTTTTTAAAAACCTGATTTGAGGGGGGGAAATTTGGAAGGAGGAATCATTGTCCCCAACCCCCAAAAAAAGTTGGGGCGAGGTATACCATGAAACGGGTCTATCCCCCTCACCCAGTCAACAACAACATAAAATTTTTTGGAAAACCGTTTACAAAAATAAAAAAAAATCCCAAAAAAAAACACAAAAACCCTTTCAATCCCACCCCCTTTCCGTGTTGACCACATAGAGTACGAGGACTCAACCATCATTGTTTTTTTATGACATTCTCGCCCTTGATTTTCCCAAACCCTTCTCCCAAGTTTTTTTGATGACTTTTTTGGGCGTACGGTCAAAACTGAAAGGCCAATTCTGATGTAGGGGAACTGGAACAAGGGTACCTCCCCTCTAAAACTGGGTGATTGGGTACTGAACTTTCTGACCCGATCGATCACATTTTGGTTGTTTAAAATTGTTATATCAAAAACTCGGTTTTCCAAACGGGAAAAAAACCCATAAGATTGCAGCTTCACCAATACTCTTCACTCTGTTCCCCAAATGACTGTACTGTTTTCGGGTTAAAAAGCCCTGAACAAAAAAAAATTTGCAGGGGGTTCCCTTGCGTGAGGCTCACAACAAGAACGAAAAAGGGGCATCGAAAGGGTTTTCTGCTGAGTGCGTGAGAGGTTTAGGGTTTAACCCAAATTCGCCCAAAAACCCAAAGGAATCATATTTACTTCAGTGGAAAAAGACAAGACCCCGCAACGGGGGGGGGTCCAGGGAAAGGGAGTGGAAACCCTTCGAAGGGGCCCAAAAACCTTAACCATCGTGGCTCCGACTAGGTTTCGGGCCCGTCACATACAAAAAAAGTTCCATCAAGTAGCATTAAAATGTACATTCTTAAAGAAGTTGAAAAATCTTTTCGGGACTTTTTCAGAACACGCACTGAAATATAAAAAAAAAAACCCTTTTTCTTTTTTATACGGTTTTTTTGGGTTTTAAAGCGGATGACAGACACAAACATGACGGGGCGGTCAGCAGTCTGACAAAAAAAATTAGGGCTAAACTGCCAAGTGTTTAAAGAACTGGTCAAGAAGAGGTGTTGAAGAAAGATTTTAAATAATTTTGCCCACAATTTTTCATTTTTCAAACTGCTCCCCCCTGGAAAGAGACAAGGGTTTTTTAGGTGAAAAGCTCCAGGAACCCCAAAATTTTTTGTGCCCTTTGCCATCGTAATCAAACATATAAAATCACCGCTGCTCATAGTGACTGTGTCCAGTGGCCAAGAAACCCTAAGGGCGCATTATCTTTACTAAATTAAATTTTCTTACAAACGCGTTTACATAGAATATTTAATTTTTTTTTACCGTTTATAAAAAATGTGAGGGGAGTTGGGGGAGTGGGGAAGGGGAGTGGGGCCAAAGAGGGTTTAATAATTTTGGAGGGTTTTTGGGAAGGAAAAGGGGTTTGGGGATAAGTGTGTTGGGGGGTGTGTGGTTGTTTGTGTGGGGGGTGGGGGGGTTTTTTTGGTGGTGAGGGGTGTCGCGCGTGTGAAAAAATAACAAGTTTGAGATTTAAAATGGGATCAAATTTTAAAAAGTGAGGCGTATTTTTTGCTAAAATTTAAAAACCAGGGGGAAAAACACGGAGGGAAAAGTCTAAAAAACTATTCCAATGGGATTTTTTTTTTTTAAAAAAACCCTTGGGGAAAAAATGAAAGTAACTTTTCAGTAGAACAATTTTAAAATTCCCCGAAAAGAAACCCCGCTGCAAAAGAAAAGAAACAAATTCCCAAGCCATGAAACCCCCCAAAGGTCACTTTCCCGTGGAAAATTTAGTAAAAAAATTTTTTCCGAATGGTTTCCCCCGATCGCCGTTTCCAAACCCCTATTCACATCACCATCCACACAAGATCCAAAAGGCTCGTCTTTTTGCCGCATTCCCTCTTTTCCCTAAAGTGTGGGTTTAAATCGTTTGGGGGATGTTTTGCGACTCCGTCAAAACACAAACAAGTAAACAAATAGAAAGTAGTGGGGGGAATGGAAAGGGGGTAACTAGCAATAAACACGGACAGAAAATATTCCCAAAACAACCCACCCAGGCCCTTTTTTTTCCCATGGAGGGAAAAAAGGAGGGGGGGGTGGGGGGAAAGGGGCTCGACCAAAGGGTGAATCAATACGGGAAAAATCACTACCTTTGTAGAAAAAATTTTGGGCCCACGTTTTAGACAGGTGATGAAGTCCAGCTGCCCCTGTTAATCGGTTTTGATCGTCTGACCCGTATTCCTACCCCTGAAGCGTTCTAAAACGGCCCTGTCTGATCGACCAATCATTGAACGTGGATGCGGAGGTTTTGTTCAGCCCCGACTCCATTTAGCCTATCTATCCCTACCTCGCCAGGATCCTTTTTTTTCTTTCTGTTTCCTGTTTCATAGCATTCCCTAGGGCCTGTTCCTTTTTGTCATCCTTCTTACGTTTTTCCGCCATTTATATACCTTCCTCTCCTTCTACACCTATCATACCTTCCCGACAGTCTCTTAAAAGATAATTCATCCACTTTGTCACAAAAACTTAAAAAAATGATGCACGGGAGATCACTTCGACTTTTTTTCCCCCGAGATAGATTCTTTAAGTGACTTGAATTCGTTTTTTTTTTTTCTCTTTTCATTACTGGTCGTCGTCTCCTGTTCGACTTGTGGTAGCCTACTAACCTGTCTTTGAAGCATTAAGTTTTCACTACTTTCTCAGGGGAAAAAAGGAACCAACTTTCCAAAGGGGAGAGAGACGAGAGAGAGAGAAAGAAAAGAGAGAGAAGAAAAGAGAGAGAGAAGAGAAGTGTGTGGGGTGCGTCCCAGCGTGGTGTGTGTGTGGGGTGTGTGTGTTTTGTGTGTGAGGTGGGGGTGTGTTTTTTTTTTTTTTAATTAAGAAGTCTATTGACTAATAGGGGGAAACCCAAACACTATTCAGTTTTACGCGATTTAAAAACCTTTTTTTCAGTACCCATTAGCCGTATGCCCTAAAATTACTTTTATTTAAAAATTTTTCTTTCCTTTGTTAAAAAAAAAAAAAAAACCCAAACTTTTTTCTCTTACAAAAATGATGTGTAATATTTTTTTTCCCCAAAGTGGCAGACTTGTCCCTCGCGGGCCGGGGTTGGGTCAGTTTCAGTCAGTATAAAGACAGGGTTATAAACTGATGGCCCCTTTTACAAGTTTTCTTTTTTCCTTTGTTACTGTTTTTTAAAGGAGGGGGCCCTTTTTCCTGTCGACATTTTTTAAGGGCCCACGGGGGTCATGATGGTGAGCGGGGCTATAAACGAACGGGTAACGAAACTGACCAATAAAGAAATTACCAAACAAAAACCAAACACACTTTTGGAAAGAAACCTCGAAAAACGCCGCTGTGACTACAACAACAACAACAACACAAAAACACAAACAAACAAACGACAACAATATTGTCAACATACCCCAAATTTCAAAATGCTTCTCTTTAAAAAAAACCAAAAAACAAAAACCCCGGGGGTTGGGAAAACAATGTTTCAAACACTTTCCGGGTTTGGAAAAAGGGCGGGCCTGTCTTCCCGGTCTCTCTTTTTTTTTAACTTTCCCCTTTTTCCCCAATTTTTTTCTTCCCCCCCCCCTTTTCTTCTTCTTTCTTCTTCTCTACTTCCCCCCTTTTCCCCCTCCCCCCCCTCAACCCCCCCCTCTCTCTCTCGCCCCCGTCCCCCTTCCTTTCTTTTCCTTTTCCTTTTTTTCCCCCTTTTGGGGGGGGGGGGGGAGGGGGGGGGGGGGGGGGGGGGGGGGGGGGGGGGGGGGGTTTTTTGGGGGGGGGGGGGGGGGGGGGGGGGGGGGTTTTTTGGGTTTTGTTTGGGTTTTGTTTTAGCTTGTTTTTGCCCTTTTAATGCATAAAGGGATGTAAGTTGACCTTTACATTTGGTATCTACCCTTTAAGAAAAAAGACTGATTGATTCCTCTCTCTCTCTCTCCCCCTTCCCTCCCCTCTCTCTCTCTCTCTGCCCTGTCTGTCTGTCTGCCCTGCCCCTGTCTTTGTCTGTCTGCCCTTTTCTCCTGCCCTCTTTGGTCCTGTCTGCCCCCCGTCTGTCGCCCGCCCTGTTTTTCGTCTGCTGCCCTCTTTTCCCCTCTCTCTCTCTCCTCTCTCGTCAGGGGCATTTTTTATTTCACCCCAATCCCTTCCCTCCCGCCCTCTGCTTTAAGTGCAGGGATACTTAGACAGGGACAGGCAAACAGAATGACAACAAACAGCCACAGACTTTCGATTAATGTTGCCCAACCCCCAGTGGTCCCTTTTCTCCCGGGTAGCCTGCTTTTTCCCCCAAGGGCGGAAGCAACTTCGTGCCCTTTTTAAATGAAAACCTCTTTAACTTTAAATGCTTGCTTTTTAATAGGGTTCCCTAATTATTTTGGGAAAATTTGCCGGGTCATTTCGCAGTCACGGGTTTGCAAACATGTTTTTTAAAAAAGTTTAATTTTTTTTTTTTGGGGTCCCAGGGGGTATTAAATTTTATGTAAATTGGGAAAATTTACCATAAATCGTTGTCGCATAAACATCTTCATCATCCCATCATCATCATCATCATCATAAACATCATCGTCTCGTCGGTGGGCCGTCGCCCCACAAAAATCACCTTGGGGACGTCGTCGCGTCGTCCGTCGTTCCGTCTTTCCGTCGTCGCGTCGTGGGTCGTCAAATGGCACTAAACCCCTTTCACTTTTCAGGATTTTTGCTGATGTAATAAAAAACACGTGGTTAGAGGGCCAGGACCAAAAAAAAAGGCGATCCAAATTTGGTCCTTTTCCGTTTTTTCGGGTTGGTAATAAACACCACCGAGTCTTGCTGACAACGGGAATTAAATTCGTCACTCTTTGTTGGGGGGGCAAAAGCGCCCCAAAAGCCAGATTGTTGGAAAAAATATCATTTGCAAAGGTGAAGGTAAATGGGACACCAGTTTAATGTACGACATTCGCCCGCTTGTTCTAACGGGTAAAAGCATATACACTTTCGAGCGTTTGCGCGTGTGTGAACGTGCACACACACAAACACCACACACACCCAACACAAAACACCCCCAAAACACACACACACCACAACCACACCACATCCCAAAACACACACCACACAAAACACACACACACACACACACCTCGCGTGCGCCCCCCCCACGCAAACACACACACCCACACACCCCAAAACACACACACACCCCAACACACCCACACACACAACACTTTGGGGCCCCTCCGCACCCAACCCCGCAATCACATGCCACACACACACACATAAAGGGCGCGGGGCGCGCGCGCGGCGCGCCCACACACCACACACACCCCCACACAAAACAAAACTCACACACACACACACCCCTACCCCCCTTCTTTTTACTCTTCTTCTCTTCTCGCACGCCCCATGAGTGCGGGGGCGCGCGCAGGGAACCCCCCCGCACGCACGCCGCAAAACCAAACGCACGCAACGCACGCACCCCACGCACGCCGCACACACACCACCACACACCCCCTCGGGGCACCCCCCGCCCGCATCCCCGCAATCACATGCCACCACACAAATACGCCCGGCGCGCGCGCGCCCCCCCCCCCCCCCCCCCCCCCAAAACACACAAAACACCCTCTTCCTCTTTTTTTTTACTTTTTTTCTCTTCTCACCCCAAAAAAAAAACATAGTGCGAGGGCGCGCGCCCCCGCAGGGCAGGGCCCGCACCGCGCGCACACACACACCCCACAACACACCACACACACACACACACACACAAAACCACACAAAAACCCCACCACACCACACTGTGGGTTCTTTCTTTTTCCCCCTGTTTCTCGTTTAATTAATGAATAGCCATTTACGTGCAATTTTAAATTATGCTTTTTTTTTTAATCAAAAAAGAAAAATCTCCTGGGAGCGGGAACGTCTTTCTCCCCCAAATTCAAAAGGGGGAAATAAATTTCCCCTTTCTTTTCCTTGGGGCAAAAAGTCTGCGACCTACAAAGTCCCCTTTTTCCAGGTTATGTATTAATTCACCCAAAGAGTCGCTATTGAGTGCCGATCCACTTTCCCCCCCCTGCCCCCCCCAATACTACCCATTTTCCCCTTACCCCCCCCCCCCCCCCCAATCTGGTTCCTTAAACTCTCCCCCCCAACCTTTTTCCCCTGCTTTTCCCCCCTACCCCCATATCTTTCGCCCTCCTCCCCTCTCCCCCTCTCCTCTTTTCCCCTTTCTCTTCCCCCTCTCTCCCTCCTCTCTCTCTCTCCCCACTCTCCAAAAGACATTTCGGTTTCGGGCCCCAAAACCTAAAACCTTTTGGTCGTTTTCAAAACCTTTGCTTTGGGTTTTTTTGGGTATGGAAATCAAACCCCCCCCCCCCCCCCCCCCCCCCCCCCCGTGGCGGGGCAATTTCTATTGTATGAAACGATATGAATTTTAACGGCGTTTAAAAAAGGCGCAGAGAAAATTCAGGGGAATTTTTAAACATTTTTCCTCTCTCCCCCCCCCCCCCCCCCCCCACCCCCTTTCCATTCTCACCAGTTTGCCAGCCCTTGCTTGGTGTTTTCTGTTTTTTTTGGGTTTGGAAAAATAAATTTAAAAGTTTACACTAAAAATGAATCATGACGGATTAGGTCTTACGGGTTTTTTTCTTTTTTTAAAAAAAAAAAATGTTTTCCAAAACCCCCTCCGTGTCAAATTTTAAACATAATTGTATACCAGCCCAGTTCGGGTAAATCCCACCCCCCCATCCCACCTCTCCCCCAATCCCAAACCCCTCTCCCCCCCAAACCCCCCATTTTGGGGCCCGCTTTTTGGTTTTTTTTTTTTTTTTTAAAAAAATGTTTTTTTTTTAAATAAAAAGGTTTAAAGCTTGGATTTATTTAATCTTTGGGTAGGGGGATTTTCCGTTTTTGAAATTTTAAAGGAAAATGGGTTTGTATCCCCCAATACGCATTAGACAAAATTTCCCAAAATTGATCATTTTATTTTTCCTATTGAGCGCGGGATGGTTATTTTAAATATTTCTCAAAACTGTTTCTGAAAATCCGAGTATTTTTGTGCCCCTCCATATGGGTGAAACAGAAAAAAACAGCAAAAAAACAATCTGAAAAAAAAATTTATATAGGCCGGAAAAAAACCTTTCAAAAAGGCGGGGCCGCTTTGATTTTTTTAATTTTTAAAAAAATGTTTTAGTTACGGACCAGCCGCCAACAAATCAGAAATGTTTTTTCTTCCCCCCCCCCCTCCCAAATAATAGTTTTTTTTTATTTTTAAATCATAAAGGGATATTCTATTGTTTTCCCGAAGGGGCCTTTTGGCGTCCCCAAGTAAATTTCCGAATTCAATACAAAAACCTTTTTCTGTTGTTTACACATTTTACAAACCATTACGGGAAAATCAAATCTGCAATTTTGCAGCCCTTTGATTAAGAAGTTTCAAAACCGGTAATTTACCTCTCACAAAAAACAAACAAAAGCAAAAAAAGCAGTATCAAAAACTTTCTGAAAATTTTGCGGGACTTTGTTTAAAAAAAAATGAAAAAGATGGTAGTTACCTTTTTGTTGATTTTTCTGTGTTTTCTCACGTTTTGGCCGTACGGGGCAAACAAAGGGCTGAAACCCATACGGGGCTTATTTGCGTATAAATCGGGAAAAGGGCCCGCCCTTGAAAAAAAACCTTTTTCCCAAAAGTCCTTTTTTTTCAGTTTTTCTTTTTTAACTAGGGCCGCCCCTCCCTAATAATCGCTCCCCAGTTTCTTATTTGGGTTTTTTTTGGTCTAAACGTTCTTTTTTTTTTCCCCTCCTGAAAGGAATGTGTCTTTAACTGAGAGTGGAGGGGGACGAAGTTGACTGATTGGTGGTATGGAAGCAAACTAGTTTCATGAGGGGAAATGGAAACTTTTTTTGCTTTTTTTGGGGGGAAAAAAGAAATTTTAATATCCTTTAAAAAAACAGTGTGTTGGGGAAAAAACAGGTTTTGGAAACTTTACCCAAAAGGGAAAACGGTATCCAAAAAAGAGAAAGGAGGCGTTACTTGAGATCCGGGAAAAAAAGGTATCCTTAAAAACAAAAACAACAATTTAATTATAGCCATCATGTTTTTGGGAAGGTTTTCCCCGGGGAAAAAGGAGCAGTATCCTGCAGAAAACCTTGGTGATAAGGGGATTACATTTTTAAGATGTTTCCCTTGAAAAACAGTAATGATACATCATATCACGGGGGAAAAAAGGGTTTAAATCAATATTCTTAAAGGATAGCAACGGGTTTCCTACGGGAAAACGGGGGTTTCCCTTTTTATTACGGGTTTTTGGGAAGCTAACGGGCCCCATAGCGGGAATGAAAAAGCAGCCCGGGGTTGAAACGCACCTCGGGATTTCACAAAAAGAAAGGCCCAGAGAAAAACGGCGGGGGAAAGACAAGAGACGGGTACTCCATCATAAATCATATGGACGAATGCCCAAACACCCGTCTGACTTTTTCGTGATATTGCCTGATGTGGTTACAAACGTGGAGTAGGGGAAAGGGGCCCAAAGGGTGAAAAGGGGGGTTTTTTTGGGTATTTTGGCCAAATTTGGGCTGGTATGAAAATTGAAAAATCACTGAATTTTTCGGGCGAGGGGACGCAGAAAGACTGTCTTGGGGGCAGCAGTTCATCACACCCGAACTTTTGGAATGAAGCATTGATAAAGGTGGGGGAAAGAATAGGCACCGGTGAACTCGCTGGCCCCCAGGGGCTGTTTTGAGATACAGTAAAAAATCTATTTTTAAACCCCTTTGGGGTGAAGAAATACCACAGAGTTTTTTGGGCCAATATTTCTCCCTTTTCTGCCAGTGGAGGAAGAAAACATTAGCCCGACATTTAAAGGAAACCAAATCAGAAAACAAAGTCGTTTTTAACACACAATAGAAACTTCGCATCAAAGATGGCCCCTTTGATGGCCCCCCCGTGGCTTTTAGTGAAGGAATCAATCTCTACTTTAAAAAACCCGCTTTCTTCATTCCATATTTCTTTCTTTTAAAGGGGTTAACCACCCCCTTTCCCCCCCCCCCTTTCCCCAACTCCCTTTTTTTCCTTCAATTTTGCAACTTCTTTGATTTAATGATGAAAAATTCGTTAGTCGACTTTTTTTTCCCTTTATTATATTTACAGCACGTGCCCACACACCCAAACACACACCCACCCAAAACCCCACACACACACAAGCCCAAGAAAGCGCGCCACCCACACACACCCCACACACCCCAACACACCCCACACACACACACCAACAACACACACACACACCACAAAAGGGGAAGGGCGCTAAATAAACCCCAAATTTTACTTCCTTCACACCAGGACTGGGGCCCTGAACCCCAACCCCAATGCCCAAATTTCCCAAACCTGATCTTTTTTTCTTTTTTTTCCCGGGGGAGAGATGGGGAAAGGGGCAAATTGTTTCTTCGGAAATTTTTTTTTCCCCATTTCTTTTTTTTCCCTTTTTCCCCAATTTCGTTGGAGGGGGGTGGAGGGGGAGGAGGCAGATAACTTTGCCTTTCCACCTTTTGGGTTGTTAAAGACGGAGAGAGAGGAGAGGAGAGAGAGGGGAGGGGAGAGAGAGGGGAGAGAGAAAAAAGTAGAGAAAAGAAAGAGAGAGGGGAGAGAGAGAGAGGAGAGAGAGGGGAAAAGAGAGAGAGAAGAGAGAGAAAAGAGAGGGGTTTTTAAACCAAACCCACATATTTTGTGGGGTGGAAACTCATCAAACCCAAAAAAGGGGACTAACACAGCCAACCGACGGGACAGAGGGAAAACAGTTTGGGTCTGTTTTCCCCCCGCAGGCGGGAATGTGAGTATAATGCAAAGAAGGGCCCTTAAAGGGCCCCCCTTTCCTCTTCTCCGTTTTCCGCCCCCCCCCCCAAACCCCACCCCCCCCCCCCTCTTTTGCCTCCTCTCGTCCTCCTCTATTTCTTCTGTCTGTGCCCGTCTGCCCTGTCGTCCGTCTGCCTGCCTGTCTGCCCTGTCGGTTTTCTGTCTGTCTCTCTCCCCTCTCTCTCTGTCCTCTTCTCTCTCTCTCTCCTCTCCCCCTCCTCTCTCTCTCTCTCTCTCTCCCCTCCTGAGGCCCATATTACCTTTCCAACACTTACTTTTTTAAAGACGGAAACTTTTGCCTGTGTTTTAAACCCCCCCCCCCCCCCCCCCCAAAACCCCACACCCATGCCCCAACGCATGCACGTGCGCGCGCGGGCACGCGGGGTAAAACACAAAAATACACCACGCACACACACCAAAAACCAACCCCACGCACGCAGGGCACGCACGCACGCACGCCCCACAAACGAAACGCACGCACGCACACACAACACACTCCCCCCCAATTTTTTAAAAAAGGAAATATATGTATACATGAAAGTTTCCCTTTACAAGAAACTTAAAGGGGTTTTTTGGGCAATTTTTTCCCAAAAAAAGTTGAAACACTCTGATAAATATTAGCTGGTAAAGAAAAACCCAAAAGGGTTCCCCTGTGCACATTTCTGTCATAGTAGGCCGGGTTTGAAGTTAGCTTTGCTGTGAAAACAAGTTTTTCCCCCCGGGAAACCTCTTTTCTTTCTTTTGTATCCTTAAAAAAACAACTGTGGGGGTTGGTTTTGTGTGTTTTGGTGTTTTTGGGGGGTGGGGGGGTGGGGGGGGGTGTGTGTTTTTGGGGTGTGTGTGTGTGTGATGTGTGGAGAGGGGGAGAGAGAGGAGACAAAAAGACAGACAGACAGGTGACAGACAGACAGCCCAACAGAGAAAAAACCCAGCAACAAAGACACACAGAAAAAGGAGAGAGGGTATTTCTTTAAATTGTTTGATCTTTAATACTCAAAAATGAAGGTTTCACCCAAGGCCAGTCTTATAAAATTTTAAAGGGCCCATGCGTACTTTATTTCCCAAAACAAATTTTTCTTACTGAAAATTTCAACACGCAACACTGTAAAGAAAATTTCTACAGGGAAAAGCGGATTATTAAATAAAATGTAGTGATGACTAAGGGAGTCAAAACAGAAGGGAAGAAAACAACAAAAAGAACAAAAACACACAGAGTAAGAAGGAGGAGAGAAGGAGAGAAGGAGAGAGAAGAGAGAGAGAGAGAGAGAGAAAAGAGGGGAAAAAAGAGAGAGGGGAGAGATGAAAACTAGAAAAAGCAGAAAAGAAAGATGGGGAAAGCCACAAAGAAAAGGGAAAATTTAGAAAACAAAAAATCGAAAGAGGTTTTAAACAATTGTCACGGATTTTTTTTTTGCCAACATATTTTTACCAAATTTTCGTTCTAATTTTGGGGGAATTTTTCAATACATATCGATTTCCCTTATCATCATTTGAAAATTTTCTGATTTTTTAATGCCCAATTTTTCCCGTTTTCCGAAAGGGAAATCTTATTGGCGTTAGTTCAAAAAATGACTGAGGGTTAGTTAAAGAAAAATTATTTTTTCCCAAAGCCCGAAAAATTTTCCTAAACCTTCCTTTGAGTACTGGAAAAAAAGGGGTGGAAACAGCAAAATGTCACGATTATATATATGATATAAAATTTAATAAAAATATAAAAATATATATAATATAATATATAAAAATAATATATATTTTATATTTTTTTCTACTTTTCACAAGAAAATGTAGCTTGTTTTGCTCCTTCATGATTTTCTTTTGCTTCTTAGGTGGCACCTTCGTTGTTTTTTTTGAAACCTCAACAAACATACTACGGTATTGCACACCAGCCTTTTCTGGGATAGCATTCTTCTTAAAACCGAAAAGGCAGAGGAGTCAAATTACCACTTTCCGCGATCACTGAGAGAAACAACCAGGTTTCGAAATATCGGTATATGACCAGGAGTTATGTGTTAGTGAGTTTCCTCCCTATTGGAGATTATAAGCTTGCTGAAGGCTCATTTTGAGAAGCATTTATTTTATTTTTCCTCATCCACCCACTTGAGGACATACTGTTAGTTAGGCAGTATTAACTGCCACTGCAGATATGAATGCTTATCTCCCCCTATTTCTTCAATCTAAGACATAAGAGCAAGCTTTGTTTATAATATATATATTTATATATATATATATATATATATATATATATATATATTTGTCAATGATGTTAAAAAGGAAGGTTAAAAACTCGACAAATTTGTTTCTAGCGGCGTTGCGCTGTCATCAGGATGGTTTTTGTTTTGCCCACCGCCGATGTTATATAGCGTGTGGGCTCACGTTTGCGGTTGTTTGCACGTGCGGGTTGGCTGCACGTGTTTTTTTGGGGCTTTCAGGTTTTTGTTTTGGATGTGTTCACTAACAACGATTTCCATTTATGCTGCAGTTGTTTACTATTTCTGTTTTGGTGTTTAAAGTTGCTAAGTGTGGTTTGCATAGTATTAACCATTTTTCAGTTTAAACATAGGTTGCACCTTTTTGAAACATTGCTGTATGGTGATGCTCTTTTTATGATTTTCCAGGATATATTGTAGCTTGTTTTTGCGTCTTTAAGTTTCCAGATATATTTGCTCAGTTCTGTTTGGTTTTTATATTTTTCTTTATTGAATGACTGTTTGTGGTTTGCATATCTGGTTTTGAAGTGGTTTTCAGTGATCCCTATGTAGTTTCTTTTTCATTTTCTGATGTTACAGTAGCCTGGTATACAATGTTGTTGTGGAGACATTTATTGTTTAGTGGGCACTGCTCCTTTCTCGTGCAATTGCAAGATTTCCTTTCTTCACCTTCTTTGCTGTGTTGATTTTCATTTTGTTGGATGCGTCAATCAGGTTTTTGAGGTTGGGCATACATGAGTACGATAGTTTGACAGTGTTTTTGTTAATATTTTTGGACAGTTTGTGCTCTTTTGGAAATGAAGTTGCTAGGATTTTGAAGAATTCTTTCCCTATGTTTGTTTTGAGTTTCCCGTCGTATGGGGGGTTATACCATATGATTTTTCTTTTCCTATTTTTCTTGCTTTTATTTGTGTTGTTGTCCGGGTTGTATTGTAGTTTGTAATTGTATCCACTGTTTGTAGTGCCTCCTGGTATTCCACTGCTGCATTGTTGAACACTCTCTCATTGCATGACAGGTTTGATAGTCTCTTGTTTATGCCATGGGGTATGGTCTTTAATACAGATGGTGGATGGTTTATGTACACATCAAAAGTAAACCATCCACCATCTGTATTAAAGACCATACCCCATGGCATAAACAAGAGACTATCAAACCTGTCATGCAATGAGAGAGTGTTCAACAATGCAGCAGTGGAATACCAGGAGGCACTACAAACAAGTGGATACAATTACAAACTACAATACAACCCGGACAACAACACAAATAAAAGCAAGAAAAATAGGAAAAGAAAAATCATATGGTATAACCCCCCATACGACGGGAAACTCAAAACAAACATAGGGAAAGAATTCTTCAAAATCCTAGCAACTTCATTTCCAAAAGAGCACAAACTGTCCAAAATATTTAACAAAAACACTGTCAAACTATCGTACTCATGTATGCCCAACCTCAAAAACCTGATTGACGCATCCAACAAAATGAAAATCAACACAGCAAAGAAGGGTGAAGAAAGGAAATCTTGCAATTGCACGAGAAAGGAGCAGTGCCCACTAAACAATAAATGTCTCCACAACAACATTGTATACCAGGCTACTGTAACATCAGAAAATGAAAAAGAAACATACATAGGGATCACTGAAAACCACTTCAAAACCAGATATGCAAACCACAAACAGTCATTCAATAAAGAAAAATATAAAAACCAAACAGAACTGAGCAAATATATCTGGAAACTTAAAGACGCAAAAACAAGCTACAATATATCCTGGAAAATCATAAAAAGAGCATCACCATACAGCAATGTTTCAAAAAGGTGCAACCTATGTTTAACTGAAAAATGGTTAATACTATGCAAACCACACTTAGCAACTTTAAACACCAAAACAGAAATAGTAAACAACTGCAGGCATAAATGGAAATCGTTGTTAGTGAACACATCCAAAACAAAAACCTGAAAGCCCCAAAAAAACACGTGCAGCCAACCCGCACGTGCAAACAACCGCAAACGTGAGCCCACACGCTATATAACATCGGCGGTGGGCAAACAAAAACCATCCTGATGACAGCGCAACGCCGCTAGAAACAAATTTGTCGAGTTTTAACCTTCCTTTTTAACATCATTGACAAATGTTGCTCCCAAGGGGTCGAGCACTTTTAAAATCATTTTAGGCTCTTTGGTTATATTCATAATATATATATATATATATATATCATGTCATGTATTCTTGATCATTCTAAGAAGTTCCATGCCTTTTGATTGGGTATGCTACGTCATGATTATCGAACTTCTGATGAAATGAAATTATACATAATCAAAGTTTGGGGGACGAAGAGAATGTGACGTAGGAAAGAGTTATAGTGTCGGCGAAGGAGACATCTCTGTTTCAGCATCATTGCGACAGTCCTACGAATTGATATGTGGACCTTCCTCGATGTAACGAATTGGACTTTGTGACCAGGTTGACCTTTTGGAACTCTGTCTGGGTCGATTTAGTGAGAGATTAGAGCCCACCGTCGATCAGCCTGACGACATACACACACTAAAATGTCAGAGAACAACAGTTTGATCATTCGTCGTAACAGTGTGTGTGTGTGTGTGTGTGTGGTGCGCGCGCGCGCGCGCGCGCGCGCGCGCGTGTGTGTGTGTGTGTGTGTGTGTGTGTGTGTGTGTGTGTGTGTGTGTGCGTGTGTGAAATAAAAAAAAGAGACAGCCAAGGGGAAAAAAGATGTGTAGGAGACGTTTGTAAATTCTGAACTCGCCTTTATACTAGACAGCCCACAGACGATTACAGCCTACAGATGCCTAAATGGGGACAAATAACAGGAAAAATTCAGGCACATGTGCCACAGGAAAAATGCAACCAGGTGGCGCATGATATTAAGAAATGAATCTATTTCACGCCATTGTGTTACATCAGTTTTGTTTCTGACGTTAACACAATAATGTCAGTGTTAATGTAGCCAACATTGTTGTCAAGAAAAAGATGGCAAGAAAAACCCATCTTGCACAGGACGTGGCACCAGAAGCACTTTGCTTGACATCACTTGCCCTCTGCCTATGCATATTCATGAGCTTCGCATGAACGAGCACAAAAGACGTCCTATTAATGAATGATAGATGCTAAAAGCACCCGGGAATGTCAGCTAACTTTGTGTCTCGCTATCAGATTGATCACCGAGACGCGATCCCCCCCTCCCCCCCCCCCCCCCCCCCCCCGCACCTTTCGAATGAGGTATTTGAATATAAAAGAGAGGATTACGTGCTGCTGATAGTCCCAGCGCCTCCCCACCTGTCACTTGAAAGAAGCGAAGTAAGATGCAATCTAACAGCGGCGCATTAGCGTCTGTCTCCGGCTTTACTCTTGTGTTATGTTATTAAGGGTGCACTCCCTGTTCTTTCATCTTTGTTCTTAGGGCTTCAAAAAAAAAAAATCAACACAAAAACAAGATGCACTCACCATGGAGATTTATTTGGGAACATGAAGCATTTGACTGGACATGCTCCATCAGACCAAACACTAAGACTAAATGTATAGAACAAATATATCAAAGATCAAGAAATATTAACTTTCCAGTCATGATTTCTTTGTCTGATAAATTCAAGTGTATCTTTATCCTGTTAGGAAGTAAGATATTACACAAATCAAAAGGAAATCAACCTTTCACTTGAACATTAGGCATTCGTTTTCTCTTTTTTTTCCTTTTTTCTTTCTTTTTCTTTTTTTTTTATTAACTGCTAACAGGTCAAATGAACAACTCTCACCACTCATTTCACTTTTGTCTTTAATTTCCCCCCATAGAATCATCCACAACCTTAATACTCCTTGCTTCACGCCATATGTCAGGCCTTTGCACTCACCATGACCCTATCTTTGTGCCTGGGCGTTTTCACAAATATATTCCCATTCCTTTCATTTCAATCTGACTGTCTAGAACCACCTGGCATGTACCTTGATGGGCATATGAAAGAAAAGAAGGTAAATCAGCTTTCAGGCACAATGAAAATTATCAAAACATTTTGATTGTGCCTGACTGTAAATACCTGAGTCCTTAAGGAAGGCTTTGGCGCATTAATTTTTGGTGTGCAGCCTGTTAGTCTGGTTCATGCCCCATTTTTGACTGAAGAGGGCACGACGTCATTGATTTTTGTGTCAGTAGCCTCCCCTTTGGGGAAGGAGGAAGAAGAAGAGACAGAAGAAAAGGAGTTAGGGACGGAGTAAGATGGAACACAAGGCAAGGGAGTTAGGAGGGAGTAAGATGGAACACAAGGAAAGGAGTTAGGGAGGGAGTAAGATGGAACACAAGGAAAGGGAGTTAGGGAGGGAGTAAGATGGAACACAAGGAAAGGGAGTTAGGGAGGGAGTAAGATGGAACACAAGGCAAGGGAGTTAGGGAGGGGGTAAGATGGAACACAAGGAAAGGGAGTGAGGGACGGAGTAAGATGGAACACAAACATGGTGATTTGCTTCTGGCTTGGGTTGTCTGGGCATAGATGTATGTCACGGTTGAGATATCTGTCCCACAGCCCACCTTGTCCCAACCATGACTCCTCTATCCAGCATCCCCTCTCCTCCTTCCCTGTGCCCTCTCCCCCTTCCTCCATCCCCTGTCCTGTCTCCTGTCTTTCTCATTAATTCAACTTTTCGTGCCGAGCGATATCGTTTCTGCGATGCCCCTGTGTGTTCAAATGTCGTCCAGGCACCCTTCTTTTGTCACACATTGTAGTCCCCTCTTCCTTCACTATTCTCTCTCTCTCTCTCTCTCTCTCTCTCTCTCTCTCTCTCTCTCTCTCTCTCTCTCTCTTCCTTTCTTTCTTTCTTTCCTTCTTTCTTTTCCTCTTTCTCTCTGCCTCTCTGTCTTTCTGTCTGTCTGTCTGTCTTTCTGTCTGCCTGTCTGTCTCTGTCTCTCTCTCCTTCTCTCTCTCTCTCACCACCCCTCCCCCCCCCCCCCCTAAACACCCCCCATACGTTTGTCGTCTGTTAGTTTGTTTGTGTTTTACTTTATCAATACTTGTAAGCCATAAAACAGAACTTCTGGAGTGATCAATGCTCCGTTCATCCTGGGCAGAGCTCTTTGTTCTTCCGACTGTCCTTCCAGGTTACTACACATTAATTCATTCCATCATTGGCAAGCCCGAGAGCCCCCTCCCCCCCCCCTCTGTCCTGTATCCTCTATCCCTATCCAGCTTCCCTAACCTCCACCCCACCCCCTCCCAGCACTCCCCCACCCCCAATCCTTCACCTGCATGCCCTCCCTCCCCAACCTCGTCTCATGATTTTTGTTCCAAAAGGCACCGTTTTGTGTTGTGGCCAAAACCTACATCATCTGTCTGTCTGAATAACCTTTATCACCGGTATGCTGCATGCAAATCCAAAAGCCCCAGTGGTATGGCAGTTCAGCGTGATGAGACAGATATGAATTTCGCCGTCATTTGAAAAGGCCCAAAGTGTCTATCATCATCTAACCAGTTTCCTCCTCACCCCCAACGCCCCTTCAACTTCTCCCACCCCTCCCCTGACCTTTTCACAAACTGTTTCCGCTTGGTTGATGGTTGATGTTTTTGTTTTGTTTTGTAAGCTCATAATTGATACCACATCAGTCATGTAATCATGAATACTTAGGTTCTATGTCCCACAGACTTCACACATGTTTTGAAAACTGGACTTCTCATGCCCCCCCCCCCCCCCCCCAGTATTGAATGTAACATGAATGAAATACAACCCCCCCCCCCCCCAGTATTGAATGTAACATGAATGAAATACAATCAGTTCAGCGTGATCCCCCATCCCTTTCCGTCTCCCACACTTAAAAATACTTATGACAAAGAAGAGGTTTGGAGTTTATGATATTGTACAGAGATCTCGTCAAACAAATGTTAACTACAATATTTGTATGTTGTGCTAACTAAAGAAGAATTCAGAACATCTAGAGTTTCTTTGCTTTTATGTCCAGCTAGTAGTGATTTATAAGATATTGTCATTCCCCAAAACTGGTTTTGAACATTTTGTGTCTTTTGCGTCCCTGGATATGACGTATCAGATATTGAACAATATTTCCATACGCATGTAGGCTATAAACTTTTCAAACGACGCAACGCTTTTCTTAGTTAAGCTTTGATGTTATGCTTAAGTTACAAACGTATGCTCAAGTCAGTGTGATGTCACTGAATTTTCCCAAATGAGAGCTTTCAGTTCCAGTTACAGTCATCATGATATTCAGGAGCCATTGTCCATCATGGGTAAATTTCTGAATAACTGAATTTCCGTTTCCTCTCATAGAAACACAAATAAGCAAACCAGCACATAAAACTCAATCTGCATATTGCAGACTTTAATTCAGAAATATCAAGCATTGGTATTCATCCATTCTGGTGTTGTCTTCAGTTTTGCCTGTGTCACCAGTGCACATCCTGTGCCTATTTATGTCAATTTCCTTCGTTTTCTTGCGATGCTTTTGACAAAAAAACGTTCTAATGGCATTTCCATCATTCCTCCCCTCTTCCCTACTCCTTCCTCCAGTTCCTTGTTTACATGTTGTTGTTTTTTTGGTGTAAGCTTTACCAGTTGTCTTCAGAATGTAAATTGGCTTTATAAATATAACCAGTGTGTTGTTTATTTTCATTTGTACTATCTTTTTTCTCTTGATGTTTCCTTATGCATTATTCTGTGAAGTATCTTGAATAAAGATGCCTTTGTAAACAAAGAATTGTTTTGGTTTGAGAAGGTTTTTTTTTTTGTTTGTTTATTGAAAAGAATGCTTAATTAAAAGACGGTGAAGACGAGAGAGATGTGATCAATTGGTTGTATGGAAGCTCACTAGCTTCATAAGCCGACAACACCTGTTTCGCCGATTTTCCTGCGGAAAATATTTATTATCCTTTAAACAAAACAGGCGGACGTGGAAATCAGTTATCATAATGTCTCTAAAAAAGACAATACAGTAAACTACAGGAAAAAGTTTGTAATTAGTAATTTTCCCAGAAATATGTTATTATCCTTCTAGGGAGCAGTGATATTAGGGACATCATATATCATGATGGGGTTTTTTTCTGGAAAAAAGGACCAGTATTCGCAAGATACACAGGGTAATAAGTGATTAAAAACAGCTGATATCGCTCAAGAAAACAGAGATGGCAAGTCATATCCCGGGGAAAAAAACAGCGAGGTTTTATCACAGTATTCTTAAAGGATTATAACTGTTTTTCCACGGGAAACTGGGGAAACCAGTTGTTATAGACTTATGAAGCTAGCATCCTCCCATAGTAGAATTAAGAGCAGTCGTGATGAATTGCATACGGGACTCGTGCAGACGCCCTGAGAGACACGGCAGGGGCAGACAACAGACTGGGCATCTTCATCATCATGTGGAGCAAATGGCCAACATCCGTTGTGACATTTCACGAGATTGTCTGTTGTGATAATACAATACGTGGAGTAACGGAATGGGACCAGAAGTGCAAGCGATGCCTTTTTGGTAGCTGCCAATTGTCTGGTATGATAATAGACATCACTGAATATTTCTGGCAGACAGGACAGCAGCAGTACATCACAGCGAGACTGTTCGGTGAGTATCAGTTGATAAAGGTGGAGGATAAATAGGACATCACAAGAACGTGCCCTCGCTCGTTTGTTTTGGAAGGTGCATGCATTTGCGTATACCCCTACACATGCATATAGGCACAAACATTTACATACAAGAACCGCACACATGCACGCGCATATATGCACACATGCACACAAACACACACACACAAACACACACACACACACACACACACACACACACACACACACACACACACACACACAAACCACAACACAATACACATAGACACATAGGCGCGCGCGTGCGTGCATGCACGATCAGGTAACCATTGCCTCATATTTTCCCAAAATGATACAATCAATGATAAATGAGAGACAGATTCGTGCCTTTATCTTCAAGCAAGTGCGATTCCCCCCCCCCCCTCTCTCTCTCTCTCTCTCTCTCTCTCTCTCTCTCTCTCTCTCTCTCTCTCTGATTTAATGACAAAGCAAATTTTCAGCCTGCATCTCTTTCTACCATTGTCTATTTATTCACCATATTAATGTTTGGTCTGTCGGTTGGAAATCAAATCTCCCAGGTGATCCAAGTATCGCCTGTTTGCTAAATTCTTATCTGCTGATTTACGCGGTTTAATAAAAACAGAAGTAAAATAAAGGTAACCACCAGCTGCTGTGGCAAAGTGGTCACCGTCATGCCCTCCTGGCTGGGAAGTCGTGGGGTTCGATTCCCATCATAGCCATTCATTTGTGGGATTTTTCTGTCCCGGCTAGCTTCTACACAGGGCTGAGTTCGCTATGAGCTCAGCTGGGAAGACGACTTCCATCCGCTTGGCAGATGCTTTTCATGAAAGCGCTGCTCAAATTACCCGACCAACACTGCAGGCGCCTGTATCTCTCGGACATATTATAAAACTAAGCAATGAGTCCAAGCCTGCCATGCACTCTCAGGCCTGATTAGTTATCCGTAGCATCACCGTCATCATTCTCATACTGATTAGTATAAAAAAAAAGTCTCAAATTATGTGCGCCTCCATGCCCTACTGTCATGGTGACCTTTCCACTTCTACGCCTTTGGCTTGGTTATTTTGGGGGTCTACCGTATTGTTCACTCCATGGGGACTGTCGTTAGACTGACCTGATGGTGTTCACGGGAGGTAGCGCTAACGTACGCTGACTAAACAATTATTGTCATCGGTAGCGGACTTAGTAAGTGGTGTCATGCGTACGTCGAATCAGAACAAGCACCACTGAACACCACCGTGGTGACTCGGCTGCAGTGCAGTGTCTCCAGTGCTGGGTTGCCTCGTGACTTGACATTGACTACTTTCCTGTGTTTTACCTGCGCCAAGGCGACAGCGGGAACGGGCCAGGCTGTGGCTGTGGACGGGGGAGGGGGTGCGGGTAAGGGGCTGGAATGAGACATGTGAATGCAGTGCCACTGAAGTAACGCAGAATATTTTTTTTTAACCTCCCTTGTATCCAAAACCAGATCCTCACGCACTGACTCATAGATTTCCCTTACAATTATTTGCAATTCTTTGCTTATTGATTTAATTGTTTACGCAGCTCGTTTCCCCAGAGTTCTTTCGTCTCATTGTGCTTTTCAACCATTCATTGGCTGGTTTGAGATACTGTAAAATTCTATTTTTGAGCCCTTGGCAAAGAGAACGCCACAGAATTCTAGGCTATATCTCTCCATTTCTGCCAAGGGAGGACCCACACAAGTAGCCGGGTTACACTGATGGGTCTGATTAAGAGGACGAACGTCGTCTCTGGACAAGCAGTGTAAAAGATTCAGTTTCTAAGACTGATTTTGGTATCGCTGGTGAAGGTATTAATCTGTACATTTTTAAAGTCATCTTTCTTATTCCCATTTTCTTTCTTCCACTCCTACCCCACTACATCCTCTTCATCCCCATTAAAAAAAAAAGTATATTTAGCAAAGTCGTTGATTTAATGACGGTGGAGTTGTTAAATTGCAGAGAACAATAAAAGGGGCATTCTGGCTCACCCGTTCTCAACCAGTTTCGACCGGGCGACTCCAGAATGCCCCTTTTATTGTTCTCTGACAAGTAAGACTTCAATAACCAAAAAATAACGATTTTTTACAAACAAACATACTGTGTAGGATTATCCGTTTTCAATGCTAATTTACTAAACTTTTCAGATTTTAGTTTTTGCTTAATCCTCTGTAAATAAAACTACAGAAATTATGTATGGCTTGGCTAAGACACTGTGAAAGCAGACTAATAGCAGGGTATATTAGGCCTGTACCTGTCGGCACCCGGCACCGCCTGTAATTAGAGGCCACACGGGCTGCTGTACTTATTGCTGCCAGCACACCTGATACGCTTGGCACAATCCACTGTAATTAGGTCTGCTCAATGTTTCGACCAAGTGGACAACAGTGTGTAACACTGTCATGCGCTGTTGAAACTTCCTGTCACGAAAAGTTTTCGAACACGGGAGGTGTGACAAGATTGCTCTGACCGTGACAGGAAGTTAAGAGAGAGTCGGACAGGAAAGGCATATGTATTGCAATATGTGATGCAATGTAAGGTAAGTAGTAATGTCACTAAGTTTAGAAAATGACGGAGTGCTTTGTTTGCCAGTAATATTTAAACCCTTGCAGCTAGGGTGCAGTCAAAAAATGGAAACTGAAACTGCTAGTGCTCCGCCTGAACAGCCTTCTACTTCTTAAGTGAAGATTAATCCTTGCGTTCATCGTGTTTATAATTATTTAGCAACTGTTGCAACTTCCCAGACAGTTTCAAAAACAAAACTAAGAGCAAGGATACATAAAAAACAAACTGAATTAGGAAAAATGAAAACAAATAGAAGGAAGATAAAAGAAAGACTGCGTTTGCAAACTGAACTCTTAACAACTGTTGAAATGGAAATTGATGAAGTAGAAAAGGAAGTCAAGGAGTTGAAAGCAACTTTAAAACAAGTGCAGGGAGGTGATTCATCTGACGAGTAGGTGACATTCAAGGTAAGTTTATTATTATAATTTGTAGTTGTTTTCAAAATTATAGCATGTAAAAAATGATTGTTTTTGTGACCTGTTTTTCACTTCCCACATGTTTGTTTGTAAATAATCGTTATTTTTTGGTTTCGTTTGTTTAAATACTCTGCCATACAGCTGTAATAAAACACATGGTCGCCTATAGCAAAAAGCCGTTCCCTGTGAACAAACACATCCGTCTGTATTGAAACCCGTAGCTGTGATACCTGTAATTAGCTGAATGCAACCTTTGCGGGCGGGGATCGCGTGACCGAGCAAAGCTAATCATTTCTGCTAGCAGTAAAGAATATGCCCACAGGCACACACTCAAGCCATCCTCAAGTTCTTTCAAGTCACTTCGAAGTTCTTAACTCAAGTCACCCCAAGTCACTTCTAAGTTCTTAACTCAAGTTACCCCAAGTCACTTCTAAGTTCTTACTTAAGTTCTTACTTAAGTTCTTACTCAAGTCGTCCTCAAGTTGTCCTCAAGTCATCCTCAAGTCATCCTCAAGTCATCCTCAAGTCATCCACAAGTTCTTACTCAAGTCATCCTCAAGTCACCCCAAGTCACTTCTAAGTTCTTAACTCAAGTCACCCCAAGCCACTTCTAAGTTCTTACTCAAGTTACCTCAAGATTGTAATTAAGCCATCCTCTAAGTACAACCAAGTTCTTATTTAAGTTATCTTATAATTATCAAAAAAAACAATACAATCTATGTTTTTATCTTAAATAGTAAATGTCTAATATAGTACACACACGCCTCAAAAAACGCGTCATCGTCGAGGATGTCTTGCTCAGCGTCATTGGCGCGAGATCGGTCGGCATAGATCTTAATGAAGTTCTTACATCGTAAGCAACCACATTGATTACAATTCTGGTCTATGGAAATGTCTTTTATAGACTCCATGTCTTTATTTATTGACTCCATCATTTTAAACAAATAATAATCCGCCATGATCTATTTTTATCAAAAAAATTTAAAATTAAGTTCTTAAAATATTATTGCATCTGAAATGGATAAAAATGATCTTTTGTTGTTGGCGGTTCTGGCATACTTTTGTGTTCATCTTCTATATTTAGTGGTTGAGATTTTTTTGACTGCTTCGGTTTTCGCTGTCTTTGTTTATATATTTTATAACCGTAATAACCACCCCCAACAGCAATGCCACCAAAAATGACAATTGCTATAAGAAAATATGAAGACTTTGGCGGTGTAGGCACCCCTGTTGTTGTAGACTCGAATCAACTTGTTCTGGCGTTTTTAAGCCGGCATTGAAACAACTGGCTGCGACTCTGGCACTTTTTCATTCTGTGATTGTAACTGTAATTTTTTTTGTTTGTTCCACTCTGCTAATTGTTTTTCCTGATGCAACGCATCCAGGATGCTTCTTACGGATCACTTTCTCCACCTGATTCAATGTTTTCTGATTCTGATGATTTTCTGGCTCTGTCATTTTGAAGGGAAATAAAATCTATATGATTAAAAGTAATTAATCCCATGATTAGCGGCGATAATAATGTTCCAAATCTGTAATATAGATCACATCCTAGAGACTCTAATGACTTTGTTAAAACTGGATCCTGCGTTAAATCATACATAAAATCTTGTTCAGAATCAATGGGAGCAAATCTACTGACTAGTTTAGTGTACAAACTAAGAACCGTTTGCCCGACACTTTTTACCATTCTTGATCCTAGTTGCGCTTCATACCTGTTATGATACTTTATAATGTCTTGTGGCGACATCTGTTGAATCTGTTCTATGCTGAATTCATTGCCGAGGAACTGTTTTGTTTTTCCGCATGCTGCCAAAGAATACAAACCTCTCCTTTTGGGGCATAACAGCTTGGTCATCAACTTCTTCATTTGTAAGTCCAAGACGGATTAGGTCGCTCTGTAGCTGTAGCAGATCGTCGCTGTTCATGTTTTATTACTAAATATAATTATGATTTTGTTTTTAAAAATGAGCGCCGAAAAGACTGTTACCAATCTTGTATACCATTCTGCTGTTATTGGAGGCCTAAGTATAGGATACACAATGCTTAGTAAAAGCCTGTTAAAATAAAACCGGCTGATTTTGGCAAACTAGACTTTGAAGACTTAGCAAAGCTGATTGCTATCATTGCAGCTTCGTTCGCTACGAAAGATTTTCTAGTTAAGCAAGGAATAATTCCTGACAGTATCAATATGTAATATTAAAAAAATACTTTTATAAAAATGGCTTCATTCGTAATGATGTTAGGCGGTGCAGTAGTGAATGCGCTTGCTTTTAGCGGAAGTAATTACGCATTTAGTAAACTGCGGGATGACGGGGAGAGAAAAAGACATAACAAAGCTATGGAGCAACTAGCAGCTGCACAAGATTACTATGAAAAGCAGAGAATTGAGCAGTTAGATTTTATTAATAACAAACTGAAAAAAACAGGGTCATGCGGCTTACACATTTAAAAATGTTGATCAAGCAATAAAAGAATATTATCTTGTAACAGGCAAACCAATCGAGACATTGCCCCCGCCAAAATTCAGCGACTTTTATCAGCCATCAGAAAAACAAAAGATGCAAGAAATATTATTTATTGTCTTTGGCATGACCGTCGTGTATTTTGTTGCACATAATATTGGCTGAATAAAAATGAACAAAATCTATTATTCGCCAAAAGGATATTGGAAGGGAATCACGGCAATAAAAAAGCTAAGCCAAGCAGCAGGAGTCAGTGAACAAACAGCAAAGGAATGGTTATCTAAACAAGCGATTTGGCAAATTTATTTACCTGCCCCTAGACGAATACAGAGACCGCACTTTGTGAATACAATACCGAACGACACCCATCAAATGGACCTTCTATATTTACCCCATGATACGATTAGACGAAAAAGATTTAAGTACGCACTCACAGTCATTGACATAGCTTCACGATACAAAGATGCAGAACCATTAACACAAAAGAGTGCTTCTGCTGTTGCTGTTGCCATACAACTGATATATCAATGGGTCCCTTAACTTATCCTCGCATGATTCAAGTCGATGATGGAAAAGAATTTAAAGGTCGAGTGAATCAATTATTGTTAAAACATCGAGTTACCATTAAAAGAGGCATTCCAGGAGTTCACAGATCACAGGCTTTAGTTGAAAACTTTAACAAACAGTTATCTGAAAGACTTTTTTCCTACCAGTATCACAGAGAGCTGATTGACAATTCTCGCAACACAGAATGGGTTAGAAGACTGCCCTCAGTTTTGCGCGCAATGAATAACGAAGAATTTAAAGGGCTAAAACCAGTACAAGCAATCAAAAAACAAACAATAGATGTTGTTGAAGGAGAGTCTTCATCCGGCAAACTATTACCATTTGGTTTGAAAGTAAGGTACCTTTATTTACCGGGGAAGCAGAAGGGGACACTCGCATCAGGGCAACCGATCCAGTTTGGAGTGTTGATCCATATGAAATAAAAAGAATTGTAAAAATGAATCCGCCCGTGTATTATTTACGAGAAACTGACACAACAAAACAACCAGCTCCCCAAAGATCTTTTGTGAAGGAAGAACTGCAGATAATCCCGCCAGACACAGTTCTGCTTTAATTAATTTACGTAAATATATTTGAGTCTAAAATGAAAGCTCAGAAGGAAGCGCAGAACGAAACAAGAATGATAAAGGAAGAGACCTTGAAAATGATACGGGAATCATTTCATGCGTGTAATGCTATTAAGGAAACATTTTCGAGGATTAATCAATGCATGCTAAATCATCCAGATCACCTACAACTCAAACCCCCAAATTGGGGAAAAGAATATCTTGAAATAATAAAAAAAATTCGAACGCATCAAGCAAACATGAGAAAAGATTTAAGTGAATTGGATAAAGCTATGATTGATCTTCTAGATAAAGTTGATGAAAAATATAAACCTCCTGTTTATGCGGTTCTCCAGTGCCCAATCGCATATGAAAACTCTGGATTAACAAATACTCGTTTAGTGTTTGTTCTATCTAATGACTTCTTTGTTACAACAGTTGTGTTGATCTCATGTAGATTAGATCGCAGTTTTACGTTGTCATGATGAAAAGTATGTTTATTGAACAATGCTTCTTTGTAGTTGTCATGTGATATGTTTGACTGCACAACACTGCGAGATATTCCCTTTGTTTTCTTAATGGTTTTCTTCTGGCTCGAAAGACGTACATTTTCGACCTTAAACCAATAAACTCCTTAATCACCCCTCCAGATAATTCATCCTTCATCTTTCCTAAAACCTTCTTGTTAGTAATTGAATGCAAAGGCGAATCTTTAGGGTAATCAGATGTATCATACCATCCGCTTGCTCCTTTAGCTACTTCGATTTCCATGTCTTTATAGATGTCTTCAGTAGGGATATCTATAACAAAACTATCTGTATCTGTGTAAAGTACTCTGGACTCGGGATACGAGGGCTTAAAGTAGTCATAAAGAAATTCTAACATCAAAAGCTTTGATAATTCTAAAACAGTAAACCCAATAAATACAGGTTTGTCCAATTTGACTTTCTTTTTTTTCATCATTATGCCAAAAGGCGATCATGAAATCTTCTAAAGTCCTGATAATTAGGTTTTGAAGTCAGCTTAATTGCCTCGTTCTCTCTGGTGGCCAATCTGACATCTTTACGCTTGTGTGGATTCTCCATAGTCTTTCCAAAACAGCTGTTGTTCATCAGCTTGAAAAGTCTTTTTCTGAAGCATCTGCGGATTTAGTTCTGAGATCAGTGTTCTTCATGATGTATGGTTTCATGAACTGTTCTTGATCAAAAGCAATTATACGATGAACTGCTGTCAACTTCAAACCATGTCTTAAATAAAATTGTAGAAGTCTGTAATGACAGACATAATTTTTTTGCCACGAAGATTAGGCACAAGTTTAGGCGGCTCTGTTGGATTCATCTTTAGACTTTCTGCTGCTAATGGGTAGTCATTATGCAGGTCATGGAGTTCCTGAGGATTTCTAAGTCAACTTCTAGAATGTATCCACGCTGTTGATCTGGCGCTAAACTGCTCAACCACTTTAATGCTCCTTGAATATTATTCGTACCGCCGCTAGTGCACATTTTAAAGTTACGTAATGGAAGTGATTGTGCCATAGCCCAACCATACAGATTGTTTGCATCTAAATACATGAGATAGTTAGACCTTTTACTTGGATCATAGTCGTCCAAGTATTTGTTGTTTGCTTTACAGTAATAATGCGACGCCATACTAATTCCTCCACGCAATCCGTTTTCAATCATCTGAATCATTGGTAAATCTGACAATAAATCAATCTGTACTCCAGTATCTTTTAAGAAAGCGTCCCAGCTCATCCCGGGCGCAGAAATATAATGCGCAGGATCCAGGCTGTAATGTTTCATGCAGGTCTTCCTATAATTTTCAAAGACGTCCGCCAACAAACATACATCGGCCATTAAGTAGGAGTCATGATAGTCTCCCATCGTTTTACAATCTAACTTCTGCCACGCATCTTGAGCATGCTGGTAATCTGAATCACTGATGTCCTTTCCTCTAAGACTAGAAAAGAACGCGCCTTTAGGCCGAAGTGTATCTTCGTCAAACCTTTGCCAACTGTTCATGTACTCATAAGGGTAAACGCCCTTTCTATTCTTCCGTTATTGGGCAGGACTTTAAGGACATAGCCAGTGACTCTAATGATCCCATCATGTGCTGCATAGAGTCATAAAAAGACATGTTATTTAAAGTGAAACACATGTACTTTTCTGATGACTGTGCAATGCATGTTATCCTGAAGGCGTCATCTACTGCTTTCATTATAAGATGAGAGTCGTAACCTCGCAAGTTATGAAAGAAGATGGGCAGCTTCCATGTCTTAGGATCAAACTTTAGTTGAAGATTGCATTTACTGTGCGCTGCTCCTCTGAACTTCCCACTAATGTGATCGTGGTCTCTTACTGTCGGATTGGCTTCCTCGCTGTTAGACATTAGTTCTAAACCACAAATCCAACAATGTGTGGCTGAGGCATACTGTTGTTGGTCTTCAGGAGTCATTATGATTTCAGATAAGTTTAGATTATTAGAACAGTTATTACGCACTTGCTGCATGCGTTTTAAGAAGTATTCTGCAGCATTAGGTCCTCTATATAATTCTGGCGTTGAATGAACGCCATCCGACCTGACAATAATGAAGGCAAATGAACAAATCTGATGATTACTCATTAAGACAGTTTTCGGAAGTTTCTGCGGGGTTGGGCCCTTCATAAGGAACAATAAGCGACTCGAAGTCTGCGTAAACAACATATGGAGAATTTTGCAGCCGTTTCCAGTTCTTAAAACTAACTTTAGATCCGGGTGGGGGCGTAGTTAGTTCTGTATTACAGTCTACAAACTTTTACAATGTTTTTATATGTTCAAGCGCGGCTTGAGCGGTTGGAATTCTTGTTAAAACATTTTTACAGAATTCTTGTTTGCAATGTTTTTTTGTAGTATATGCTAACAGTCTACTCATTGTTCGTATTAATGTGTAATGCGGCAGCCCTGCTGGTGAAAACATCAGTAGTAAGTCAACATGATTTTTTGCCTGGATCACCTATTGTTGGGACTGTTCTTGGACACTTTAAATCGGCAGTAGATTTGTTTCCTCATCCCATGTGTATACATTAACAGTTATTGGTTTGTTTTGTTCTTCAAACTGATCAATTTGATCTACACTAACGGGAAAGGACACCCCACTAAATTTAAGATCATTGATGTAAGGTTCATAGTTAGACACTCTCTCTGCGTTTTTGCGGACGTGATGCACCCTTGCAAGAACACACCACATAAAACATTTGTCGTCTGAATTCTTTATGTTTAGAACTGCTCTTTTGCAACTAATGCTGGAGGTAGTGGAATGTGAGACTTGCCTACAATCGGTGCATACTTAGACTGTTTTAATCTGATCTCTAAGACTTCGCCCTCTGACCAACCAGAGCCTCTCATTTTGGCTTCTTCAGCGGCCACATCAAACTGTGTAAGCAGTTGATCTGCCCAACCGGTGTTAAGTCATTATGAGAAAGAATAACCTGTTGTTTAGTTGAGACCCAGACTTCTAGATTTTCTTCATTTATTGTATATAGTCGATTAAAACAGCTAACATTACTTTAACTGGCGGGTCTATTGTTAGTTTACCTGGAACTTGAGAAATAGCATGCACAACACTTGCCTGTACGTTTTTTGGGATCAATGACTTCTAGATTAATATCACTTAAAGCTTTTGACAAACGCTCTCCCTTAAGCATTCCTTCAAACAATTCGTCTGGTCCTTCATATATCTTATCCATGTGAGCTTTCTTTTCTAACTCAAACTATTTATTTAAATTAAAAAAAAATAATTAATCAGAATCAATATCAACGGTCTTTTTGTGCTTGGACTCATAAACTAAAGTATAAACGCCCTTTGATGTTGTTAATGTGAGCTGTTTAGAACAGAGTTTAATGTCTCGTTTACTTTTTAAACATTCCTTTTTTATCTGCTCGGTGTCTGGCTGTTGAGAAAAACTTGCCCTTGCCTTTTTTTGAAGATCAAACTTTTGTCTTTTATAGTCATCAAAATCTGCCTGTAAACGACTAAATTCTTCATCCGTGATGTGCGAGTCAGCTATTGCTTTATTTATTGTCAGTTTGAACGAGCTAAGTTTAGCTGTTATTAGTTGAACCATAGCTGTGTGCTTTTGGAGTTTAGTTTTTAATTTTTTGCCAGCCGCACTTACAGCTAATGAACACAGGCCAAGAGCTAAAGACAAACCCCCTAGTGGTAAAGCTGCGGGTGCACCAACACCTGTTGCTAAGAACCAACACTTGTCCCTGCTGATAGTGCACTTATAGTTGATGTTCCAGTATTAACATATGTAACAGCATTACAGGCAGCAGAATACCTTCGTTTGGTTTTGCTGTATTTTGAAAGGTCCTGCTCTAGTTTTTGTTGCATTTGTGTAATGTTTGTTAATCTAAAGGTTTAATGTCGGGGTTTCTACTATCTCTTCTTTAAGCGGCTCTGGCGTTGTAGGTACTTTTGGATAATGCTTAACAACATGCTTTTTAAAAAATAAAATATAATTTAGTATTCTATATTTTGTAATCTGTTATCTTGAAAAATTCAGCTGCGCATCATATATTAAAAACAAATGTACATTAAGGGTTTATCGCCATCTTTCTTTTTATCAATTTGAATGTTTATTACGTCTTTAACCGTTCTCCCACTTCCATGCAGCTGATTATCCTCTGTCGACCTTAGGTCAATCCATAAGCCGTATTTCGTTGTTAAATAATCATCGGGGCTGACATTGTGAAGGTGCAGATCTTTAGACGCAAGGTCTACTGTTGGACTTCTACACCTCCCACCCCCAAACAATTTTTCTTATTTCGTCAAAATGCTGATAAGGTCTAAGCCCGCTAGCGTAGATTTGGTTAGGACTACCATCAATCGAACATTGTACTTTCGTTATTTTAGGATTAATAAACTTCTCACTATCCTCTTTTGAATGGTTCTTCATCTTCACACAGCAATAAAATACCTTTAAACGATCTTACTGTAACACTAAAACTAAAATTCCATATAGCGTGGGCCCTTGCTTCTGGATATGTTGTATGATGAATCACTCTTTCGTAAAAATATTGCTAATTTTAACTTATATCGGTGCTCAATCAGCCTTGCTAAATTAGGGTTGCTAACAACGTCAAACTCTAACGAGATGTCAGAAATGCTGTACTTTGCTTCGGTGTCTGATGATCTAATAACACGTTGTAATCATTAAAAGTTAGTTCATATGACAATCTGTCTTTTAATGCTCCTTGAAAGTATGGCGCATGCGCACTTAACAACCTCAGAATCCAAGGGGATGGAAAAGCGATTTCCATACGCATAACTTACAGCTGCATACTTTTTGTTGTCTTTATCAACTGCAGCGCCTATTCTATGTTTTAGTCCGTCATCATTTTCGATTCCTTGAAACGCAAAGTCAGCCCTTTCATTCGCGGTTAGCCATAGATCAGAATAGATTAAAAATATGTCTGAATTGTGTAAAGAAAATATTTCTTGCCCCTCAAGTTTTATAGAAATTTTCTTAACGATTGCCCGTCCTAGATTCTGGACAACTGTCCGGTTTGGTCTGTTGCTGATTCGAGTTCTATTTTGAAAGTAAGTTGCGTAGAGCCGGGCACAATCACTTCATCCTCTCCTAGGACTGGAAATTTGACAGTAAGAATTTGACTGCATCATAGTAGATGGATTATTTGGAACAATAATATTCCGTTTATTTCCCTTCACGCCCAAAGGCTCTTGCAGTCTTCTATGCGGGTCAAGAATTGAGCCATATGCGTGTGACATTTTTATGAAGCAAAATAAAAATTAATTATTTAAAACATGGCAGGCATTGAAGGCGAAGAAGATTATGATGTTTTTGATCTTGGAGACGACATGAGCGAAATGACACAGCATCGCTCAGAGCTCTCAATGCGGCGTGAATTAACAGAAAGCCATGTAGATCATTGTAACCAAAATTTAGGCCTTGAACCTCCTGAAGTTTAGACCTAATGATTTTGACCGAGATATGAAGGCCATTTGTATGTGAAAAACGATCCAGGAAAACCTGTTAACTTACGCATGAACGAGACCCATCAAAGTTTAAAGCCCTGAGTACACTTAGACAAAGACTCCCTGTGAGCGTACAAAATCGCCTTGGCATTGCTAAACCAAAATTAGATAGGGATGCAGTTGCTAAACTTCAAAACACTCTACAAGAACTTCCAACAGATAACCAAATGCAAAACAGGAACTTAAAGATTTAAGTCCAACAGCGGGTGAATTAATAGAAGCAGAAACCAGTTTTTTTCCCAAGAAACAGCATTAAAAACAATTAATGATTCCCCGCTACCCATGCGAGAGATAGCGGCCCTTGATCATGCTTTGAGAAGCATCAGAGGTGAATAACAAACAATTTAGCAAAACTGGTGAACTAGATGAGCATATAAAAAGAGAAAAAGAAAAACTCGTTGAGGCTGATGACGCCAACTTAGGGCATGATATTAAAGAAAGAATAACCCAAAGACTAAAAGATCTTGAACAAGAAAGATCAGCAAGACTAGAAGTGTTGTCTGCTAACCGAGAACAATTACGAACTCAAGTGAGCAGAATAAGAGAAACTATCCAAAGAATTTTATATGAAGACACAACACTAGCAGAACGAATACGAACACTGTTTAGAGAGCAAGAGTCACATTAGCAAGCGTTATAACAGCTTTAGGATTTGCAATAAGTACAACTGGTAATGGCTATTACGGGTGGTGGTGGTGCTGGGCTAGTGCCTCCGCCGCCATCACCTCCATCACCGCCTGATAAATCATGGGTAAAAAAACAGCTTGATCATCCCTTTCGGTTTATTAAAAAAATTAGCTGGTAAAGCCGTGATGCTTTACCAGGTATATTAGGGGGTGTTGTTAGCTGGCTTTTGTCTACTGCAAGCAAAGTAGTTGGCTTTATGGCCGAGCACTTATGGGCATTAGTTTTTCTTAATAGTCGGGTTAATATTTAGTAAAATAAAGACCAAGTAATCCTAGGCCAGTTAATCCAAGAACAAGCGCTGTCTTTTCATATTCGTGGTCATTATTTTTTTGGACTTCCTCAACAGTCTTTGGGCTTTGGGCCGCGGGGATTGGATGACTTATTCTTGGGTGTTTGTTTACTGCTTGCAATATTACTGGCTCAGAATTTATTTCGTTTTTTCCCGACCTTCTGTTCATTGCCTGCCACGAGGATTTCATTATTGTAGTTTATAATTGTTCCTATCTGGAGCCTGAGGTCAGAAGGCAGCATGTATAAACCAGTGCCAACAGCAAAGTCTACTTTCGATCTTGCGTATTTTAAAACATTTTGGTACCTTTTTATACTTGAAGGTAAATCAACTGTAGAATTAATGGCGTCCTCTAAATTTGCTAAGTATTGTTTTTGTGCATCAAAACCAGTAGAAGGATCAGTTATGCTCGATCTTGTTTGTGCTTGCGAGCCTAGCAAACACCAAACGTAAGTTTCGAACAGAGTCGTTTATTCGTTCTATTCCTGCTTTAGTTAGGCCCTTTGAAGTGTCTAATATAAATGTTGTCCATGCTGTTTTATGCTCTTGCTCTATGGACCCGAGGTGAACACCTGTGCCTGAAGAGAAAGATGTGTAAGGAGGATGCCAGTCATAGTTATACTTTCTGTGCACGCCCCAAAAATAAGGGGTGCCTAAGCCATGATTAAGATCCAACTTTGTCTAAAGTCTTCCTTAACATTAATATTGAATTCGTTACAGATCCTTTCAAAACCCTTCATGTCTATTCTGTTGCTAAATGGATTAAACGTTTGTCATTTGCAATGGCGCTTGCAATTCAGTCAAAAATACGTCTGAAGGTGTAATAGAAATGAAATCTATACACTGACCTCACCAAAGGATCAGAATGATTTAAGTGATCACATACGACACTCCACACCCAGTTGATGCACAAAACACAGCAAAGTTTTAAATGGTTCTGATAAAACTGCATCGGGTGACTAACACACTTTCGGGATGTAGTCTTTTTTAATAGGAGGGTTAAGATAGCTCTTCAATGGAGTACTAACCTTTACTTGAAAGGCGTCAGACTGAGTCACAGAAATGTCAAAGTATCAGTTGTTATGTTTTTAAGATTGTAGTGCGGTCCAACAGAATATTTTGCATCAGTATATTTAAAGGGAATCATTTTTAATTTGTTTAAAAATGTTTTGTAACAATAACAACTCAAGACCGTCCTTCGTTTTTAGAACATGCTATTGATAACGATTGTGGAACCAGAATGGTTGCACTTCATGAAATATTCTACAAAGTCGTATGGTTTAATATAACCGAATCCAAGGAGAATAATAAGATTCTAAAACTTGACAAATCAGGGGCCAAAGTTAGCCAGTTAACAATACCTGATGGTTATTACGGGTTTTGCTCACTAAAAGAAGCAATGAGTAACTTCGACATTACTCTCAAACTTAACAATGCAAATCTAAAAACAATGTTAACATTCAAGCCTGAAGAAGAAGGAGGTTACTATTTTGATAAAGAGCTAGCTAAAATGTTAGGCTTTGCAGCTGACAATCATAGATTTAGAGTTACACCAGACAAAACTACTTATGAGGGGAAAATCCGCTCGATCTTGCATTACATTCATTGCTCTATGTTCATTTGGATGAGCTAAGCACTGACGAAAACTTATATGATGGAAGGCCCTCAACTGTTTTAAGAGCTCTTCCGTCAGGGAAAGCTGCATATTGCGATTATGAAATTATACAATTCCCTAATTTACAGTTTAAAAGATTAGTTTGTGGGAGGGTCGGATCATTTAATATAAAAATCACAGACAAAACAGGGAAAGTTGTGAAATGTGATAACCTACACATTGTTTTAGAAATAAAATAATTAGTTGTTCTAAAAAATGTCGCGTGGACCAGAAGAATCAGGAGTTACATTAGCGCCTGTGAGGTGTATAACTTTAGAATTAAAAGACCTTGCAGACGTTGCGGACTTTGAACAAAATGGTGAGATAGGCACTTTGTATGGTTTTGAGTACACTAAAGATGGTGATTATAAACGCAAAGAGGTTGCCGACAACAAAAAGTTTCCTAAACTAGAACAACTGTGTAATGTAGAAGCAAATAATGCCGGCCAGTATGAATATAAAATAGTTCGAAAACCTGACAGCAAGTGGCACTTAGAACCATATTTAGAATGGGACATAAAATTTGAATTCATAAGCCCATTTACATTTTTTAGCCGTCAAAAAAGTTTCAGAAAAGCATTCAACTCTGGCCCTTTACATGTAAGTCTTATGCCAGAGGACAATAGTCGAAAAGAGATTGAAATAAAGCCGTATGGGAATAAACAGTACATCCTCCACAGAAAGAGAATCGGTTTTGAAAGATGCTTCTACAAAATTACAGTTCATTCCGCAAATGAAATTAGGAGACACGTTCACAATGATATTTGAAATTTCTGTCTTAAAAGATGTGGAGAGGGATGGGGTTGTGGGCGTTAGTGACGTCCTTTTAAAAGGAATTCTAATTAGCTGGCAAAACTTAGACGTTGACAGTCTTAAAGTTACTGTCGTCGTTCTTTACGACGGTGGGGGGATTAAGGTCGTTACAACCAGTGACAAAATCAATATTAGTCTAAATAGAAACAATCTTACAGAACTGAATTGGATTAATCTTACACATTTAGATCTTATAGGATTTTATTATACTGAACAAGTTTTGACAGAGAGCATGATAAAAACAATAACTGGATTAGATTAAATTCTGTTATAAAAACTATGGAGCAGTTAAACTTTATGACAAAAACTCCTCATTGTTCATTGATTTGTGGACAGACTGGTTGCGGAAAAACAATATTTGTCCTAGACCTATTACAAACAGTTTATCGCTATAATTTTGATTATATTGTGATTTTCTGTCCAACGCTTAAACGGAACAAAGCATATCATAATAGAAGGTTTATATGGACGGATGATAACATATATTTAGTTAATCCTAGCAATAAATTAAGTGAGTGTTTAGAATACTTTTATAGAGCGTTTGAAGGAACGCAGACGCTATTTATTATAGATGACTGTTCGGCAGAAAAAGACATAGTTAAAAAAAGAAATACTTTGTCAAAACTGGCTTTCAGTGGAAGACATGATGGGATAAGTGTGTGGATTTTATGTCAAAAATATAACTCAGTTTTAAAAGACTTTAGAGAACAGTTAAAGACTGTAGTTTTATTTCACATGAAAGACAGAGACTCATTTGATGAATGTTTGCGTGAAAATGATGTTATTGAAAATGATCAGGAAAAACACAGGATTAAGCAAAAACTAAAATCTAAAAAGTTTAGTAAATTAGTATTGAAAACGGATAATCCTACACAGTATGTTTGTTTGTAAATAATCGTTATTTTTTGGTTATTGAAGTCTTACTTGTCAGAGAACAATAAAAGGGGCATTCTGGAGTCGCCCGGTCGAAACTGGTTGAGACCGGGTGAGCCAGAATGCCCCTTTTATTGTTCTCTACTGCACTCGTTCTCCCCTAATATTTATTTGTCTGGCGCGTGGCGCGCGCGCTCCACCCCCCCCCCTCCCCACACACACACACATACACACGTACGCACGCACACGAGCACGCACGCGCGCGCACACACATACACACGCACACGCATGGGGTAGCACAGACCACCCAGAATGTGATCTTCACATCCTGTTCGGATCCTCAAGCACCAGCTCAAAACTTTCCATTCACACTAATTCAAGGGGGAGGCAGACGTGGGTGGAGGAAGGAGAGCAATTAATTTCTTATTGTATTCCTCCCCCCCCCCCCCCCCACCATATCCCTCTTTTGCCCTTAACTAGCTCTAACTGGGGGAGGGGCAGCGGGACATTGCCCCGTTCTTCCCTAGGTGCTGATAACAGAACATAGTTACAGGCGGTATCTCTATAACAGTCAAGGATGGACTAACGCAACCAACGGAGTGGACAGGCGTAACAAGTGGTTCTCTTGTCACCACAGGCTATGATGGTCCCCTGTAGTTCTGATGCTGCCAATAAAGGGCCCTTAAACGCCCTCTTCCTCAACTCTGAATTCTCTCTCTCTCTCTCTCTCTCTCTCTCTCTCTCTCTCTGATTTTTGTTTCACCATATCCCTCCCTCTCTGTCTGTCTGCCTATCTGTCTGCCTATCTGTCTATCTGTCTGTCTGTTTCTCTCTCTCTCTCTCTCTCTCTCTCTCTCTCTCTCTCTCTCTCTCTCTCTCTCTCCCACCACTGTCATGTGTCTTTTCTGAATCATCTTCGTGACGTCAGAAAAATCTACCTGCACTCTTCCTATCCTAAATACTTATACACGCGCACGCAAGCGCGCTCAAGGACGTATTGTTTTAGTATATCAATAGATATGTATGCATGTACGTCTTTTTAAAATTAGCTGAGAACAATGTCTTTTACAGCTTCTCATAAAACAGTGTGGATACGTTCTGATAATATCAATCTAGATCATCGAGACAGTGGGAAGGCTCCTTGTGCACATTTCTGTCAAAGCAGGACACAGTTTTGAATTAAAATCATCCTGTACAACATAGGCTTCCCTGTAAACGTCGACATCCCAATGCCCCCAACTGTCCCTTTGTTAGAATACCATATCTCGGAGCATTTTCATAACATCGGAAGTCGTACCTTGTTCGTTGCCGGTGATCGGTTCGTCAGAGGTGTCAGCTTTCCTTAGAGTGGGGTGTCAATACGTTGGCACTGTTAGCCAGTCGTGTTTTACTGCTTGTCACTGGACCCTGGGTTGGGCTCCACCCCACCAATCATCAACAGAGCCAGCGGAGTACCGACTGAAAGTACAGCCGCACACGTTCTTATTCTGAAACCAAGACAACGAGGACAAAGTGTCCGATGCTTGCACGGAAGATTTCTACACAACATCCCGATGCACCTGGTTGAAGTCTGGTCACTATAGCTTTTCTCTCTCTCTCTCTCTCTCTCTCTCTCTCTCTCCTCTCTCTCTCTCCTCTCTGTGTGTGTGTGTGTGTGTGTGTGTGTGTGTGTATGTGTGTGCGTGTGCGTGTGTGTGTGTGTGTGTGTGTGTGTGGTGCGTGCGTGTGTGTGTGTGTGTGTGTGTGTGTGTGTGTGTAAATAGTGGTTAGGGAAAAATAAGATGATATGTAGACACTATTGATAAAATCTGGATGAGAATGAAAAAACTCGGCTTCATACCAAACAACCTGGTGTTTGGAAAGTCAGTCACAGCCGCCCAAAGATGCCTAAATGGAGATAAATGACATATACAATACAGGCATAGGTGCCACAGAACAAATGCGGCTAACTGGCAAGTGAAAAAAGTAAAATAAATAATCTAGTCTTATGACATTGTGTTTCATCAGCTTTTCCTAAGTTATTCACAAAACAACACAATAATGTCAGTGTTAGTTCAGACAGCATTGTTGTTAAGAAACGAATGGAAAGGAAAACTCACCCTGAACAGGACGCGGCACCAGAAACACAAAGCTTGACACCACTTGCCCTCTGCTTATGAATATACATGCGCTTCGCATGGACGAGCACAAAAGACGTCCTATTAATGGATGGTGAATGCCAAAAGCACGCGCGAATGTCAGCTGACGTAGTGTTTAGTTATCTGATTGGTCGCCCCAGATGCGATCATGAGCAAGAGGTATTTGAATATAAAAGAGAGGCTTTCGTGCTGTTGATAGCTTCCGCGATGTAGGAAAGAAGCAAAGTAAGACGCATTGTAATGTGCATCTGTCCCCCTCGCTTTACTATTGTTTTATGTTATTAAGGGTGTGTACCCCGTTCGTTCATCTTTGTCATCGTGGCTTTACAATAAAATGAACACAAAAAAGAAGGTGCGTTTACCGTTGACATTTATTCGGGAGCAAGAACTGTTTTCGTGGGATATGATTCAGCTGAAA
>CM031610.1:68078620-68083620 GCA_018398815.1 Conus ventricosus
TAATGTCACGGATTTCCGGCTGGGAGGCCGTGGGTTCAACTCCCATCAGAGCCGTTTATATTTATGGATTTTGTTTTTGCCCATGACCGGTTGCTATACAGAGTTGACTTTAATATGGGCTCATTTGAGAAGACTGGATGCATACAATCAAGATTTAACTACTCAATCAAGCGTCTCCAAGAGTATTTCCCGAATTTTCTGACCAACACTGCGAGTGTCGGTGTCTCCTGGGCTTGTTGACACCGGGACACATTGTAAAAGTGAGAGCAGAGTGCAGTCCTGTCATGCAGTTTCAGACCAGATTGAAAGTCCATGGTGGTATCTTCATCCTTACCATCGTCGATCAGCATAAGAAAGCGTCGATGTCTGTGGCCCTTCATGCACTGCTCTGATGGTGATCGACGTCTATGCCTTTGATAGATTGGTGCCGAGGACGCCGGTGTCGGCAGTTCCATGGACGCTGTCGTTAGATGGGCGTGATGGCGCCCTTAGGAGGGGGGCACTCACTCACGCTGACTCCACGACAAAGCAGTTATTGTCATTAATCGGGGGTCTTGTAGGTGGTGTCCTGCGTATGTGAAATCAGAACAGGCGCCGCTGAACACCATCCACGTGATTTGGCAGGCTGTGGACGAGGAGCCAGAATGAGGGGCGTGGAGGTAGTGCCAATGGAGTGGCGCAGAAGAGGAGACAGCAAACACATTAACCTCACCAATTTCAGCTCCTCTGGAATTCATTATTTCCAAGAGCCAGCTGTTCTGGAGTTCACCCGACAAACGCGGGTGGAAAGATAATCTCTGTGTCGAAGGCAATACAATTTAATACACGTATTTTCAAACATCTTCAATGGTGTTTTTCTCTCACCATGATGAAGAGCAGGAGAGGAGGGAGAGGGGTTGAACTACAGCTAACAGTAGTAGATCCTTGGAGATACCGCAGACTCGGTGCCTTCGTACCTTATGTGGCACCACAACAAAAAAGTCAGACTCAGTCTTGACCCACAAGAACGATGATGCATGGCTTGGACTTTTCCAGTGACCGATGGCTCCATCGTAATGAAAAGAAAGCTTTGAAGAGTATTCAATTTACAGAGCAATTTTAGTTCATTGACTGATTCGGACAAACCAAGACCGTCTTCAAGGTTCTTTCTTTCCACCAAAGAGGTACAGGGGACAGGAGCAGTGTCTTGGTCTTCTGTTAGTTGAGTCCCACTGTGCTCAGTGAAGTCATTCACCTCTTCCTGTCGCTCTGACTGGCACTTTGTCTGCCTCCTGTCCATGGGTCGGCTGTCTGTTCACCAGACTACGCAGCTGAGTGTGTCAACACGTCAAGCTTGAAGCACGCACACGATGGTTCGCTGGTTGGCAAAGCCTACGTGCGGGCAGTGGTATGACCCACGGAGCTATAAATAAACGAATTGATGTAAGTCTGTGGGTATGACCTCGCTGAACAGCGCGCAACCTGCAGCTGGGATGCATGCTTACTGTGGAGGGTATCCCTGGAACGGTTCTCTCCCACGGAAGTGCTTAGTGTCGTGGGCGAGAGAAGCGGGCTCAGACACAGGCGACTGGTAGGAAAGTGAAGCGAGTTGCCGATTCTTCTCAGTGAACGTCCGTGCGACCTTCAGTGAGAACGGGGTAGCACGGAAGAGCTGAGATCGCATCCTGTGTTTTGTCCTTATGGTCTACATTAGTAGAAGAAGGAACCGAGATCACCCTGGGAGGAATTCGGACATCATCTGGGTCTGGATCACTTCGGAGTAGGAGCAGACGGAGATAGAGGGTGAGTGGAAAGGGAGGGGGTGGCAAAGGAAAAGCTATGGGGTTGAGGTGACAGGGTCGGTGGGCGGGAGAAAATGGAAGGTAGGAAGTCGAGAATGGGATGCCTCGATTCCTATAACTCTCCATCCCAGTCCAACATCCGTTCCTGCCACTTTACATTGCTTTTACACTATGCAGTTTTATCAACTCCGTCAAGGAAGGTACGTTTCAATCTGTCTTTAGGTATGTCTATCTGTTTGCGGTACAACGTAAACATGCTGCTCAGCAGATTTTCATGACGTTTGCTTGGAAAAGGGAATGTGATCGAAGGAAGAATGCATGAAATTGTTGCTGCCAATGCGCGATGATGCCCGTCCGCTATGCTGATCCCTGGAGCCGATTCAAATCAAAAGATAGATTCAGGATTCGTTCTGCACGATTATACTACTACTACTACTACTACTACTACTACTACTACTACTACTACTACTACTACTACTAACAAAGAAGAAGAAGAAGAAGAAGAAGAAGAAGAAAATCGATTTTAACCAAACTAAGAACAAATATTGCATTTGACTGGACGAACCCATTAAATCGTAGTGCTGATCCGTAATGCGAATCCAAGATTCATTCGATCTGGAAGGAGTCTGCGATCTCCCGAATACCCTTGCACTGTTCTAATGTGGCGTTGTAATGGTTGTCAGATGGTAGTCGACAGAGACCTTGTACACTGTAGTTCCCATTGAGCATCTTACGCTCTGAACGATTATCATTTTTTTTTCTTTCTGAGGCGTGTTTATTTATGCAGCTGTGTTAAAGACAGGCTGTGAGGCCAGTCACATTACAAACTACACTCTGATGAGGTACTTTTTTTCTAGTCAATCATCTCCCCTGACTCTCCTTGGTGGCATTTCTTCCATGCTTCTTTCCAGGAGCTGTACACGTTGTCAACCTCGGTTCATCCTATCCAGTCCTCACACCCACAGTTCACATACAGCAAACGAATTCCAGCTGTTAACAGGCAACCCATCAGAGGAGACACTGCACTTCTGGTACACACACACACACACACACACAACACCACACACACACACACACACACACACACACACACACACACACACTCTCTCTCTCTCTCTCTCTCTCTCCTCTCTCTCCTCTCTCTCTATCTCTCTCTCTCTCTTAAGTTCAGTCTCTCGTTAGTCACATTTCATTGTAGCAGTTTAGGTACGACTGCCCTGACATGGACTGCGTGGTCTGCTTGGCTGTTGGACTTCCTTCTAGACGGGAGTTCAGAAAACGTAGGAAAAATGAAGCATCATCTGAACTCTTCCCTCTTATTGTGTATTCCTACCAGGAATTGTAAGTCCCCGTTCAGTTTCCGCTGTTGTCTGGCAAAGGAAACGAAGTTCCCATCTTTACGGCCGTTCTAACAGCGCGATACAACCTCTCCTGACATGCACGCGCGCCGCGCCCGTCCATCATCCTCAAATTAGATGTCTTGGGCTCGCCAGGGGACCCGGCTTATGAATATGCATGCGGGCAAAGTGGCCGTGCTCGATTGACACAGGGCAGGCAGTTAAACCCGATTTGGGTGCTGCCGTTCTGATGGAAATCAAAATTATTCCATCCTGGTTTGTCTCTGGATCATGTACCAGTGTTATACTCGGCAACTTCTAAGGTCAATGGATTTGGGAGGGGGGTTGAGGTGGGGGTGGGGAGGCTCTGTTTCTTTGTCTAGCAGCCAAGAACGGTGTTCATTGTTTAGAAACACAGTCAGAAAGAGAGAATAGACAGACAGACAGACAGACAACACACACACACACACAACACACACACACACACAAAACACACCCCACACCGTGCGCGTGCGCGCGCGCGCGCGCGCGTGCGCAGAGAGAGAGAGAGAGAAGAGAGAGAGAGAGAGAGGAGAGAGAGAGAGAGAGAGAGTTAGAGAGGGGGGGGGGGCGGGAGAGGGTGAGAGAAAGAGACAGACAGAAAATCAGACAGACAGACATATAGACAAACAAAGAGAGAGAGAGAGAGAGAGAGAGAGAGAGAGAGGAGAGAGAGAGAGAGAGAGAGAAAAGACAGAGAGACAGACAGACAGACAGACAGACAGATATGCAAGCAAAGAGCGACAGACAGACAGACATATATGCAAACAGACAAGAAAAAGAGACAGACAGACAAACAGACAGACAGACAGACAGACAGAGACAGAGAGACAATTTTTAAAAAAAATGTCAAGTTTTCCCCCATATTGCTATTGGTGTCGCGGCCTCATTCAGAGTATGTCGGTATACGGCTCTTCATTTAGTGTGGTCATCTCAATTATATCACTGTAACACCCCAAAAGTACTCCCCTTGGTCCAGAAGTAGTCCCCCCTGTTGACAACTTTGTAAACAAATGTTTGTTTTCTGTAACTATCGTGTAACGCTGATTCCTTTAGACAGGGGAGTACTTCTGGTACCAGTCCCACCTGACCCACCCTCGGCACCAGAATGACTCCCGGGAGTAACTTTGGCCGGTCCCAGAAGTACCCCCCTTCCATATCTCCTATATTAATGTGTTCAACGTCGTTATTTACTGATCATAAACTCATACATGGACATTCTGTCTGAATCAACATTGAAATATAATCCAAATCAACTTTAGGGGTAGTACTTCTGGGCCGGTCCCAGAAGTACCCCCCTTGCACATTTCCTTTTAGTAATGTTTTCAGGATTATTATTTACTTGTTATAAACTCATACACGGACATTCTACCAAAATCAACATTGAAATATAGTCTGAATCAGCTTTAGGGAGTACTTCTGGGCCGGTCCCAGGAGTACCCCCCTTGCATATCTCCTTTATTAATGTGTTGGGGGTTGTTATTTACTGGTTATAAACTCATACATGGACATTCTATCTGAATCAACATTGGAAACGAGTCTGAACCAACTTTAGGGGGAGTTCTTCTGGGCCGGTCCCAGAAGTACCCCCCCCCCCTCCTTGTATATCTCCTTTATTAATGTGTTCAGGGTTGTTATTTACTGGTTATAAACTCATACATGGACATTCTATTTGAAACAGCCCTGATGTGGCCCTCTGCGGTCGGCTGGGCTATAAGCAACATTATCCTATCTTATTCTATTTGAATTAACATAGACGTATAGTCTGAATCAACTTTAGGGGGACTACTTCTGGGCCGGTCCCAGAAGTACCCCCCTTGCATATCTCCTTTATTAATGTGTT
>CM031610.1:68088620-68123620 GCA_018398815.1 Conus ventricosus
ATTATGTCAGCCTAATGTTGTTGTTTTTGTTGCTGCCAGACACTTAAATAGTAATGTCTTCTGACTAGTAAGAAGATTTTTGGGCATTTGTATTCTACGTTGAAAGTAATACAGAAACGGTTGTCAACCATGCTGGTTAAAGGGAAGCAACGCAGTACAAAGCAACATTGGCCAAAATTAACCCCTTTTGACAAACAAAATTAACGCACAAAACAGCAAAAATTGGCGTAACCATTATTTTAAAATGGGGTTTCCGTGCAAAATAAGATAGGGTGATCATGAATATAGATATTTACATTCTCTCCCTAGTCTAAGTATAGCCTTTAATCAACTAGGTCAAGTGATCTTTGTGAGATCGTTTGTCCTAGTTTACTGCACTGCTTTGTAGGTCAAGTGATCTTTGTGAGATCGTTTGTCCTAGTTTACTGCACTGCTTTGCAGGTCTTACAAAGATCTTGCATCTTACAAAGATCACTTGTCCTAGTTTACAAGGTTGGCAATTAGGTTAAACGATCTTGTGAGATCATTTAACCTAGGCCGCTTCTAACCAGGCTCAAATTATACACTTTTAGGATTAATACATATACTGTGCAAACTGAAAGCTTTTTAATTCTATGGTGTTTATGCATAAGTGTGACTGTTATTAAAATTGTTTTTTATTCAAGCAGAATAGTTTTAAAGGTTAAACAACAACTGTGCTTTAAAGTACTTTTTAGTGGCTACTTTGTACAATATTCATATTAAAAGCTTTAACAAATTAAACACAAAAACACAACTTTTAATAATCAATTCTCTCTCACTAATCTGTAAATAGATAATTTATTCAGGGGAGGTAATTACATTTTATAAATAATTAAAGGGAGACAAAACACTTTCATTATCATTGTTTTGCTTATTTTGATTATTAATGATTACTCTGTGCGTGTGTGAACAAGGATGGTAGAAATCAATACTCTACAATCTACTGCCAGAGAGCGGAAAACCAGGGGTAAAAATAGGCCTCAGCAGCCTATTGATCGCTTGGCGGAGCGCGTTTCAGTGTGTTGCAGGCCCATGCTGCGGCTTACTTATTTTTTAATTGTTGTTTTTATTCTGGTTTAAAAAATGAAGCCCGAAGTAGTTACAGAGCTTAGTAACATATACAGAATTCGGGAGGAGGAGAGGAAGTAGGGGACTGATAAAGATCAGTTAAAGAGCATGTTTGAAGAATTAATTACTGATCTTTTTGAACGCATAGATATACGAGAAAGCGTGAAGCAAGCCATCAGTAAAATACCAGATTCTTGGCCCCAACCGGTTATAAAGTTGTTTGCCATTTTAGTTCATAATATGGCTCCTGAAGATGTTAATCTGACTGTTTCTACTGACTCTGAAGGAGTAGCTATTCACTTTAATGAAGATCAGGTTTTACGATTCGAAAAGACTATGAATAATAGCTGAATTTACAATTACAATTATTTTTTTAATTTATTTTAGATTTAAAAATGGCTGCCGAACTCAGTGAATCTGATTTAAAGAATTGTAATGAACTATTTGACGAAACAATGAAAGTACTAAACATTGATTTTAGTGAATTTGGTTTTGAGAATGATGTAAACAATATAATAAAAGATCATAGTGAACTATTTGACGAAGCAATCAAAGTGATGAACATTGACAGTAGTGATTCAGAAAAAGCTAAAATATTAGCAGGTGTTATTGTAAGGTTAACATGTCTTGAAGTGTTGCAACGCTTGGGTGAAGAATAAAAGCGTGTTTTACTTACTTTTATTTACATTTATTTTTTTTAATTTACGTAAATATTGTGGCTTTAAAAATGACGACCACAAGTAAATTCGAAGATGGAAAACTATATATGATGGAAGAAATAGTTGGTAGTGACAAACAATTAAGCAATACGTTTAGTGAAGTAGACATGGACATCATTACCCCTACAAACGTTCATGAAAGCGTGACACATGCTATCTCTAAAATCCCAGAGTTTCTTCAGGTGGAGCCACCAGTAAAAGTGCTGTTGGCCGTTCTGATTGATTATATAATGCCTGACGGCAATAACATGGAAGTCTGGGTTTCAATTAAACAGAAAGAAGTAATCAGTTACCACGACTTATGAACTCTGACTGGGCTGACTACATGCTTACACAGTTTAACCATGCAAGTGAGGAGGCAAAGTTAAGGGGTTCTGGCTGGTCTGAAGGGACAGTCCTTGAAATCAGATTGAAACAAAGAAAGTTCTATCCTATAGTTGGCAATTCTTACCTTCCTCTCCCAAAAGAGTTAGAGTTAAAACGAGCAGTCTTAAACATACATAATTCTGACAGCATGTGTTTTATGTGGTGTGTTTTAGCGCATTTACATCCTGTTAAAAATCATGCAAACAGAGTATCTAATTAATAATATAATAATGTGCGGACTTCTATAGCGCGGTTTCGCGGTCTACGACCGCGCTCACCGCGCTTTACATGAAGACATAAAAAGGTACAACATACACGAAATATATAAGCTTTTGTCACCGTGAACAATAACGTAAAAGCATTTAAATGAACAAGCAAATTAGAACAATAAAATTCACACACATAAGATTTATAGCTCATTTGTAAAACGATATGTCAACAAGGACAACTCGTTCGACACACACACACACGCACGCACGCACGCACACACACACACACACACACACACACACACACACACACACACACACACACACACACACACACACATACACACACACACACACACACACACACAGCAATATGACAAGATATAAAATGACTGATTACCTAATGTTTTGTTTTAAAACAAGGACATTAATAAAGATGGGTGTTTATTTTGAATCATAATGCAGTTTAAATAAATATGTTTTAATGCCTTTTTAAAAGATGATTTTGGCTGAACATAGCGGATAGATTTGGGCAGTGAATTCCATTGTCTTGGGGCAGCAAATGAAAAAGAACGTTCGCCAAAAGTCTTTGTGCGAGTCCTCGGAATGCACAAAGTCAGATGATCTGTAGACGAACGGAGTGGTCGGGATGGTGAGTAAATGCATAGCAGATCGGAAAAATAAGCTGGAGAAGACTTTGAGAAGAAATCATGGCAAAGGAGGGATAGCTTATACTGAATGCGTGCTTCAATTGGCAACCAGTGTAGGGTTTGCAACAAAGGTGTAACATGATCTCTTTTTTTAGCCTTAAATACTAGTCTTGCAGCTGAATTTTGCACCTTTTGTAGCTTATCTATAGATCTTTTAGGGCATCCCGCTAAAAGGGCGTTGCAATAATCAAGTCTAGAGAGGACAAAGGCACAGACTAATGTTTTTGTTGCTGCTATTGTGAGGTAGTGACGAATAGAACTAATCTGGCGTAGAGCTGCATAAGCTGATTTGCAAATGTGCGATGTGTGCCTGTCAAGTGATAAGTCATCAGATATAATGAATCCTAGGTTGCGTGCAAAAGGGGAGAGCGCAATATCAAAGTTTCCAATATGAATATTGGATGGTTTAGGACAGTGTAAGAAGGATTTCTTCGAGTGAATGAGAAGTGCCTCAGTTTTATCATCATTTAACTTCAATTTATGTTCAGTCATCCAAGATTTTACCTGACTAATACAATTTTGCATATTCTGTATATTTTTATCTATTTCCACTGGCTGACAAGAGCTGTAAAGTTGGGTGTCATCTGCATATGACAAGTTAGAGATGGACTGTCGTTCGATAAGAGCATGGAGAGGTTTTGTATACATAATAAATAGGACAGGACCCAGTACTGAGCCCTGGGGAACGCCAAAAGATAATGGTTCTGCCTCAGATAAGGAGTCATTTATGATGACAGACTGTGTGCGGTTTGTTACGTAGCTCTGAAACCAAGACAAGGCTGTTCCAGAAATGCCATAATGACAATGGAGAGTGTGAACAAGGAGAGAGTGATCAATAGTGTCAAAAGCTGCACTTAAGTCAAGCAAAGTCAACAAAGATACATCGCCACAATCCAGGGCAGACAGAATATCATTGGTGATCTTGATCAGTGCCGTCTCAGTGCTGTGCGAGGGTCGGTAAGCAGACTGGCTAGGGCTGAGCAAAGAGTGTGTGTTTAAATAGTCAAAGAGCTGATCAAGAACAACTTTCTCAATAACTTTTGACAAGAATGACAGGTTTGATACTGGACGATAGTTCTTTAAAATATTTTGATCTAGGGATGACTTTTTCAATAGGGGTTTGACTACAGCGGCCTTAAGTAATGATGGGAAACAGCCTGACAATAGACTTTCATTTACAATGTGGGTAAGGGTTGGGAGTAATTCGTCAAGACATTCAACCAGCAAAGGAGTTGGGATAGGGTCAAGAGAGCAACTGGTAGGTTTTGCCTTTAAAATGATTTTTCTGAGATCACTCTGTGATACAGAATTAAACATGTCAAAGTTAGAAACCACCACAGAATCAGAATTACAGGAGCCTATGGAGAAGGAGCCGCTTAGATGATCAAGTTTGGAACGAATATCAGAGATCTTTGATGTAAAATAATCACTAAAAACTTTTGGAAGCTGACTGAGGGGGGACGAAGTGGGAAGGGGCGAAGACTTAACGTTGCCCAGAAGTTTACCACACACTTTAAATAACTGTTTGACAGACTTACTCTCTATGACCTGAGCACTGTGATAAATAGTTTTTGCCTTTTCAACAATTCTTGTAACTTTTCTTTTTGCAGTGGTATAAATCTGATTAAAAACAGTAAGCCCAGTTCTATTCTTTCTTCTCTCTGCATGGCGTCTCTCTCTCTTTGCCTCCCTGAGCTCCTCCTTGACACTGGGATACCATGGAGCAGAATGTCCGGCCTTGACCTTATAGCGAGTGACAGGAGCATGTTTATCCAGCACATTACGCAGAGTGGAGTCTAACTGTTCCACTAAGGGGCACAGATCAGGCGATACGGTCGAAGAAATGTCGTGCTTGAAGGCTTCTTTGTCCAAGGCACGTAAGTTGCGGGCCTCTTTGTAGATGACAGGAGCTGGGGGAGTCTCTAAGAGGAGATCACAAAGAACGCAAAAATGGTCGGAGCTGAGTTCCTGTGACACTGAAGTGGATTGAACAATGTTATCTTGAGGTCGGAACATAACCCAGTCAATAATATGTCCACGGTTATGGGTGGGTTGGGACACTGATTGAGCAAAAGAAAACATGCTCAAAAAATCAATCATTTTTGCCGTATTTGCACGGTGTGGTTCATTAAAATGAAAATTCACATCACCAAGAATAACTGTATTAGTTTTGCAGCTATTGCTAAAATCAAGCAAATCAGGAAATTCCTGTAAAAACAATAGATCTGTTAATTTATTTTTGACACTAGGAAAAGTACGATAAATGCACCAGAAATGAACGGTATTTTGCTGTGATGAAAACACTACCTGCACAACCTCAAACGATATGTGAGGGAAGGGGAAGGTGATGTTAAATGTGAGGTAGCCCGCCAAGTCATCTTTATACACAACAGCAAGACCCCACCATGGTAAGAGCGTGGGAACGACCTGACAGAGTAACCATATGGCGCTAGGTCAACACACTTAGCCTCATCACCTTTCTCTTTAAACCAGGTTTCTTGCACAAACATCATATCAATGTGGTGGTCCAAAATAAATTCACATACAGCTACACGTTTTTCTTGAGGACCAAGAGACTGAGCATTAAAGGAAGCGATGCGAAGGTGTTTGTTAGCTTGCCGTGTAATGGAGTGAGATAGAGGAATATGAATGAGATTTGAAGATATCATACTGATACGCTTGCGGCGTCTCTCACAAGTATCAACAGTCGATGATGTAGCAAACACATGTCTAGCGATAACAGCAGAATGACGACTCTGAGCTGCCGTCTGAGGAGAAGACATCTTGGGGGGCCGTATGGAAACTATAGTTTTAATGGCCCTCTGTTTTCTCTTGCCTCCACGTCGAGTTCGTTTCCGTGGTAAACAAGCACCTATGCCCACCTTTCGCAATCGAGCAACAAGGTCAGGGGTCAGGGGTGAAGGTCCAACGGCAAGCAGTTGACTGCGGGAATACACATAGGGAGGAGGAACACTGCGCTCATCTTGACGAAAGCTGCCCACCTGTCCACAACCGTTTGACACTGCGTTTTTCACGTGCACAGGAAAATTGGGAGGGAAGATAAATGGCGGGCTGGCACAGTTTAAAAGAAAAGCACACGCTAAAAATGAAATGGAAAACACAGAAAATCTGACGTAAAATAAAGCACGTTGATAAATCCATTGGGTGAACGTATAATTATGAACAATATAAGCAAGAGCTGAACTTTGATATCATAACCTTTCCAGTGAGTATAGAAAGTATATCTCAGTTTGAAGAGCAAAACAAACCAATCACCGTAAACGTATACACATGGTCTGTAGTAGACAATCTAGTACCTCTAAGGATTTCCTCTAAGGATGAAGAGAGAGAACGCCATAATAAGGCAATGGAAGATTTAGCCAAGGCAAGAGACGGTTACGAGAAAAGACGAATTGCTCACTTAGACTTTATTAATAAAAAGTTAAGAGAACATGGACATGCAGAGCAAACATTAACAGACGTTGATGCCGCAATGAATGAGTATAACATAGTGACAGAAATAAGTTTCTACAGCGGGGGGGCCACCTGCGCAGAACAGTCCTGACTTTTATGAACCATCTGAGAACATAAGACTGCATAGATAGTATATATTGCAGATGCATGACCTCAGTCAATCATATGCTCACTTCTTGTGTAAAATAAAATGCATTTAACATAAGTGACACTACGAATTACAAAATATATTATTCTCCTAAGGTATTGGAAAGGAAGACAGCTATTGAAAAAACTAAGTAAAGCGGCTAGAGTGATCATTAATCATATGCGAAAGACTGGCTTTTCAAAACCAAGCAATTATGCAAATATATCTCCTGCCCCGAAAAGAATAATAGGCCTAGATTTGTTACTTCAGTTCCAAATGAACACCGGTACCGCACCAAATGGCCTTGCTGAAACTTCCACATGACAAAGTTAGTAGAAAAAGTTAAGTATGCTCTGACAGTTGTTGACAGGCATCAAGATACAAGACTCTGAACCATAATCAAGATAAAAGCTCAACTGCTGTGCTGTGGCATTACAACAAATATACATGCGAGGCACAATAAAGTAACCAAGGAATGATTCCAGTTGCTGATGGAAAAGATTTAAAAGGCTCTGTAAACCCACTGTTTTTTAAAACATCATGTATACAGTTAATAGAGGGATCCCAGGCACCACATCGATCACAAGCCCTAGTAGAAAACATTAATAAGAATCTAGCTGAATGCCTGTTTAACCTATCAATATCACAGTGAAATTCTGGACACTACTAAGTACAGAGCATGCAACTACATAATGGGTTAGGAGATTGCCTTCTGTCTACGAGCCATGAGCCAATGAAGAATTTAAAGCAACAGGCGCTTAAACCCAAAAACGCCCCCAAACAAAAAAAAATACCAAATTAAAAAAAATAGCATTACTGAAGATGCCCAAAGTAATCAAAAACTCTTGCCGTTTGGTTAAATAAGAATACTTGTAATGCTCCAGGAGAGCAGAAGGCGATTGTTTAGAATAAGATCAACAGATCCAAATGGAACGTAGACGTAAATGAAGTAGAAAGATCATTAAAACACCCCCTCCCGTGTATTAATTAAGCTAGACTCACTCTTCTAAAAAGCCTCCCCTAAAAGATCGTTTGTTCGTTAAGATCTGCAAGTTGTCCCGCCAAACACAGTGAGTTTAACAAAAAAAAAATTAGTTTTTATTTTTGCTAAACATATTTTGTTGTAATCTTGATTTTTTGGCCTATATTTGGGTTTAACTGATCATGGTTATATCTTCACTGTTCTGTTTAATTGCATCAGTGTCTACCCAGTCGTGAAGTAACAGTCTTCTCCACTCTCCTTTTTGAAGTTCAATCAATTTTTTGTCATCTATAATCCTCGACCATCGGCCATAAGCTCTGAAATACATCTCCAAATGTTTCATTTCTGTAATGATTGCTTTTCTTAATCTTAAAGAACAAAGATTTGCTGATCTAGCAACCATACAGTGTGCTTTTTGTACTTTTATAGTTAATTTTTTTAAAACAGCACTTACAATCATAGACTAGGCGCCTATACCTAAACCAAGCCCCTCTAATTCAAAGAGGGGGCGCTGATCCATCAACCCCAGTAGCTAAAAGCGCAACACTATACCCAGCACATACGCTAGTCTACAGCTGAGGAGCCAGTAATTACATAAGAAAAGTATTTAAAGCATTAGCATTTTCTTTCTAGTAACCCAATACTTATCCATCGCTTTCTATTCCTTTTGAAGTACATTATTATGCACAAACCAAAACAGTTTTACCACCAATATTAATCATTTTAATTTTTAAAAATGTTCTTATAAATCCTCTGTGCAGCACATCACCAACAGAGTAAAACGCAATAGAATCAACATACATAAAGAAAAAAAAGTCGAGTACTGTTATTTGGTCTTTGTCAACATTCACAGTAACCATGTCGATGAAACCAGGGGGTTTATTCATCTCCGTTTTTAGAAAATGCAATAACGATCTTAAGAAGGGTCATCAAGTTTTCAGCCTATTATTTGTACTCCCCTTGCACAACACATGTTCTGCAAACTAGAATTAGACTCTCCAGGGTAAGTCATAAAACAAAATTAACAGTAGCAGTACAAGGCATTGGTGGTTTTGGAATAAATCTATGGGTTACAGTGTCCTTCCCTCACTTCAACTAAGGACTTCTCTTTCTGCATCAGCACATATCAAGATTTATAGGTATCTAATTACAATCTTCTTTTTCCTGTGTGTTCCTGAACGAGACTTTAAGGGCCTGCATTCAAGCCTTTTCTGAATTGTGTGTTTTTGTTTTTTTTATCAAGTATACTGGCTTTGTAATCAAATTAAATCCCAGCTATTTCAGCCGCCAGACCCAGTTATTCTCTTGTACTATATAGCCAGAATCATATTGCCGTAATCATTTGTTTTTCTAGATTTCTGTATTTGTTTCAGTTTAGGATATTGCTGTCGTTTTTGTCTCAATTTCTGTTCGTTGTAAACCCCCAACACTCTGTGTATTCAAATCCATAACATTTCCTATCACCCTTATTAGATCAAACTCGGCAGTTCTGCTGGTCTTTAGCTCAACTGCAACGCCTTTAGGAGCTAGCTGCACTTTTGATTCAGGCCCCCGAGACATTCTTTTTAAATTTAAAAATTAAAAAAACAAACGTATAAACTGGGGGGTCAGTCGTAAGCAAAGCTAAGCGTGCTTAGATTTTCTAACAGTATCTTTTATTTTTTAAACTTCATCCTTTTTCCCTTATATATAAATTTTCACTAAACATTCTTCAAAACTATCTTTGTCCTAGTTAAAATATACAACAGATATTAACTGCGATCTAAAGTCTTTTAAAGACAGCATTGAGTTTTGAGTTAAGAGCCCACAGAAACTAAGAGCGTGAACGGCCACAAAAGGCTAGCTTTGACAGAGCTTTCTTTTTTAACAATGTCTCGTTCAGCTTAACATCATCAATAAAAACATGTTTCAGTTCCCCTCAACTAGTCTAAAGTATGTTCTAAATACAGTCGCTCAGTTTGTCGCTAGGATCAACTAAAAATATATATCGTCTGTGCAAATAAACTTCCTTTCTTGTAAGACTTGTTTGCTTAATGGTTTTGCAGAATATAACAATGTACCGTAATGAAACTGTATAATGTTTTGTAACAAATCAAGTAACGGAAGACAGTTACCCACACCCCATAATCCCGCATGAAACGAGAACAGTGCGGATCTTTAGGCAAAAACTTCAAACTAAATCCAACTGTTTTTTTAATAGTTTTATTTCTTCTGCATTTAATAAGCCACGTCTGTTAGCCTGTTTTCTTCAATTAATCACTGAGCATCACAAACCATAAAAACATCATATGATTGACTATTCCGTCTGCCTTTCTTGTGAATAGATATCTTTTTATACTATCTTGCCCTACCCCTTCTCCAATCCTCCAAACAATCTGAATTGTCAATGTAGAATCTAAAATCCAACCCACAGCCCAACATTTATTATTAAAGTAGTCATCGATTCTACATCATAAATCAAGTTTTTTTAACATACCACGATCAACGCAGATCACTTTGCCTAACCTCCAGCATACACTTTCTATATTCACAAAGTGTTGGTGCGGTAAAATCCGCGACCTGAATACAACTGATCAGACTTGCCATTTATTGCACAGACAACCTCTCAAATTTTGGATATAAACGCTTCTGATACTCTATGAAAAAGAGTTGTTTCTTCAGTATAACAAGAACACAAATTCCTTGAAAAGATAAACATAGACTGATTTAGATGTATGGAGGCCAAGAGCGACGAGTTTCTATTTTCTGTAGTGGAGTGTATAACTCTTTCAATTAAATAACCGTTTACTTTTATACTGGGTTAAGATTGTTCAGGCCAGTTCGTGGTAAGACAACATCAAACTCAAGAGAAATGTCCCGCTGACTGTGTTATTTAGCTAAAGGGTCTTCAACAGACGACAGAATCGCAAGGATTAAAAGTCAGTTCATAAGTAATTTTTTCTTTTAGTGCGCCTTGGGTAAAATGGCATATGCGTCTTAACAGCTCAAAAACTAGAGGGATTCAAAATCTGTTGCCAAATGCTTCTGCTACTTGCCATCACCTTAACATCATTCCTTTGCAACCTTCCGCTTTAAGCCAGTGCTTGAGACCGTTGGACTTTGTATTCCCTGAAAACTTCTCTTTTCTTTCTTTTTATGTAGCCATAGTCCGAATAGAGGGCAAAATGTCTCTTCGCCTGAGAAAAACAAAGACTTCTTCTGCCCCTCCATTTGATTGATATATTTTTAACGATTCCTGCCCAAATACGCAACACAGTAGCATTAAGATCCCTGTCGATTTAATATCTATTTTGAATGATAGTTTTAGCAGTGGCCTGGCATTATAACACCGTCACGCAAAGGAACAGGGAACTTAACTGTTAAAACATTTCGCATGCTGAACTGTTTGATGGGTAATTACACTAATTACAGTCTGCCTTATACTTTTACGGCCATGGGTTCCTTCTCTATCTGCATGGATCGAGGTCACAACCCTATATTCATTATTTATAAAACAAAAAAGAATATAATAAAAAATATATGAACTTTTGACGTATTGATCCTGTAGGTGGAGAAAAAGACATCCCCCCCCCGCCTGCTAGGCCCTTCATTGAAAAAAGAAACAGAATTAGCGCCTTCATTGCGTGAAGAACTTGAAAGAGCAGCAAAGTTCTTTATCCCTTCCTTAGAAGAACAGAAACCCCCCTTCAAGTTAGGCGCATCTCGTGCAGACATTTAAACAAATAAGAATTAACTCATTCTACATAAGCTTAGGCATAGCCGCCAGAAGGCCATAGTCCTTTTGATTTAAATGGATAAAAGCAACCATCTTTATATAAAACTAGCAGAGGAAAATTTGTAAGAGTTACTATCAAAGCCAGACCCAACTTAAGTTTTTTTAAAACTAAACACAATTAAGACAGAGGATTACCTGTGCCGACCAAGGCTATTAAACATATAAATAAGGCCTAGGCTGTTCTTCTTTACAGACTTGGGGGCAAGAGATGCCAACACGATCTAAATATGACATGAACTCTTTTTCAAGATTTCGGACCAAGAATAATTGATGCGCAACCGAATGGAGACAGTTTTAATGAGGAAACAGTCAGAAAAAACATTAGAAACAATGACAATTCTCATTCCTATGCGTGACCTCCTAGCTCTTAATGACGCCTAAAGTCAATAAGAGGCGAACTAGAAACCAATTTAGCAAAACCTTGGCGGCTAGAAGAATAGATAGAGAAGAAAAAAAGCTTGCTGATCAGATATAACAATTTAGGCAGAAGAAAAGGCTATAATACAGCAGAAAATACGGATTTCATGAAAGAAAGGCAGCCAGGATAGAAATGCGGTCTACTAACAGAGCGCATCTAGCATCACAAACAAGCAACTAAAGAAAACTATAAACAATTACTTCATGAAAACACTAGGTACGCACAAAAGAAAAAGGACTCTGTTCAGGGAACCGGGGAAAACAATAGTAAGTCTATTAACAGCTGTAGGGTTTGCTAACTCTACACTCGTTTCTGCTTAAACAGAGGTGCGCCAAAGGACAGTAGCTCCTTCCGAACAACCTCAGCAGTTCAAAGAATGGAATAGAAAACAATTGCATCATCGAGCACAACCAATTAAATAAGTTAGCCGCCAAAGCGCTTGATGCACTCCTGGCATAATAGGCAAGTATGTTAGCTGGGGATTGTCTACTATAGTCAAGTAGCTGTTATATGTCTGACCAAGCTTGGACGTTTAGAGTGCTAGCTGCTGGATTAATTTTTAGTGAAATAAAGTAGGCAAAACCAGTAAAAGTTAAAAAACAACAAGGGCTTTCTTTTCACTAGTTGTGACTGTCAGGTGTGAGGTACATTAACAGGCGGTGTGCTTTCTGGTTCTGACTGCTTCTGCTGTGGGGGGCATTATAGCTGGATCGCTTTCTCATAGCTAAGTACCTTTTTTTTAAATGGAATGAAGCAGCTTGTGTTTAAACCTTGATGTGCCCTAATTTTTGGTCGTCTCCAGCTATGAGATTTCATTTGTTATAATCCTGTATCAATTGCCACTCTGTAGTCTAAGGTCAGAGGGAAGCATGTATAATCCATGCCAACAACGATCAACCTTTGACCTACATGTTGCAAGAACGTCTTGATACCTTTGTATGGCGTGCAGGCAATCAACAGCAGAAGATTAATAGATCTTCTAAATTGGCTATAAATTGTTTCCTGGCGTCAAAGCCTGATATTGATCTACAATGCTAGACCTTGGTCTGTGCATGTGCTCCTAATAAACCCAAACGTAACATGTTATACCGTAAGGAGTCATTAATCTTGCACTCCCTGCATCGTATGACCTTTACTTTCATCTAAAAAAATGATGCCCAAGCATAGGGACTTTTTGTTCTATTGGAATCCCAATCGAACTTGTTTTTGGTTGAAAAGAGGTGAGGCCAGTCAGTAGTCATAATTATATTCTCTTTGCAACACCCACAAATACACTGTGTCTTACCCATGATTGCGGTCTAACTTTTGATCTAAAGTCAGTTGAAGATTAATGTTAAATTCATTGCAAATTCTTTCATATGCATTAGTCCATGCTTGCCGTGTAATGGAGTGAGATCGAGGAATACTGAATGAGATTTGAAGTTTTATCATACTGATAAGCTTGCGGCGTCTCTCACAGTCTCAACGAGTCGATGATGTAGCCAAAACACATGTTAGCGATAACAGCAGAATGACGACTCTGATGTGCTGCCGTCTGAGGAGAGACATTTGGGGGCCCGTATGGAAATATAGTTTTACTGGCCCTCTGTTTTCTCTTGCTCCACGTCGAGTTCGTTCTCCGTGGTATACATGCCTATGCCCACTTCGCAAATCGAGGCACCACAAGGTCAGGGTGACAGGGTGAAGGTCCAACGGGCAAGCAGTTGACTGCGGGAATACACAATAGGAGAGGGCAACACTGCGCTCATCTTGACGAAAGCTGCCAACCTGTCCAACAACCACGGTTGACACTGCGTTTTTCTCGTGACAGGGAAAATTGGGAGGAAGATAAAATGGCGGGGCTTGGCACACGGTTTAAAAGAAAAGCACACGCTAAAAATGAAATGAAAAACACAGAAAATTGACCGTAAATAAAGCCCGCTTGCTAAATCCATTGGGTGAACGTTATAATAGGAACAATATAAGCAAGAGCTGAACTTTGATATCATAACCTTTCCAGTGAGTATTATAGAAAGTATATTTCAGTTTGAGAGCAAAAAACCAATCACGGTAAACGTATAACATGGTCTGTAGTAGACAAACTAGTACCTCTAAGGATTTCTCTAAGCGATGAAGAGATAGAACGCCATACTAGGCATGGAAGATTTAGCCACGGCATGAGACCCCGGTACGAGAAAAGGGACGAATTGCTACTTAGACTTTATTATTAAAAAGTTAAGCGAACAGGGACTGCAGGAGAATCATTTTACAGCGTTGATGCCGCACTGAATGACGTATTATTAGTGTAGGAAAGAAGTTTCTACAATCGCACCGCCAGAACCTGTCTGACTTTTAAGAACCATTGAGGAACAGAAGACTGCAGAGATAGTTTTTATTGCATTTGGCATGACCTCTGTCTATCGCGTTGTCACTTTCCTTGCTGTAAAATAAAAATGCATTTAAAATATGGACATTACGAAGTACAAAATATATTATTCTCCTAAGGGTATGGAACGGAAAGGGACTGCTATGAAACTAAGTAAGCTGCCTTAAAGAAGTGTCTGAATCAGATGCGAAAGTTGGCTTATCAAATCAAGCAAATTGGCAATTATTTGCCTGCCGAAAGATAGTAAGGCTAGATTTCGTTAACTCAGTTCAAATGACAACCGGGTTCCCACCCATAATGGACTAGCTGTATCTTCCCACATGACAAAGTTAGTAGAAAAACGTTTTACGTCATGCTTGACAGTTGTTGACATGTCTTCAAGTTACAAAGGACGCTGCAACCTTTAAAGATAAAAGCTCAACCTGCTGTGGCTTGTGGCTTTACAACAAAATATACAGCGAGGCCCAATAAAGTATCCAGATGATTCAAGATTGAGGAAGGAAAAGAGTGTAAAGGCTCTGTAAACCAAACTGTTTTTAAACACATCATGTTACGTTAAGAGCAGGGATTCCCAGGCAAACCATCGCTCACAAGCCTGTAGAAAACTTTAATAGAATCTAGCTGAATGCCTGTTTACCTATCATTATCACAGTGAAATTTATGGACCATACGAAGTACAGAGCATGCAACACGAATGGGTTAAGGATATTGCCTGCAGTATTACCGTGCCCATGAACAATGAAGAATTTAAAGCCAACAGGCCTTAAACCAGTAAACGCAATCATATAAATAAAAATAGCATTACTGAGATGCACAAGCGTAATCAAAAAGTCTTTGCGTTTGGGTTAAAAGTAAAGATACCTGTATGCTCTGGAGAGGCTGAAGGCGCGATGTTAGAATTAGAGCTACGATCCATATCGGGAAGTTAGACGTATATGACGTTGAAAGAACATGAAAACACCCCTCCCGTGTATTATTTAAGAGAGACTCTTCTTCTAAAAGCTGCCCCTAAAAGATCGTTTGTTCGTTGAAGAGCTGCAGTTGTCGCCAAACAAGTGAGTTAACAAAAAAAAAATAGTCGTTTATATTTTATTTTATATTATTTTTTTTTATTTATTATATTTTTTTTGCTACACTTATTTTGTTGTTAACTTGTTTTTTGTTTGGCCTATTTTGGGTTTTAACTGATCATGTGTTTGTTTTTCAATGTTTTATTTCCCACACCGCCCCCAACCTCACTGTTTAATGGCATAGTGTTACCTGTCGTGAAGTAAAAGTCTTTCGCCACTCCTTTTGTAGTTCAATTTTTTGTCATCTTACTCCTCACCATCGCCCATAAGCTTCTGAAATTCTTCGTCCATGGTTGTTTTATTCTGTATGATTAGCCTTTTTCTTTACTCTTAATGAACAAAGTTTGCTGATGCTAGGCAACAATAGCATTGTGCTTTTGTAAGTTCGGAGTTAATTTTTTTTAAAAAGCACTTTCAATCATAGACAGGGGCCTTTACCTAAACCACGGCCCCTAATGCTAAAGAGGGGGCGCTCCAACCCAGTAGCTTAAAAGGCAAACTAGACCAGCAATTACGCTAGCTCAGTGAGGAGCCAGTAATTACATAAGAAGAGTATTTAAAGCTTTGCATATTTCTTTCTAGGAAACCCGTACTTATCCAAGTCGCTTTTCTATTTCCTTTTGAAGTTCAGTTATTTGCCTCTACATTATCTGTCTGGTACCTCCATTTTTAATCAATTAATATTTTGTAAAAATGTTCTTATTAATCCTTCTGCCAGCACTTCACCTAACAGAGTAGACACGCCCAATAAAATCAACTTACTTAATGAAAATAAAGTCGTAGGACTGTTTAGTTTCGTCTTTGTACATTCACTGTAACCTTGGTCTGATGATACAAGGGGGTTTATTTCATCTCGTTTTAGTAATTGCAACTAACGAGTCTTAGTGGGGCTCTAAGTTTTCAGCTTTATTGTAATCCCGTGCTTACACATGTTCTGGCAAATAGAATTTAGCTCTCAGGGGTAAGTAATAAACAAAATTTAAAGTAGCAGTACTAGGCAATTGGTGGTTTTGGGAATAAATTTAGGGATACTGTGTCATCCCCTCACTTCAAAATGGACTTCTTTCTGCTCAGCACATATTCAAGTTTATAGGTATCTATTACAATCTGCTTTTTCTGTTGTGTTACTGGAACGCGACTAGTTAAGGGGCATGCATTCATAGCTTCTGAAAATTGTGTGTTTTTTTTTTATTATCAAAGTATACTTTGGGGCTTTTTGTAAGTCAAATTTAAACAATCAGTTTATTTCAGACGCAAGACCCAGTTATTCTCTTTTCTATAAGCCTGTATTCTTATTTGCCGTAATCAGTTGTTTCTAGATTTCTTATTTGTCTCTAGTTTGGATATTCTGTCGTTTTTTTGTCTTCAATTTCTGTTCGTTTGTAAACCCATCTCTGTGTTTCAACTCCATAAACATTTCCTATTACCTTATTAGATAAAGATCGGCTGGTGTCTGCTAGGTCTTAGCTAACTGCAACGCCTTTAAGGCGTAGTCTGCACTTTAGATCTGGCGAGACATTCTTTTTAATATTAAACTAATAATAAACAATCGTTATTAAATGGGGGGTCCCAGTCCCCCCGTCAGCAAAGCGTAGCGTCGCTTAGATTTTTCTAACAGCTCTTGTATTTTTTTAAATCATCTTTGTCCTTATTATATAATTTTAACTTAAAACATTCTTCCAAACTATCTTTGTCTTTGTCTAAATTAATACAACCGATTTTAATGCGATCTAAAGTCTTTTTAAGACAGCATTGTATTTTTGAGTTAAGACCCAACAGAAACTAAGGTCGTGACGGCCATATAAAAGGACAGCTGTGACAGCGCTTTTCTTTGGTGTATTTTAACCAATGTCTCGTTCAGCTGAACACATATCATCAGATAATTATACAGTGTTTCTAGTTCCCTCAATTAGTCTCTAGTAGTTTTTATACAGTCGCTCTGTTTGTAGCTAGGATCAACTAAAAAATATATTATCGTCTAGTGCAAATAAACTTCCTTCCTTTGTAAGATTGATGTGTTAATGGTTGTGCTGAATATACCCAATGTTAATCGTAATGAAACCTGTATATGTGTTTGTAACAAATCAAGTACGAAGACAGTTTTCCACTCCCAGTATCCCGCAGATAAAGAGAACAGTGCGGATCCGAAAGGCCCAAAACTTCAAGCTAATCCATTGTTTTTAATAGTTTATTTCTCTGCATTTTAATAAGCCACGTCTGTTAGCTGTCTTTCTTAATGTATAACTGAGCATCACAAAACCATAAAAACAGGCATTTGTATTGGAGCGTTTACGTCAAGCTTTCTTGTGAATATTTCTTTTTATTACTATCTTGCCTGCCCCTTTCTCCACTTCCAAACAATATGTTGTCAACTGTTAGCTCTAAAATCAACCCACAGCCCAATTTAGTTATGTAAGTAGTCTTCGATTCTTACATCATAAAGGCGAGGTTTGTTACTTACACGATCAACTGCAGGATCCTTTGCCTACCTCAGCATTACAATTTATTTTTTCATCCAAAGGTGTCGTTGGTGAGGTAAAAGTCCGCGACATGAATACAACTGATCAGAACTTGCATTTTATTGCACAGTTAACCTTCTCAATTTTTTGGATTATAAAACGCTCTCTGTTTCTCTATGAAAGGAGTTGTTTCTTCAGTTAAACAGAAACAAAATTCCTTGAAAGATTTCAGTGACTGTTTTAGAGTAGTTCCAAAGAGGGTCTCGCTTGTTTAATTCTGTAGTGGATTGTATAATCTTTCATCATAAAAACCGTTTTCTTTTATACTGGGTTAAGATTGTTTGGCAGTTCGGGGTTAGTAACAACATCATAACTCAAGAGAAATGTGCGACTGTGTATTTAGCTAAAGGCGTCTTCAGACAGAACGACGAATGTAGGATTAACATGTCAGTTCAACAGTAAGTATATCTTTTAGTGCGCTTGGTAATATGGCATATGCGTCTTTAACACTCAAAAATTAGAGGGATGCAAAATCTGTTGCAAATGCTTCTGCTACTGCCACATCCTTTTAAATCATTCTTTGCCATCACCGCTTTAAGCCTGTGCTTGAGGACCGTTTGGACTTTGTATTCCTGATCTAAATTTCTCTTTTCTTTCTTTTGTAGGTAGCATAGGTCAGAATTAGAGAGGCAAAATGGGTCTGCTTCGCTAGTACAAGATTCTCTGCCCTCAGTTTTGATTGATATATGTTTAACGATTGCCTGCAAATTAGCAACAACAGTCGCATTATGAATCTGTCCGATTTTAAATATATTTGGAATGATAGTTTAGCAGTGACTGGCATTATAACACGTCAGCGCCAAGATCAGGAATTTACTGTGTAAAACTTGTCCAGGCTGAATGTTGATGGGGTTATTTACACTTATTAACAGTCTGCCTTATCATTTTACGCCATCGGGGTTCCTTCTCTTTTCTGTTATGGATTCGAGGTCACACCATATGAGTTTTTTTTTTATAAAACAAAAAAGCATATTAATAAAAAATTTGGCTGAAGATTTTGACGTGATTGAACTGTTGAGTGGAGACGAAAGAATTGTTAGGCCATCATTTGAAGGAAGATGAAACGAATTCGCTCCTTCATTGCGTGAAGCACTTGAAAGAGCCCAGCAGATGGTTCTTTATCCTCATTAGAAGAAGCCGAAACACCCCTTCATTTAGCGCATCTCGTGCAGAATATTAACAAATAGAATTAATCATTCTACATAACGCTTAGGATAAGAAGCCGCCTAGAAGGGCCATAGTTCCTTTGATTTTACGCTGGGATAAGACCGCAACCATCTTAGTATATAAAACTAGCAGAGGAAATTTTGTAAGAGTTACCACAACGCAGACCCAACTACGTTTTTAAAACACTAAACACAATTAGACAGGCGGATTCCTGTTGCCGACATAAGGCGATTAAACATTTTAAATCTTAACGGCATGAGGCTGTTAGTACTTTTACAGACCTTGGGGCAGAGTTGCCAACACGATCAGACTAGAATGACTCTTTACAAGATTTCGGACCAAGGAATACACTGAGGCAGGCAACAGAAATTGAAGACGAGTTTACAAGAGGAAACCAGTCAGAAAAAACATTAGAAACAATTGACAATTTCCTTGCCTATGCGTGACCTCATAGCTCTTATATGAACTCCTACAGACAATAAGAGGCGAACTAGAACCCAAATAAGCACATTCTTGGCGAGGCTAGATAGAGAGATAGAAGAGACCAAAAATAAGCTGGCTGTTTGTCAGATGATAACACTTTAGGCTCGAAGAATAGGCTTGAATACAGCCGAAAATTACAGGATTATGATAGAAACGGTCAGCCAGTGTTAGAATTGCTGTTACTAAACAGAGCGCGCTAGATCAAACATCGCAGAATTAGAGGGAACACTATAAACAGAATACTTCATGAAACCATACGCTCGCAGCAAGAATCCGGACTCTGTTCAGGGAACGGGGATTACAATAGTTTGTCTATTAACAGCTGTAGGGGTTCGTTTGCTCTCTCTACCACTCGTTTATGCTTTAACAGTGGAGCGCCGAAAGGACAGTAGCTCTCTCACTCGAACTCAGCCTGTTCAAACGTTGGGATTAGAAAAAATGCATTCATTGCAAATATTCAAAAGAAGTTAGCCGCCAAAGCGGCTTTGATGCTCTGCCTGGCATATAGGCAGTGTTGTTAGCTGGGTTTTGTCTACTAAAGGCAAAGATGTGGTTATATTAGGGCTGACCAATCTGTGAGGACGTTAGGAGTGCTACGCTGCTGGCATTAATTTTTAGTGAAAATAAAGTATGGCTAATCCAAGTAAAAGTTAAATATACAACAAGGGCTGTCTTTTCACTAGTGTGACTGGTCAGCTGTGAGGTACATTAACAGGCGGTGTGGCTTTCTGGTTCTGGACTGCTTTCTGGCTGTGGGAGGGCTTATAGTGGATCGCTTTCTTCAGAGTAGGTACTTTATTTTAAATGGATGAGCGGGCTTGTGTTTAAACCTTTGTTTGTTGCCCTAAGTTTGGGTCGTTCTCCAGTATGGAGGATTTCATTGTTATAATTCTGTATCATGCCAATCTGTAGTCTACGGTCAGAGGGTATGCATGTAAATAATCCATGCCTTAACACCGAAGTAACCTTTGACCTTGGCATGTTGCAAGAACGTCCTTGATAACTTTGGTATGATGGCAGGCAAATCAACTGCAGAGTTATAGCATCTCTAAATTGGCTAGGTAAATTGTTTTCTGGCGTCAAAGCCTGTAGATTGATTCTACAATGCTAGACTTGGTCTGTGCTTGTGCTCCTAATTTTTTAAACACCAAACGTACATGTTTTATGCCGTATGGAGTCATTAAGTCTTTGCCACTCCTGGCATCGTTAGACCTTTACTTTTCATCTAAGATACATGTTTGCCCAAGCTTTAGGGAGCTTTTTGTTCTATGGATCCCCAAGCGAATTGTTTGTCTGGTGAAAAGAGGTGTGGCCAGAGTCAGTAGTCATAATTTATTTCTTTTTGCACCCACAAAATACAATTGTGTCTTACCCTTGATTGCGGTCTAATTTTGTTCTAAAGTTCAGTTGAAGGATTAATGTTAAATTCATTGCAAATTCTTTCATATGAATTAATGTCCATTGGGCTTTTAAAGGGATTTAAACGCGTTGTCGCTATTGGGCGGAGCACTTGTAGGTTCAGTTAGTATTCGGCTCTGTAATGGCGATATAAACATGAAAGTTATTATACTGACCTTACTAAAAGATTAGGATGGTTCAAATGGTTTGCATATGAAACACCCCAGTAGTTGCGCAGTAATGGCAAATTTAACTGATTTGGAAAAAAAAAACGTCATAGGACGCGAGATGTCCATGCTGATGGCACATCTGTCACTCTTTTTGGCGGGATTTAATATATAGTTTAGTGGGTTTACAAGTCTGACTTGGGAGCCGTTATGAGTCGTCTACTGCATGGGTAGTAAACTGATGTCCAAAGATTTGGGCGTTATTTATAACGCTATTACATTGTAAAGTGGCACTTTCGTTATAATTAAAAGGTTCCATTTTTTAAAATAGTTTTTAAAAACTGTTTTTAAATATGATTACATCTATATAACCCAACAAATCAAGCGTTATGTGTTCTTACTTACCCAAATCTCAATTGGCCGCAGGAAAGAATTGTGAATTGCCCATTAGAAAAATTGGTTTTAAAAGTAAAAATGGTATAACATATTTGAAAGAGCTAAGGAATAACTGGGTGGATGTTAAGGCACCGAACAGGCAAATCTATTAAAACATTTAAAATTACCCGATGGCTGCTACAGCTTTTGTTCTTTAAGGAGACGTATTTAGCAATTTTGGCATTGTACGTTAAAAAAATATGAGGGCAAATCTTTAATTTTTTTAATACTTTGAAATTTCCAGAACGTGAAGATAAAAGGGTGTACGTTTTTCTAGAAGCCATTGTCGATTTTCGGCTTTTATGATGGTGGTGAAACATATTCATTATTAAAACACATTTGCACTGAATACAGCGAGTCTTTATGAGTATGTGGCAGTAGACAGCCGATTTTCTCGTGAACCCACTGTTGTATGTCTTTACAACAGTTAAAAAACAAATATTAATTTGTTTAAGGGCCAGCATCTATGTTCTACGAGCATGCGTCAATTAGGCAGGGTTTTTGCGGATTATCAGTTTTATATAAGTTTGATGGAAAGTCAATTTAACGATTTAATTGAGGGGGCTATACATTCATCAGATTTTAAAAATAATAATCAAGATGAAAAGCCGGCTTGTTTGTTCTAATTTATTAATAGTGCTGAGTAGAAGAGTTACTGTAAACCCCTAAATTTTTTTATGTCCCTGGAGAGAAGGTAAATTGTTTGTTCAAGGCCAACATTTATTTTGCCCCCCCCCCCCCTGGGGAAACCCCCATTTTAAAATACCGATTTCGTCAATTTGTAGCTGTATTGTGCGTATAATTTTTTGTATTGTGGCAAAGGGTAAATATTGGCCAAAACTGACAAGAGAAGGAGTGATTTGTGTGTGAACAGTGGGGTTTTCATTGCAAATAAGATGGTGTGGTCTTGAAACCCGCATATTTACCTTCTCTTCAACACAGAATATTTGTTTTGATCCTGACCCGTTTTGTCCAGCACTTGTCTGACGTTTATTTGTTGAATGAACTGCGTTTGTTTGTTGTTGTAGTCAGTTTTCAATAAGCAAATGAAAAGCTAAGAAATTAAAACACATTAGTGCAATTCTATCACTTTGTTTCTGCCCGCTTTCCACTCGTGCCAGCTATGGAGCGTTAGTACATCACTAACGACCGACGTGAGTCAGCAGAACCTGTTGCTTTTCACGGGACGAGTCACGTTTCCGCACCAGCAATAGGATGGACGGCGGTATTAACGTCTGCAGAGACCTGTGTTAAACGCTACGCTCTCAACTGTGTTCTGGAGGTACCCCAGGGGTGTACCTTTGTGCATTTTGTTGGGTAACAGTGTATGCTTTAGAGATCTGTTTTCCTTGAGCACATTAGTGCAGGGAGCGAATCATAAGGTGGATGCTGAGCGCTACTTCATCAAGTCCCTGCATCTCATCTTCTCTCTTTCTTCAAACATCCACTCAACGCCATCGTCATATATAGAGGACAATGCACATCCCCAGCTGTCAGGTTTGTATAGCAAGAGAAGTGTCCCTTCACGCACAACGCTGCCGAGGTCTTCTCGCTCTCATCCCGACCTTCGGATAGACACCATTGGCATCATCTTGAGAGGACTAGACAGGATCACGACACCATCCGTCGGACACCAGTACAGTTATCAACCATGTTCCCAAAACCGATCCAGCCAAGTTTTGGGATGACATCGCAGTTGACTCCGTCCGGTCAGTGGCAAAGCCGTTGTGAGGCTGTTTCCAATGGTTTGTGAAATAAAGCAATGGCACTTTGATTTGATAGGACTATGTGCTTTGGTTGATTCCGTTTGTTGGTTTTTCAGCTTGGCAAAATGTTTAATACATTTTTGCAAACCCCACAATTGATTCTTTTGCAGATTTGTTTTTAAGGTGATATGGCTAGAGCGAGAGAGAGATAGAAGGAGAGAGAGAGGTGAAGAGAGGGGGAGATGAGATGATGGATGAGGAGGAAGAGAGAAGAGAGAGACGGTCGAGAATAGGAGAGAGAGAGAGAGAGGAGAGAGACCAGAGACAGAGAAGAGTACAGAGAGAGATTCATCTCATGATAGCCTCTATTTTCTGGGGCATTTCCAACAAACCATGTTTAATTTCTCAGCAGATATGTCGTGATTCTTCAAAAATATTCTATGTTCTCCCAGTCTGGAACACCAGAAACAACACGTCTTACCAAAAACCATTGTGTTGGTTACATTGATGTTCACTCAGGAATTTATATTGCCCACCCCATGCAGGTGAGCCGACAGCTAACGGGCTTTAGCTGTATGAAATCAACGGAAAGTATCGTATAGATGCTGCTATGCCTTTGGCTAATAAGCTAATCGTTTCTACTCCGAAAGCTCCATGCTTCGTAAAGTTTCACATTCATTCTCTTCCACACTTGCTGTGATTGATTGTGCACGATTCATTTTTCTAGCTAATTTACGCAAACGCACTGAAGTGTTCCACAATGTTGTTCATGCCAGTCCTAATATCTGTGTTTTCCACTGATGTGTTCCACATGTGTCATGTTAGTCTAATATCTGTGTTCCACTGAATGGTTCCACAAAGTGCATGTAAGTTCCCTAATTTATTATCTGGTGTTCCATGATGTGGTTTCCACAAATGTGTCATGTTAAAGTCCTACTATCTGTGTTCCACTGATGTGTACCCAATGTGTCATGTACAGTCCTAATATCTGTGTAACAGACACGATGTGTTCCACAAGTGTTCATATAAATCCTAAGATCTGTGCAGACGTTTACCAATAAACAATGTATTTGTTTTGGAGATTGGTTCGACACTAAAATACAGCCAGTGCTCACGTATGCGTCAGCTACGGATTTTTTACATTGGCAAGTAGATGGGAAAAGTACATAGCTGTGGTATGAAATGTTTGCTCAGTGTTCAATCGTGTGTTCTACAACAATGTAATGCAGTGCTGGCAGGTTGATTATCCTTCTTTGTTTATCAGAACACCATATCACTGAGTTTGGACCTAGGTTGAAGAGTTCATATTGGCCTAAATCCAGACTTTGCAGCTGCGGATAGATACGATGTAGAAATAAAAGACTGGTAGAGAACAACGTGTATCTCTCTGTAAATGGTATTCATTGTTGTGTGGCTGGGTTCAAGGGTTATGGGCATGAACCAATCTTATTACAGAACCTAAAATCGATTACCTACGTATTAGAACCGGACCTGGCCTTTTGACATATTAATCAGGCAAAGTGACAATGTCTCTTCTTCTTAAAAACATTAAAAACACAGGTAACCTATCTCAAATAAACGGTATAATCACTTTGCCAAATGCAAGGATGAGGGAGTTATTTTTTGTTTTGTTATTTTAATGGAAAACAGGGCATTATTTTATCATGGAATATCCATAAAAGTATGTGTGTGTATGTGTGTGTGCGTTGCAGTGCGGGCGTGCGTGCGTGCGTGCGTGCGTGCGCGCGAGCGTGTAAGTGTGTGTGTGTATGTGTCGTGCGGCGGCGCCGCTGTAGATAACGAAAACTGATTTCTTCCCGTTTAAAAGTTTTTGAGATTTATGTTGAAAAATTGATACACAATCTTTACAAAACAATCAGAGGATGCCATTAGGACCATACCAAGGAACAATCACTTTTCATTTTTATTGTAATTTTCGGTCAGTTCGGATGACTCATTTATTTCCGCATCTCTTTTGAGTGTATTCACGTTTGTGAATGAGACTGTCTGTAGTACTGCTCAAGCTCCTTTCGCTCGCTGTCTTTCTGCCAAATAGTGCCCCCAAAACGTTTTGCCTGTATGAGTTCCTATTACATAGATGACACCAAGATGTTGAAACTGGTGTGATGTACTGAAAAAACGAGTGGCTGATCTGCAAAAAAGTAAAAATAAATTTTCATTACGCCCGCCTACATCCACTTGTGGGAAAAGGAGGAAATTATTTCGAATTAAAAGGCGATTGGAAATGAACCACAGATGAAACCAGATTGGAATGGGCGATCGGATCTTCGTCAGCATCTACTTTTATGAGATGGACCCAGCGATCGCTGCGCGCCATCCAAATAGACGAAAGCTTCATGAACGGTAACGATCGTCGATACTGTGACACAACAATCACCACCAGCCGCAATCCAGTACCATAAGAAAGTGTGCTGCGCAAATCTGAAGGAATTGTTTGTGTTGTTTTTGTAAAAATGTCCCAAGAAAATATTTCTCCTTTAATTTCCCCAGACACCGGTTCATAATAGGCACCCAGGAACGTATTCGGAATTCTATCAACAGAAAATATAATCCTGTCCCCAAAACATACACGTGATATACAATGCGCTGCATGCTTGCTTTGTACGCCATCGCAGTTGATAAGTAAGTGGGTGAAAGTACACAGTGACTTCTTCACAGGGCAACGATTGCGGACAAATGGAAGGGTCATACATAACCAAGCCCCCCATCATGCCCTTGAAAATGATGGTTGATCAAGGCAGCTTCCACAGACCGTTTATCTTTACCTTTGGAACTGCAAAAGGCGGTCCTCAGAGAGTATATCAGGGCTGTCTCAAGTTCAGCCCGTCACTAATGCCAAAGCAAACAGACACGTTTGGACTGATCCTTCCGCCTTGTTTGTAGAACACGCCATGTTTTATTATGTTGCCTGATCCACCAAACAGAAAAAAGCTAATGCTAACACGCCGTTCTTTAAATGCGGAAAAAAGTTGTACGCCACGTCTGCCTGACAGATTATCAGGATATTCCAATGGTACATAGTCCATCTGGCTAAACACGACCTCAACACATCCATGCTGAAGTGACGTGTTCGGCACAACAGAAGGCATGTAAACTGGAAGAAGACGTGTGTGGAACTGTACTGTCGTCTTTGTCATTATCTGGCTGACCAAAAGTCATCGGCATGACGTCAAGCTGGACCTGACTCGGGAGCATGTTGTTATTTCTGAAATATTCCAATCATTAAAACGCCATTGTGCGTCATTGTGTGTGTGTGTGTGTGTGTGTGATTTTGTGTGTGTGTGTGTTGTGTGTGTGTTGTGTGTGTGTGTGCGGCGGTGCGTGCGTTAAACTACGTGCCGTGCATTTGGTGGCTGTGGTGCGTGCGTTGCTGCCGCTGCGCGGTGTGTGTTTGTGTGTGTTGTGTGTGTGTGTATGTGTGTGTGTAGTGTGTGTGTGTTGTGTGTGTGTGTGTGTGTGTGTGTGTGTGTGTGTGGTGTGTTTATAATCGTTGTGCGTGCGTGCGAAAGATCTTGTAAACGTGTGCTCTGAATTGGTTTGTTTCAATTTATATCGAAACAAACAGTGCATATTGTCCCCTAAAATATTGGGCCTTCCTGCTTTGTGTAATACCTGACCATGCGAGAAGGGTGTCAGACTCCTTTCATCATTTCTTATGAATCCTTTGTTTGGGAAGACGGCCTTCTATAGTTTTGTTGTCTTGGCCTTGCGGCGATGGTGCGTTTCCCAACGCCTTTGGTTGTAAATCCGTCAGGACTGTCCCGTGGCAGTGTTGTTCAATGGGGATTATGGAGTTACTGCTACTTCCGTTTCTGTTCCATCGTTACTCCTTTGCTGTCTGGGTTTTAAGTTATCACACATTCTGTCAGGAGTGTTCTTCCTCCAATCTGCCGTTGAGATGACAGTGCAACGTTCATTCCGCGTGACTAATAAACCTTACAGAGAGGGAATTCACGTATTTGTAATTTACGTACTCGAACTTATGCCTGCCAGTTCCAAATCCTGTTTTTCCATTTATGACGTCTTTTTTATCTCAGTCTTAAGGCTTATGACATTATCAGAAAAAACTCGTGTATGCATTCTTTTTTCTTGACAGGCTTGCTCAGCTCCTGAATTGTAAGAAAAAAAAGGAGAAAAAAAAAACCCTTCCTTTTCTCCTAATCTGAACTGAAACTTTCTCATTAAAAAACTAATATCAGAAAAAGATTGTCCAAGGATAGGAAGAAAAAACGTCTGGTCAATCGCTTCTTCAATCTTCATTTAATAACTCAAAAAAAGAAGATAATATGAAACAACCAATGACCAGACAAGCAAGGCGGTCGAGACTTCTCCTCCCTGTCTCCATCATCTTAGCAAACTGGCAAATCATCACCAACATCTTCATATAGAGAGACCAAATTACGACTTCCAAACTCATCAGATCTGAAAAAATGGTCGGTATTTCATTTCCAGGTATTTGAAGGACTTTAGAGAGGGTTATATAATTCAGGTGGGAAGTGGAATTTCTTCAGCCGAAAGCTGACGACTAACACAAAGGAGCACATTGTCGACAACACACAACTGCCATCTGAGAAGTGGCTCATAGGTTGTACTTCCATTGATCAACAAAAACACACTTTAAAAAATCTGGCTGGCCTCCGATTAGCTGCTTTCACTTCTGAAGCATATACTGGAGGGTACCGTGATTTAAAGTGATTAAATCCATTTCTGTTGTTATTTCTTCAGACTATATTAGAAGAGAAATACCAAATGTGCACAAACGGTCAAAAGATAGACAGAGCAAAGATGAAGTGACTAGAAGTGCTGTCAACATTACCTTCAAAAAACAGGGTTTCCAAATCTTCCTCAAAATCTTGCTGGAGTTTCAGTATTTTGACTATGAACCTTTGTTCAACAAGTATTCGTTGTATTCGCAGCACCAGGACGGCCACATAGGAAACTGAATGTCGTTCAAAACAGACGTGTGGTACGGTGTGGTCTATCAACATAGACAGTACACAAATGTACATTACCAGGCCTGTGTGGAATTGTTCAGGAACTCACTCGTTTCTTACCTTGGTCGTTCTGAATGTAAACTAAGAATCTTTGCCAGTTCACAAAATATCAAATGAGTGTTCTTAATTCGACGGCCCCAGCCAGCTAGAAGCAACAAGGAAAGCTGACGTGTGGCTATAAACTATACACCACTCCCTGTCGAGGTAACCATACTGGTTTCCAAATTCATATTCTCAGTTGATAACTGGAAACAAGAGTCAATCGTCAGTCACTAACGGCGGCTTGCTCCTTAGCAATGTTACAAAAAAAGTAGTCACCTGACATGGGAAAACACAAAAAGCAGATAGAAATTTGTGAGCCAATAGGCTGTTAGGTTCTGAATTGTCAACTTCGTTTAATAACACTATGAAACCAATGTAGGTAACAGAATCATTTCCTGTTTCATCGCAATTCCTGGTCCATAATCCTTTAAATTTTGATCGTCGTGTATCAATGTATTCATGGGAAAACCTTTCTGTTAAATCCATGTTATCATGAAGATACGTAACGTACCTGTCATGTCTTCGATTTTGGAACTCAACGAATAATTTCCAAATTGCCATGGCCCATGCCGATAACCCCTTGTATTACCAGGGTTGTTTCTTTGTCTCATCATTCAAACATCGCCCGTTTTAGTTTGGTACTATTCTTCGATTTGTAATGCGGACAAACAGATAAAAAGACTACGTTGGAGGTCACGTCATCGAACGTACTAGCTTTTTTTTTTTAAAGGGACTAGCAGCTGTCTGTGTTACATGACTTCTCATCTCGGATTTGGAGGCGTCATAGCTTTGACGTCCTTGCGTTAGTCTTTGAATAATTATAAAAATGATTTATAAAACGCGGGGGGGGGGGGGGGGGGGGGGGGTGGGGGGTAGGGGGTGTTTATCTCCAGTGATTGATATAGTAAAGGAACTACTAAAATTAAGCTATATCGTTGTAATGACAAGTGCAATTTTGTACCAGGTTGTTTAAGAATTGTACTAGGCTGTTTAAATCGTCTATACAACGCTACGACAAAAGTGTAATGCTGCTGTGCCACACCCCCCCCCCCCCCCCCCCCCCCCCCCCCCCCCCCCCCACCCCCTTACAGCAGTGAATATAAGGGCTAAAGTTATGAAAGTATATTATCTATGGTGTGTCAACTAGCAAGCTGCTGGTTGCTGGATTTAGATTCAGACAGGGAAGTGATTATTTAGGAGATTTCTAGATTCCATCATGCTCCTGTGGTAAGCAAAGGTCTAAAAACATCACATGATAATCATAGTTCGCGTAAACAATACACATGATCATTAACGTATTGAATGAGGTGTTATCACCAGAATTGCTGAAAAGGCTCTGATTAGGAAAATGATTTTATAACTGATTTGTCCTTAGCGTCTCTGGATACGTATTCCACTTTGCCGTGGAACAATTATTCGTCACACTCGATAGTGATCATCTTCAGTTGAAGTTCAAATATCTCCCGTGAGTCCCAGAAAACTGAGCTCCACTCCGAAGTAATGACCTATTGCTAAATGTGACTATTTGCTAAATGTCGACCTATTTGCTAAATGTGAACTATTTGTAATGTGACTGTTGCGTCAACTTTAGTTTAGGGTTCCTTGAGTCAGGTTATAATGATTAGTATCACTGTAGATTACTGAGAAAAATTCATTAAAATGTAGAAATCAATAACTGAAGGCAGCCGACTGTGCTATTCCTATTGAATAAGTTAAAGTACCTTTCCAAAGAGTGCCCCGAACCTTGGTGGTACTCCTCATGCGAGTTAGCGTAAAAAATCAAAACCAAAGCATTTCAAAACCGAATGAGTATCATTCACGCCCCCCCAAATACTAAAACGAACTTCACAATAACAACACAAAATTGCTAATAAATACCGTAACAAAAGTAGCTCTGACAACAAACAAAATCAGAACTCACGGTCGTTTGGTCATGGGACTTGCTTTCGAACTTTCCAGAAGGAGTTTCTAAATTACGGATAGGTTTGTTTTGTTTGTTTGTTTGTTTTGTTGTTTTTTTGTAATGGGCACATACCCTCACATTGTTTGATATTGTTAGAATAAAACTTATAGAACTAAAAAAACCAAAGGCTGATTGATTTGAAGATATTTTCTGCTTCAATCAGACAAACTCACACATTTGTCTCAGGTGAGGAATCTGAAAAAAGGAGTTTTGAGAATAACAGTACTTTGAAACAGTCAGTCGTAGAGAAAGCAAAACTTACAGAATTATGGAAAAGAGAAAATAGAGCATTTCCTTGAGTTCTTGCCTTTATTTCAGGTGGTTTTAGAAGAAGCCAAAGGAGTTAGAGGGACCAACGTCGTCCATTCATCACAAAGAAGCACGATGAGGAAATCTAATTAGCAAGCTAATGGCCTAATACTCTAGGGCCATATCCTAACGTAAGCTAATCATAGGCTGTGACTTAGTGGATGATTAGGGCAAGATATCTAAATCGGCATACTGCTTGTGCATTGTGACCAGATTCTTTTTATTCTTTTTTTGTTTGACTGTACTCGTATTAGAACTCAGCTTCATCTTTTCCGTGATATGATCAAGTCTTTCCAACTTCCGTGACAATGTCTACGTCGGTTCAATCCAGTTTTAGGAAGGGTGGAAGTCTGGCATTGGTAGCTGTTTAATTATTAATTATCTTGAACTCATAGTTTAAAAACCTTCCCCCACACCTATCCCTTTCCAATAGGTTGTTTCCCGTTCCACTTCGTAAACGTTTTTAAAATATTATTCAGATGTTTTACCTCTCAGTATGTTTGTGCGTGAGGTGTTCGGTGTGTTGGTGAGGTAGCTTCTGTGATGGGCAGTGCTCGTGCAAAGTCTTCTTAGGGAGCACATCCATCTTTGGTCATCACTCAGCGCTCACGTCACATGTGGCTCCCGTAGTTGTTACCAATGCTGATAGCCAGCCTCTCCCTTTGTAAAAGCTGTTGGCGGCTGGCGTAACCAGGTGAGGGTAGCGACGGGTCACCAAACCTCGGTGAGATAGGGTTGTTTACTAAACCATGTGGACGCTGGACTCGGCGGACTTTGCAGAGGACTCACGACCCACACATGCACATCGACTTTACTAGTGATATGTCACTTGTCCCATACTCTTGTGATTGTTGCACTTCCCACCTATTGCACATTTATGTCAGCCTGACATTGCATGTTTCTGCGTGTAGTGTATATGGGCCCATAGTAGTGTTGATGTGTGTGTGAGTGTGTGTGTGTGTGTGTGTGTGTGTGAGTGTGCGTAGTGTGTGTGGTGTGTGCGTGCGTGTGTGTGTGTAATGTGTGTGTGTGGTGTGGTGTGTGTGTGTGAGTGTGTGTGTCCGTGTGTGTGTGTGTGTGTGTGTAAATTTCCAGGGGCATGTTACCTTTTGGTATATGATAATTGCTTAGATATGTTGAAGAGTCGTCTGAAAACTTAAGGGTGAAGGAAGGACCTGACTCAAGGGAAGATGATTAGAGAGAGAGAGAGAGGAAAGAAGAGAGAGGAGAGATGAGAGAGAGAGACTTTGTGAGAGAGAGAGAGAGATGAGAGGAGGAGAGAGTCCGGGAGGAGGAAGAGGTGAGGGAAGGAGAGAGAGGAGGAGAGGGAGAGAGAGAGGGAACTCGGAACTCGGAATCGGAATATTTTTAATTGCAAAGGCCACCGACCTATCTGCAATGAGGTCAAGAAACAAAACTGAAAAACACATCGGTCGCTGTGACATTCTACTGATCAGCACAATTCACAAAACCGTGTCCACACCAACTTGTAATGGAAATTGAGATACCGAAAGATACATACAAAATCACACCCATATGGTAACACTCTCCCAAACCTGCACAGCTCGCACATACAATTTCGCTCCCATACAATTGCGCGCGCGCAAACCCACTCACACACACGCACACACACACAACACACCCCACACACACACCCACTCACACACACACATTATTATTGTATTTTTTAAGAGATATATATATATATATATAATATATAGTATTTTATAAATATATATATATAGTATATTTATATATTATATATATATATATATTTATTATTTTATTATATTTTTGATATATATAAAATAAAGTTAAGCCACTCAGAACGCTAAAAAGTGCTAACCATTGCCGGGAGAGCGACATACAGTTTAATATAGAATTTTTCCATTTTTTTCCATCTTAAATTATATTTAAACTGGTATATATAGATATATTATAGATATATTATATATATATACTATTTAATATATATTTATATAATAATATATAGTATATTATTCTCTATATTTATTATAATTATATATATATAGATATATATACAAACATTTTTATCATGATCCCTAGTATACACCCTGGAAAAAGGTTAGAACAGATAAATGTGAGAGAGTGATAAGAGAGATGAGATGAGAGAGATAGGATTGGGGGACTGGGCGAGAAGGAGGGAAGATACAAGGGGGAGGGGGCGGGGAGGGGGGTTCTTGGTTTTATTTTTAAAAGAACGGAAGGGGAAAGGGAAAGAGTGTCTTTTTTGATTTGTGTTATTTTTTTTTTCTCGCGCGTATGTGTGTGTGTGTTGGTATGTGTGTGTGTGTGTGTGTGTGTTGTGTGTGTGTTTGTGTTGTGTGTGTGTGTGTGTGTGTGTGTGTGTGTGTGTGTTTGAAGTCATAAAATCTGACAGGTTCTTAATGCTGTGTATATAGATTTTGTTTATCGTCAATTTTGTATATAGTCAAGGGTGGATGTTGAAATATCTGTTTTTCGATGTCAGAACTTGTTACCTACTCAATAACGCACTCAAAGTCGGTTAGGTGTGAATAAAAATAGACAAAGTGGATGTTGGTACACGTCGCCCTTAAAGGTGGAACTATTTATTTCATTGATCTATAAGCATGAAACTTTGGGAGAACGAGAACTGTATAACAAGGGCTTCTGCTCATTACTGGTCTGAGTATAGGTTAACCTTTATGATGTGGCAATTGACTTTCAGGTGGCAAGTGTAGCTTACCATAGTAAACCAATGAACGTAAAATAGCCTTTTTTCCTCTTACTTCCAACTCGCTTCTGAAAACAGGTTTTTGGTGGTGCAGGAGGCGAGTTCATCCCAAAAGATAAGGCGGCATACGTTGGCAAGAGAAGGATGAATTATACTTTTTTCTCTAAGTGTCCAGGTAAGCATTGTCAGTCAACTCATGCTTCTCTGGCCAGGACAAGTAGGAACCACCACATCAGGTTTGGGATCACGTTAAAACTCTAACCAGGTACAAATTGGAATCGAACGTTAAAATAGAAAAAGACGGTTATTTCCAAATCCGCGAAAAGCTTACACATTAGGTCTCTCCCCGATCTACGCTCCAAACAGTGGCTTGCAAGTGGCGGAAGCTTGTTGTCCTTCGGCAAAGAGTATTCAGAGTCAACACACAAGCTCATACTAAACCCCAATAAACCTCTCGTTACATTGTCTGTTGTATGTATTGTACACATCTATACGTCATCGACCTGCCTGGGCAAGGGTGATGTTATATATGTCGCAACGAAAGAGAAGATATGAGTATCGGTGAGAACGTACTAACCTTTAACAAGCAAAATGAGGTGCAAACGAACCTGCACTGTCTGTTAACAGGTGGGTGGTGAACCCTAGTCCATGATGCCAGTTTCGTCCCTGACAGCCACTTCACCAGTCCTAATTATTTTCCTTTTAGGACGTTTGAGCCAATTTGTTCAGGTGGCTTGCATGCATGATGAATGCATGCATTTTCTAGAAAATGTTAGCTAGTTTTGCTCTTTCATGTTTTTCTTAGATGGGCACCTTTGGGTGGTTTTTGAAAACTCAACAAAACATATCCGGTCTTGCACACAAGCCTTTGCTAGGATTGAGTCTTATAAAATGAAAAGGCCAGAGGAGTCAAATTACCACTTTCCGCGGTCATGAGGAGCAACAACCAAGTTTCGAAATATCGGTATTGACCAGGAGTTATTGTTTGTGAAGTTTCCTCTATTGGAGGAGGTCTCCCTTGGAGAATCTAAGTAGCTGAAGGTTCATTTTGAGAAGCATTTTTCCCCATTTCACCCACTCATCGGGTATGTTAGTTAGCAGAATCATATAACGCTGTGATATGAATGCGTATCTCCCCGTATTTCTTTAATCTACGACTTAAGAGCAAGCTTTGTTTATATTTTCTCACTCTCTCTGTCTCTCTCTCTATCTCTTCTCTCTATCTCTCTCTCTCTCCTCTTCTCTCCTCTTCTTCTCTCTCTCTCTCTCTTATATATCTATATATATAATATATGTGTGTGTGTGTGTGTGTGTGTGTGTGTGTGAGTGTGAGTGTGTGAGTGTGTGTGTGTTGTGAGAAGTAGGTAGATCCTTGATTCCTAATTATAGAATGTAAAGAAAAATTTAACGGTAACTGACTCAGTCTCAGAAAGCTGGATTAAATATTTACAATGTGCCGCATGGTGTAGTTGAGTCGGGCCATGGGTTACAAAATAGTTTTACTACGAAACCAATAAACCAAACTGCTTTGGCTTTTAAATGAAGAGAAGTAGAATGTGTTGCTGGGACCAGCAGCTTAACGTAGGCCAGAGCGATGGTGTTACGATCTCATCAAGCACATGCCACAACAAAGATGCCATCCAAATCAAAGACGAATGTGTCTCTCACCTACAGGTTCTTTAAACACAGGTAAGGACTGAAACATTGCCAGGATGCAAACGTCATAATCTTATGTGATGAGATTCAGGACGGAGTTAGAAAATACAGTTTGAAACG
>CM031610.1:68144249-68186749 GCA_018398815.1 Conus ventricosus
CCGAATATTTACACACCACCACACACACACACCCACACACACACACACACACACCACACACACACACACCACACACACACACACACTATGGGCCCATATAAGCTAGCACGCAGAAACATCAATGTACATGGCTACATATATGTGCAATAGGTGGAAGTGCGACAGTCACCAGAGTATGGACAGAGTGACATATCACTAGTAAGAGTCGTGTGCTTGAGTGAGTCTGTGATTTCCTCTGCAAAGTCCGCCGAGTCCAGTCTTCACATGCTTAGGTAAACAAGCCCTATCTCACCGAGGGTTTGAGACCCGTCGGCTACCTCCCCTGGTTCTGCCAGCCTGCCACAGCTTTTACAAAGGAATGGCTGCTATCGCATGGTAAAAAACTACGGGGAGCCTCAGGTGAGAAGTGAGTGCTGAGTGAGGACCAAAGATGGATGTGCACCCTAAGAAGGACTTTTGCAAGCACGCCCATCACAGAAGCTACCTCTACCAGACACACCGAACACCTCACGCCAAACCATACTGATAAGGTATACATCTGGAATAAAATTTTAAACGTTTACGAATTGGAAAGGGAAACATTACCTATTGGAAAGGTAGAGGGGTTGGGCGAAGGGGTTAAACTATATTTCAAGTGGGTGAGATTAATAAGTTAAACAGCCAACAGCACCAGACTCCACCCTGTCCTATAACTGGGATTGAACACGTAGACATTGCCAGCGGAAGTTGAAAGACTTGATCTTATCACGGAGAGGTTGAAAGTGAGTTCTAATACTAGTACAGTCCAACAAAAAATGAGGAATTATCAAGAATCTGATCACATGCACAAGCAGATGCCGGATTTAAATATCTGCCTAATCATCCACTAAGTCACAGCCTATGTATTAGCTTACGGTTAGGGATAGGCCCTAGGTGATTAGGCCATTTTCTTGCTAATTAGATTCATCCCATCTGTGCTTCTGTGTGTGATGAATGAACGACGTTGTCTCTAACTCCTTTGCTTCTTCTAAAACCAGCCTGAAATAAAGGCAAGACTCAAGGAAATGCTCTATTCTCTTTTCCATAATTCTGTAAGTTTTTGCTTTCTACGCTGAGCTGCTTAAAGTTCTGTTATTCTTCAAACTCCTTTTTCAGATTCCTTCAGCCTGAGACAAATGTTGAGTTTGACTGATTGAAGCAGAAATGTCTGCAAATCAATCAGCCTTTTGTTTGTTAGTTCTATAAGTTTTATTCTTACCATATCAAACATGGTGAGGGGGGTGGTATGTGCCCTTGACAAAAACACAAACAAACAAACAAACAAAAACCTTTCCGTAATTTAGAAACGTCTTCTGGAATGTTCGAACAAGTCATGACCAAACTACCGTGATTCTGATTTTGTTTGTTTTCAGAGCTACTGGTTTGTTACTGTAGTTATTAGCAATTTTCTGTTTATTGTGAAGCTCGTTCAGTATTTGGGGTGGCTGTGAATGACGACTTCATCAGTTTTGAAATGCTTTGGTTTTATTTTTTACGGCTAACTCGCATGAGGAGTACCACCAAGGGTTCGGGGCTCTCTTTGGAAGGTCTTTAAACTTATTCTTAGGAATAGCACAGTCTGCTGCCCTCAGTTATAGATTTCTACATTTTAATGAATTTTTTTTTCAGTATCTTCTGTTGATACTATATCATGTTTAAACTGAGCTCAAGGAACCCTAAACTAAAGTTTGAGCAAATAGATCACATTAAGCTTTCGGAGTGGAGCTCAGTTTTCTCGGGACTCACTGAGATTTGAACTTCAACTGAAGATGATCACTATCGAGTGGTAACTGAATAAAGTTCCACGTGCAAAGTGGGAAAATATCCAGAGGCACTAAGGACAAATCAGTTAATCATTTTTCCTAATCAGCGCTTTCAGCAATTCTGGTGATAGACACGTCATTCAATACCGTTAGATTAGCATTTTGTATTGTGTTAGCGAACTATTGATTATCATTTGTGATGTTTTTAGACCTTTCTTACTACAGAGCATGATGTGAATTAAAATCTCCTAGAATGAATCACTTCCTTTCTGAATCTAAATCCAGCAACAGTCAGCTTGCTATTTGGACACTCCATATGGATAATATGCTGTCATATCTTTAGCCCTTAGTATTCACTGCTGTACAGCAGCAGCATGCACGTTTGTCTATCGTTGTATATGACGATTAAACAGCCTAGTACAATTTTGAAACAACTTGGTACAAAATTGCACATGATACATTACACGATAGCTTTAATTTTAGTATGTTCCTTTACTATATCAATCACTGGAGGAGAACACCCCCCTACCCCCCCCCCCCCCCCCCCCCCCCCCCCACTGCGTTTTAGTAAATCATTTTATATAACTATTCAAAGACTGAAGCGCAAGGACGTCAAAGCTATGATCCTGCAAAATCCGATTGAGGTAGTCAATGTAACACATACAGCTGCTAGTCCCTTTAGAGAATGTAAATATGTTTGTTCAAGACCACCCATCTTATTTTGCACGAAAACCTCCCTTTTCACAAGCAAATCACGTCCTTCTCATGTCACTTTTGGCCAAAATTAACACCTGTTTTCTAAACAAAATTAACACGCAAAAACCTCCAAAAATCGACGTAATCGTTACTTTAAAATGGGGGCTTACGTGCAAAATAAGATTTGGGGGTCGTGAACAAAACATATTAACATTCTCTCTCCATGACATAAAAATTAAGGGTTTACAGAAATAATTAATTTTTTAATTGTTGTTTTTAATCTGGTTTAAAACATGAAGGCCAAACTAGCTACAGAGCTTATTAATATACTTTACGAGTTGGATTGGGAGAGGGAGGCTGATAAAGATCAGTTAAAGAGCAGGTTTGAAGAATTAATTACTGATCTTTTTGAGCGCAAAAAATATGCGAGAAAGCATGAAGCAGGTCATCAGTAAAATACCAGATTCTTGGCCCCAACCGGTTATAAGTTGTTTGCTATTTTAGTTGATAATATGGCTCCTGAAGATGTTAATCTGACTGTTTCTACCAGTCCTGAAGGAGTAGCTATTCGCTTTAATGAAGATCAGGTTTTACGATTAGAAAAGACTATGAACAATAGCTGAAATTACAATAATTTTTTTCATTTATTTTAGATTTAAAAATGGCTGCCGAACTCAGTGAATCTGATTTAAAGAATTGTAATGAACTATTTGACGAAACAATGAAAGTATTAAACATTGATTTTAGTGAATTGGTTTGAGAATGATGTAAACAATATAATCAAAGATCATAGTGAACTATTTAATGAAGCAATCAAAGTAATGAACATTGACTGTAGTCTTCAGAAAAAGCTGAAATATTGGCGGGGGTTATTGTAAGGTTAACGTGTCTTGAAGTGTTGCAATGCTTGGGCGAAGAATAAAAGCGCGTTTTACTTACTTTTATTTACATTTATTTTTTTAATTTACGTAAAATTGTGGCTTTAAAATGACGACCAAACGCGGAGAATCCAAGGGTGGAAAAACTATATACGATGGAAGAAATATTTGATAGTGACAAACAATTAAGCAATACGTTTAGTGAAGTAGACATGGATATTATTAACCCTACAAACGTTCAGGAAAGCGTGACACATGCTATCTCTAAAATCCCAGAGTCTCTTCAGATGGACCCGCCAGTAAAAGTGTTGTTGGCCGTTCTGATTGATTATATAACGCATGATGATAGTAATATGCAAGTCTGGGTTTCAACTAAACAGAAAGAAGTTATTAGCTATCGCGCCCTTAATTCTGAATGGGCTGATTACATGCTTACCCAGTTTAACCATGCAAGTGAAGAAGCGAAATTGCACGTTCTGGATGGTCTGAAGGAACAGTCCTTGAAATCAGATTGAGACAAAAAAGTTCTATCCTATAGTTGGCAATTCTTACCTTCCTCTCCCAAAGAGTTAGAGTTAAAACGAGCAGTCTTAAACATGCATAATTCTGACAACATGTGTTTTATGTGGTGTGTTTTAGCGCATTTACATCCTGTTAAAAATCACGCAAACAGAGTCTCCAATTATGAAGCACACAAACAAGAGCTGAACTTTGATAACATAGCCTTTCCAGTGAGTATAGAAAGTATATCTCAGTGTGAAGAGCAAAACAAACCAATCACCGTAAACTTATACACATGGTCTGTAGTAGATAATCTAGTGCCTCTAAGGATTTTCTCCCAATGCTCCTACTTTAGGTGAATCACTTAACAAACATGTAGACTTGATGCTGTTTGCGGATAGTAAAAAGAGTCATTATGTATTTGTTACGGATGGTGTGCGGTGCGTGTTTTGTTGTCTGACTCTCGCTCTCAAAATTTGGGAAATGCGTGTAATAATTATTCTGTACACACACCCACACCATACGTATATGGATAGCGAGGCAACACACGAGTTAGATTTCTTTTCTTTATAATTATGCTGCCTGAACCATCAAAGCATACATTCATGTGAATTGGTACAAATTAATACATGTCACTACACAGCATATAGATCAAGATATCAATACATAGGAACTTCAATCATCAGATATATTACATATCGTGATATCACTCACAGATCTCGCCGGCGCCGTCCACAGTGTCTCACATATATAATCAACGTATTCAGTCCACAGTACCCAAGCCACAGTCTACAGCATTAAAATAAGACGAAGAAGGATAACCAAGGTCCCCACACGGTAAACACAGCCATTCACAAAACACAAGCGATGAAGAAGAAACAGGGTCTCAACACAGCAAGCACAATATATTACGTCGAACTATCAGAAGAAGAACCGCAAATTTACAAGGCACAATAATCCACAGAAGAAGAACCGTAGATTCATAAGCACAGCAATCCACAGATGAAGAACTGAAGATTCATAAAGCACAGTAAACCATAGAAGAAGAACCGCAGATTCATAAAAACACAGCAATCCACAGATGAAGAACCGCAGATTCATAAAGCACAGTAAACCATAGAAGAACCGCAGATTCACAAAGTACAGCAATCAATATTGAATCCCCGGAGAAACAATTTCACCAAAGTCCCATGGAACACAATAAACTTCGATTCGACGTACTGTTGATCTAAAACAAATATTAACTTCTCCGTGTATTCACACTACAATGTTCACATCAGTAAATTCAGCCCACCTACACACATGGGTGGTACAATTAGAGCACATAAATATTCTTATGGGAGTTTTAAGTCACTCTCGGCGACACAGCATTCACAACAATTGTATAACAAATACATTTCCTGCTTCATATTCCGCTGGTACCATCATCAAAAGTATCCCACATACACAGTGAACATCGATGCACTACTGACTTGAAAGTCAGCCCTCTCCACATAGTAACACTACGGAGAAAAACGATGATTAAACAAATAAATTAGGCTGGACACCAAATCCTCGGCCGTTAGTTCTTGCTCCCTTCTCTTGTCTCCTATTCTTATTTTCGTCATGTAGTAAACTATGTCATTTTAAGTTGACGTCATAATTTACGTTGACGTCACAGTATTAATCAGAACAATAAGCAGACTGTTAGCCTATACTACAAAGCATCAAGCTAAACAAGAGCTTTGTAGAATCCCAACTACATAAGCAGCTGCCAGCCATGGAACTCATTGTAAAAGTTTTGTAGACTGTGAAACCAAACTCCTCACACCTAAAGCAGGGTCTAAAGTTAGTTTTAAGAATGTACGCAAAATGCAAATGAGCCCATACGTGGTTTATGCTGACTTTGAATCAATCTTGCCGCAGTACTACGGCCCACAACAACAAGAACAAAAAACAACCTTATTAACCCACCATCAGATCTGTTCTTATGCGTTTATTGTTGTTAGGTCGGATGGCGCGCACATGGCACCCGAGATTTACAGAGGTCCCCATGCAGCTAGTAGATTTTTAGAGCAGATGAAACAACTTCGTAATTACTACTCCAACCAACTAAATCTTTCAGACATTGTATGACTCCTGAAGACCAAGAACGCTATGACTCATCTACACACTGTTGGATATGTAACAGAGAATTATTAGGCGACACAGTGAGAGACACGATCACATTACTGGCAAATTTAGAGGAGCAGCACACAGCAAGTGTAATCTTCAGCTAAAGGTTGACACCAAAAATGGAAACTGCCTATCTTCTTTCATAATTTACGAGGCTACGATTCTCATTTATCATGCAAGCAGTGACTTCTGAATATAAGTGGGTTACCTGCATTTCACAGTCTTCAGAAAAGTACATGACTTTTACTCTTGACTGTTTATCCTTTTATGACTCTGCTCAACATCTGATGGCTAGTTTGGATAAGTTAGCGGGATCTCTACAAGCCTTTCCAAACACTAAACAACACTTTGACCCATCTTTAGTGCGTAAAGGTGTTTACCCCTATGAATACATGAACTCGTGGGATAGGTTTGATGAAGACTCGCTTCCTCCTAAAGGTGCTTTCTTTTCTAGTCTTAGAGGCAAAGACATAACTGACTCTGAATATGAATACGCTCAGAAAGCCTGGACAGACTTACAATGTCAAACAATGGGCGACTATCACGATCACTACTTGATGGCTGACGTATGTTTATTGGCAGACGTCTTTCAGAATTACAGATCTACATGCATGAAACATTATAGCTTAGCCTCATCACATTACATCTCTGCCCCAGGCCTTTCTTGGGATGCTTTCTAAAGTCTACAAACATCCAGATTGACTTAATATCTGATCTACCCACACTTCAGATCATTGAAGATGGGCTGAGGGAGGTATTAGCATGGCCTCACATCCTTACTGCAAAGCCAACAAACAAGTATTTAGACGACTATGATCCCACTAAAACCATCCAACTATCTAATGTACTTAGACGCCAACAATCTGCATGGATAGGCCATGAGTCAACCACTTCCACTGAGAAACTTTACAATGATAAAAGGGCCTCACGATGTTAATACTGTGTTAGGAATGCTGTCAGAGCTTCCCTGATAATCCAATAGGACTAATCTTAGAAGTAGACTTAGAATATCCTGAAGAATTACACGATTTCCACAACGATTACCCCCTAGCCGCAGAAAGATTAAAGATGAGCTCCATCGAACCTCCTAATCTTGTGCCTAATCTTCGACACAAGACTACATATGTCTGCCATTACAGGCTCCTAAAGTTTTACCTAAAGCTGGATTAAAACTAACAGCTGTTCACAGAATAATTACCTGTGATCAAGAGCCTTTTATGAGGCCATACATCAAGAAGAATACTGATCTTAGAACCCAAGCCACTGACGCGTCAGAAAAAGACTTTTCAAGTTAATGAACAACAGCTGTTTTGGCAAAATTATGGAAAATCCACACAAACGTAAAGATGTGAAATTAGTTACAAAGAAAGCCAAGCAATTAAGTTGGTCTCTAAACCTAACTATCAAGACTTTAGAAGATTTAACGACAGCCTGGTTGGCATTATGATGAAGAAAAAGGATGTTAAGTTGGACAAGCCGGTGTTTATTTGGCTTTACCATATTAGAGTTGTCAAAGTTATTGATGTTAGAATTTCTGTACGACTACTTTAAACCACTGTACCCAGAAGCAAGAGTTCTTTACACAGACACTGACAGTTTTATTCTAGACGTCCAACTGAAGACTTCTATAAGGATTTAGAAACAGAAGTGGCTAAAGGAGTTGATGGGTGGTGCGACACATGCGACTATCCAAAAGATTCGCCTTTACATTCAACTGTATACAAGAAAGTGATTGGAAAGATGAAGGATGAACTTAATGGGACAGTTATACGAGAATATGTTGGTTTGCGGTCGAAGATGTATAGCGTTGCTAGCCAGACTTCTGTAATGAAAAAAGCTAAGGGCATAAGTAAAGAAGTTGTCAAAAAATATATATAACTCACGACAACTAAAAGCAAGCTCTCTTTGAAAACAAAGTTTTTTCATCACACAAATGTTGATCTGTGCTCTACTCTTCATCAAGTAAACACAACTGCTGTTAACAAAAATCACTAGTCTCTAACAATAACAAGAGAACTTACGTCAATCCTGAGTTTTCATATGCTGTAGGGCATTGGAGAACTTTAAAAGATTAACTTGACTGACTTGGCTTGTACTTAACTTAAGAACCTAACTAGTACTTACTTAAGAACCTAACTAGTACTTACTTAAGAACCTAACTAGTACTTAACATAACTTGTAAATTTACTTGTACTTAACTTGTAATTACTTGCACTTAACTTAAAAAGTACTTTCTATAACTAGCTTAACTTGTACTTATCTAGTTCTTAACTTGTACTTTATCTAGTTCTTAAAAACTATTCCATAGAAAATGGGTCTACAGCAGGAGGTTGTACTTTTTTTGCAGAAGCTGGTTCTTCTTCTTTTACTGTGGGGTTTGTGACTTTGTTGTTAGGTATGGTGTTAGGTATTTGTATGCTAAAAAAAACACCAACAACAGCAGCTCCCAATACATAATGACACATCTTATCGTTTGATTGTGTTGTTGTTAATTGTGTTGTTGTTGGTGGCGGCGATGTTGTATTACTATCTAACATTTTTTGTTTTGCTGCTTGGTTTGCTTTTTGCAGTCTGTTCCATTCAGCTAGTCTATGACCAACCGCAACACGCCCAGGATTTTTAGACTTAGTAACATTACTCACTTGCGGTACATTCACTTGTGGTACATTCACTTGTGATACATTCACTTGTGGTACATTCTGCTCCTGCGGACTGTCCTGCGGAGTCTTCTCGCTCATTTTTTTTATTGCGATTAAATTTAATATGATCAAAATTAATATGATTAAAAGTAATTAATCCATGATGAATGGGCATAAAAATGTCCCAAATCTGTAATACATGTCACATGCAAGAGTTTCTAGTGACTTGTTTAAAATCGGATCTTGTGATAAGTCATATTTTAAATCTTCTTCTGAATCAACCGGCGCCATCTTACTTACTAACTTAGCATATAGGTTAATCATTGTCTGCCCCACCGATCTAACCATTTTTGACCCTAGCTGTGCTTCGTACCTAGCGTAATACTTCTCAACGTCTGAAGTAGACAATTGTTGAATCTGTTCGACACTTAGTTCAGTGCCTAAATACTGTCTAGCTTTTCCACACGCAGCCAGAAAGTATAATCTTTCTTTATGGCAGTGGTCTGCTGAGTAGTCTGTTTGCTCCTCACACTTTAATAGTTCGTCACAATCCATTTTAAAAAGCAATAAAAAATAATATAATACTTTTAAAACCATGAGTTTAAAGCTGGTTAATTATGCAGTGCCTGTTGTTGGTGTCATAGTTTATTCAACCTTTGCAAAATGTTTGTTAGGAATAAAACCGCCCAACATGGGGAGATTTGAAGATTCGCCAAAAACTAGTTGCAACCTTATTTTTAGCTTTAACAACAAAAGATTATCTGATTAAAAAGCACATAGACAGTCTTTCGTATTATGATTATTTTAATTATTTTTTTAGTTAATAAAAGATGAGTGAAAAAAGGATTATCAATACGATTTACCATTCTGCTGTAATTAGCAGTCTTAGTATAGGCTATAGTGTGTTAGCAAAAAACATGTTTAAAATGAGACCAACTGACCTAGGAAGGTTAGACATTGAGGACGTTGTTAAGGTTATGGTTGTAATTACTGCAGGGATTGCGTCAAAAGACTTTCTTGTTACACAGGGGATTATCCCAGAAAATATTAATGCATAGAAAGATTAATCTAGAAAATATTGATTTATAAAAAGATGTCTGGATTGGTTCTAATGGTGGGAGGAGCTATTGTTAATGCTTTAGCCTTCTCTGGAAGCAATTATATGTTTAGTAAATTGCGGTCCGATGAAGAGAGAGAACGTCATAAAAGGCAATGGAAGATTTAGCTAAGGCAAGAGACGCTTACGAGATAAGACGAATTGCTCACTTAGACTTTATTAATAAAAAGTTAAGAGAACAGGGCCATGCAGAGCACACATTTATAAACGTTGATGACGCAATGAATGAGTATTACTTAGTGACAGGAAAGAAGTTTCTAGCATCGCCGCCGCCAGAACTGGTCTGACTTTTATGAACCATCTGAGGAACAGAAGACTGCAGAGATAGTTTTTATTGCAGTTGGCATGACCTCAGTCTATCTTGTTGCTCACTTTCTTGTGTAAAATAAAATGCATTTAAAATATGGATAAAATATATTATTCTCCTAAAGGTATGGAAAGGAAAGACTGCTATTGAAAAACTGAGTAAAGCTGCTAGAGTGTCTGAATCAGATGCAAAAGACTGGCTTTCAAAACAGGCAATTTGGCAAATATATCTGCCTGCCCCAAAAAGAATAATAAGGCCTATATTTTTTAATTCAGTTCCAAATGACACCCACCAGATGGACTTGCTGTATCTTCCATATGATAAAGTAAGAAGAAAAAAGTTTAAGTATGCTCTGACAGTTGTTGACATGGCTTCAAGATGCAAAGACGCTGAACCTTTAACGGATAAAAGCTCAACCGCTGTGGCTGTGGATTTACAACAAATATACATGCGAATCTAGCTGAACGCCCGTTTACCTATCAATATCACAGAGAAATTATGGATAGAGAACGCAACACAGAATGGGTTAGGAGGTTGCTGGCTGTCTTACGTGCCATGAACAATGAAGAATTTAAAGCAACAGGCCTTAAACCAGTAAATGCAATCAAATTATAAAAAAAATAGCATTACTGAAGATGTGCAGGGGACTCAAAAACTCTTGCCATTTGGACTAAAAGTAAGATGCGTGTATGCTCCTGGAGAGGCAGAAGGCGATGCTAGAATTAGATCCACAGATCCTATATGGAGCGTAGATGTATATGAGTTGAAAGAATTATGAAAACAACCCCTCCCGTGTATTATTTAAGAGAGACTCTTTCTGCTAAAAAGCCTGCCCCTAAAAGGCCGTTTGTTCGCGAAGAGCTGCAAGTTGTCCCACCAAACACAGTGAGTTAACAAAAACAATAGTATTTATTTTTTGCTAAACTTATTTTTTTGTTAAACTTTTTTTTTTTGGCCTATTTTGGACTTAAGTGATCATGTGTTTGTTTTTCAATGTTCTGTTTAATTGCATCAGTGTCTACCTGTTGTGAAGTAAAAGTCCCTTTTTCCACTCCTATTGAAGTTCAATTTTTTTTTTTTTTTTTTTTTTTTTTTTTTTTTTTTTTTTTTTTTGCTGTCCCAACCTCTGAGCCACCTCAGAGGCAGTGTACCCACGCCACTCATTCCGACACCCCGTCCACAGCCACAGCCCGGTCGGCCCCGCCGCAGCCCCGGCACCAGCAATCCACAGGGAGCACTCAATGTCAAGCCGTTAAGAGGCAACCCACCGGAGGAGACACTGCACTGCTGCCGAGTCACTTCGGTGGTGTTCAGTGGCGCCTGTTCTGATCTGACATACGCAGGACACCACCTACTAAGCCCCCTACTGACGACAATAATTGCTTAGTCGCGGAGCCGGCGTGAGTGAGCTCTCCCTCCGGAGGGCGTCACCACGTCCGTCCACCGACTGACCCCCATGGACTCGCCGATACCGGTGACCCCGACGGAACCAAACCAAAGCCACAGACGTGGAGAGGACATCGAAATTGAGGTCACCATGAGAGCAGGGCATGAAGGGCCACAGAATTTGAGACATTTTTTTTTTAATGCTGATCAATGAGAATGAGGATGATTAAGATGATGCTACGGATTTCCATTTCGGTCTGAGACTACATGACAGGGCTGTACTCTACGCTTCCTTTCATAATATATCCCGCGTCAACCAGGCCCGAGAGATACAGGCACCTGCAATGTTGGTCAGGAAATTTGAGCAACACTCTCAGAAACGCATCCATTAAGTGGATGAAACTCGACTGTGTGGTCCCAGTCTTCCCCACTGAGTCCGCAGCAAACTCAACTCTGGGTAGGAGCCGGTCGGGGCAGAAAAACCCACATGACTTCTGATGGGATTCGAACCCACGACCTCCCAGCCGGGAGTCCGCGACGCTAACCACTTCGCCACGGCGGCTGGTCAAGTTCAATTTTTTGCCGTCTGAAATCCTCACTATCAGCCATAAGCTTCTGAAATTCTTCGTCTGTAATGTTTTCATCCTGTAATGATTTGCTTATTCTTAATCTTAATGAACAAAGTTTTGCTGATGCTAGGGCTACAATGGCAGTGTGCTTTTGTAATTTAGGAGTTATTTTTTTTAAAACAGCACTTACAATCATAGACACAGCGCCTAAACCTAAACCAAGGCCCCCTAATGCTAAAGAGGCTGGCGCTCCAACCCCAGTAGCTAAAACAGCAACACTAGACCCAGCACTTACGCTAGCTACAGCTGATGAGCCAGTAATTACATAAGAAAGAGTATTTAAAGCTTTAGCATATTTTTTCCTAGTAGCCCTATACTTATCCAAGTCGCTTTCTATTTCCTTTTGAAGTTCAGTTATTTGCTCTAACCTAAACTGTTGAACCTCCATTTTTTAATTAAGATTATTTTTAAAATTAATCTTGTACACATCTTCTTATTATTAATTCTTCTGGCAGCACTTCATTAACAGAGTAAAACGCAATAAAATCAACATACTTAATGAAAATAAAGTCGAGTACTGTTAGTTTGGCTTTGTCAACAATCACAGTAACCTTGTCAGATGATACAAGGGTGTTATTTCGTCTCCGTTTTTAGTAATTGCAATAACGAGCTTAAGAGGGGCATCCAAGTTTTCAGACTTTATTTGTACACCTCTGATTAACGTATGTTCTGGCAAACTAGTATCGCCCTCCCTCGGAGTAATAAATAAGCGAAAAATCATCGTCATTTGCCTAGGTAGTGACGGTAGCGTTGGAGTAAATTCCAAGCCGACGGTGTCATCCCCCACTTCAGCTAAGGTCTTCTTTCTCTGTAGCATATATTCAGAACTCTGCCTAGTTATTTCAGTCTGTTTTTTCTGTTGTGTTCCTGGAACTAGGCTAACAAGAATGGGTCCTGCATTTAAGGCTTTTCTAAAATTGTTTTTCTTATCAAAGTATACATTAGGGCTTCGTAGTTCAAACTTTAAATTCCAAGCAATTTCAGGAAGCAACGCCCAAGCATTCATGAAGTTTGTATTCATGTTTGCCAAAATCGTTTGCCCTTAAATTTCTTATCTCTTCTAGGGTAGGATATTGCTGTCGTTTTTTGTCTTCAATTTCTGTTCGTTTGTAAACCCCGTCATCTGTGTACTCAAATCCATAAACATTTCCTGGCACTCCTATTAGATCAAACTCAGTTGTGTCTGCTAGGTCTTTTAGCTCTACTGCAGTGCATTTAGGAGCTAGCTGCGCTTTTGATTCTGGCCCCCGAGACATTCTTTTTAATATTAAAATTATAATAAACAAATTGTTATAAGCAATCGATAATAAACAAATTATAATAAACAAACGTATTGAACTGGGGGCTCAGTCCGCAAGCATAGCTTAGCGTGCTTAGATTTTTCTAACTGTTCTTTTATTTTTTTTAGCTCATCTTTGTCCATTATTATATAATTTTCACTTAAACATTCTTCAAAACTATCTTTGTCCGTAGTGTAAAATAATACAACCGATTTTAACTGCGATCGAAAGTCTTTTAAGACAGCATTGTATTTTGAGTTAAGAGCCACACAGAAACTAAGGCGTGGCGGCCACTAAAGGCTAGCTTTGACAGAGCTTTTCTTTTTTAACAATGTCTTGTTCAGCTGAACAGTCATCAATAATAAACAGTGTTTCAGTTCCCTCAAATAGTCTATAGTAATGTTCAAAACAGTCGCTCAGTTTGTCGCTAGGATCAACTAAAAATATAGTCTCGTCTGTCCAAATAAACTTCCTTTCTTTGTAAGACTTGTGCTTAATGGTTGTGCAGAATATAACAATGTACTCGTAATGAAACCTGTATATTGTTTGTAACAAATCAAGTACAAAGACAGTTTTCCCACACCCAGTAATCCTGCAGATAAGAGAACAGTGCGGATCTTTAGGCAGAAACTTCAAACTATCCATCTGTTTTTATTAAAATATTTCTTCTGCACTTTAATAAGCCACGTCTTTTAACCTGTTTTCTTCAATGTTTAACTGAGCATCACAAACCATAAAAACATGCATTTGTATTGGGGCATTTCCGTCTGCTTTCTTGTGAATATTTATTTTTATACCATCTTGCCCTACCCTTTCTCCACTTCCAAACAATCTGTTGTCAAATGTGGATCTAAAATCCAGCCACAGCCCATATTTGGTTGTTAAGTAGTCTTCGAGTCTTACATCATAAAGGCGAAGTTTTTTTACATACACGATCAACTGCAGGATCTCTTTGCCTACCTCCAGCGAACAACTTTCTTATTTCATCAAAGTGTTGGTGAGGTAAAAGTCCACGACCTGAATACAACTGATCAGACTTGCCATTTATTGCACAGTCAACCTTCTCAATTTTTGGATTATAAAACGCTTCTGATTCTCTATGAAAAGGGGTTGTTCCTTCAGTAAACAAGAACAAAATTCCTTTTAAAGACTTCAAAGACTGATTTAGATATATCGGTTGTATTATTTTACATACTCTCATTCCAGAGAGTGTCTCGCTTGTTTCTATCTGTAATGGAGTGTATACCTCTTTCATAATAAATAACTGTTTTATTTTTATACTGGGTTAAGATTGATCTGGCCAGTTCAGGGTTAGTAACAACATCAAACTCAAGAGAAATGTCGCTGACTGTGTATTTAACTAAAGGGTCTTCAGACAGAACAACAGAATCGCTAGGATTAAATGTCAGTTCATAAGTAAGTTTTTCTTTTAATGCACCTTGGTAATATGGCATATGCGTCTTTAACAGTTCAAAATCTAGAGGGATGCAGAATCTGTTGCCAAATGCTTCTGCTACTGCCTCATCTTTAACATCATCCTTTGCATCCTCCGCTTTAAGCCTGTGCTTGAGGCCGTTTGAGCCTTGTATTCCTTGAAAAACTTTCTCTTTTCTTTCTTTTTTAGGCAACCATAGATCAGAATAGAGGGCAAAAATGTCTGCCTCGCTTAGTACAAAGACTTCTCTGCCCTCCAGTGTGATTGCCATATGTTTATCGATGGCCCTGCCCAAATTAGCAACAACAGTAGCATTAGGATCTGTCGATTTAATATCTATTTTGAATGATAGTTTAGCAGTGCCTGGCATTATAACATCACCGGCGCCAAGATCAGGGAACTTGACTATTAAAGTTTGTCCGGGTTGAACTGTTGATGGAGTATTTACACTAATTATAGTCTGCCTTATACCTTTTACGCCATGGGGTTCCTTCTCTTTTCTGTATGGATCGAGGTCACAACCGTATGGGTTCATTTTTTATAAAACAAAAAAGAATATAAATAAAAAATATGGATGAAAATTTTGGCGTGCCTGATCCTTCTGAAGAAGAACGAAATCTGCCAGGCCCTTCATTTGAAGAAGATGAAACAGAATTACGTCCTTTATTGCGCGAAGAACTTGAAAGAGCAGAAGCAGGTTCTTCAATCCCTTCATTAGAAGAAGGAGTAGAAACACCCCCTTCAGTTAGCGCATCTCGTGTAGAACTATTAACAAATAAAATTAACTCATTCTACATAAGCATAGGACTAGAGCCGCCAGAAGGTCATAGTCCTTTTGATTTTAAGATGGATAAAAGCAACCATCTGTATTTAAGAACTAGCAATGGAGAGTTTGTAAGAGTTACATACAAAGCCAGACCCAACTAAGTTTTTAAAACTAAACACAATTAGACAGAGAATCCCTGTTGCCGACCAAAGGCGATTAAACATTTTAGAGCGTAGAGTCGAAGCTGTTAGTTTTTTACAGAACTTGAAGCAAAAGTTGCCAACACGAACTGAAATAGAAATGTCATCTTTTCGGGATTTAGGTCCAAGAACAGATGAAGCAATAGTAGAAATTGAAACGAGTTTAAATAAGGAGACAGTCAGAAAAACATTAGAAACATTTAATGATCCTCCATTGTCTGAGTCTAAAATGGAGGATCTTAAGCGCAAAATCGCAGGTCATAATCGCGAACTTGCAGGTTATAAGGCTGCTTTTTACGTTAATAAGAGAAGAACTAATGCACAGCACAGCAAAACTTAGTAAGCTAGAGAGAGAGAGATAGAAGAAGAAAAACATAAGCTGGCTGATAACAATTTAGGGCAAGAAGAAAAGGCTAGAATACAGCAGAAAATACAGGAGTTAATGGACAAAAGGGAAGGGCAGTTAAACACGATTTCTATTCCCAGAGGAAATCTAGAATCACAAACAACCAGATTCAGAGAAGTTCTAAACAAAATACTTCATGAAAACACTACGCTAGCAGAAAGAATAAGGATTCTGTTCAGAGAAGAGGGGATTACAGTAGTTAGCATATTAACGGCTGTTGGGTTTGCTATCTCTACACTCGTTTATGCTTTAACTGGCAGTGCGCCAACAGGGCCAGTAGCGCCTCCATCGCCTCAGCCTGGTAAAAGTTGGATTAGAAAACAATTACATCATCTAGCAAACCTATTAAAGAAGTTAGCAGCTAAAGCGCTTGACGCTCTGCCGGGCATAATAGGCATGTTGTTAGTTGGGTTTTGTCTACTATAGGCAAAGTTGCTGGTTATATGGCTGACCACCTGTGGACGTTAGGAGTGCTAGCTGCTGGATTAATTTTTAGTGAAATAAAGTATGGCTAATCCAGTAAAAGTTAAAATACAACAAGGGCTGTCTTTTCGCTAGTGTGACTGTCAGTTCGAGGCAGATCAACAGGTGGCGTGCTTTCTGGGCTGCTTTCTGGCTGTGGGGCGCTTATAACTGGATCGCTTTCTAGTTCTTCAGGGCTAGGTACTTTCTTTAAAATGGATGGAGCGGGCCTTGTGTTTATGCCTTGATTGTGCCCTAAGTTTTGGTCGTCTCCAGCTATGAGGATTTCATTGTTATAATTCTGTATCATGCCAATCTGCAGTCTAAGGTCAGAGGGTAGCATGAATAATCCATGGCCTACAACAAAGTCAGACTTTGACCTAGCGTGTGTAAGAACGTTTTGATACCTTTGCATGCTGTCAGGCAAATCAACAGCTGAGTTAATAGCATCTTCTAAATTGGCTAGAAATTGTTTTCTAGCATCAAAGCCTGTAGATTGATCTACTATGCTAGACTTGGTCTGTGCTTGTGCTCCTAATAGACACCAAACGTATGTCCTTATGGAGTCATTAAATCTTTGCACTCCTGGCATTGTTAGACCTTCACTTTCATCTAAGATAAATGTTGCCCAAGCATTAGGTTGTTTTTGTTCAATTGACCCTAATCGAACTTGTTTGTCTGGTTGAAAAGAGGTGTGGCCAGGCCAGTAGTCATAATTATATTCTCTTTTTGCACCCCACAAATGCAATGTGCCTAACCCATGATTGCGGTCTAACTTTTGTCTAAAGTTAGTTGAAGGTTTAATGTCAAATTCATTGCAGATTCTTTCATATGCATTAGTGTCCATTGGGCTGTTAAATGGATTAAACGCGTTGTCGTTAGGGAGGGGCACTTGTAGTTCAGTTAGTATTCGTCTGTACTGGTAATAAACATGAAAGTTATGTACTGACTTTACTAAAAGATTAGGATGGTTTAAATGGTTTGCATATGAAACACCACAGCCAGTAGTTGCGCAGCAAATGGCAAAATTTAACTGATTCTGGTAAAACGTCATAGGGTAGGATAACCATGCTGATGGCACTCTGTCACTCTTTATTGGCGGATTTAAATATTTAGTTAGTGGGTTTACAAGTCTGACTTGAAAGCCGTATGATTCATCTACTGCAATGAGTAGTAAACTGAAGTCCAAAGATTTGGGGTTATAAGACGCTCCTACATCGTAAGTAGCACTTTCGTTATTTTAAAAGGTTCCATTTTTAAATATTTTTTAAAATAGTTATAAAAAAGATGTACATCTATACAACCCAACAAAACAAACGTGTGTTCTTAACGTATCCAATTGTCAATTGGCGCGGGAGTTGTAGGATTGCCCTTAAAGAAATTGGCTTTAAAGTTATGTGGGTTAACATATCTGAAAAAGCCCAAAATAACTGTATTAATATTAGTAACGAGGTGGGCAATCAAATAACTCATGTGCAAATACCTGATGGTTACTACAACTTTTGCTTTTTAAAAGAAGTACTTAGCGAATTTGGCATATTGTTAAAAATTAACGAAGCAAACCTCAGAATTACTATACATTTCCCACTAGAAGAAAGAAGAGAGTACACTTTCCCTAAAGGCCTTGCTCAATCCTAGGCTTTCACAGTAGTGACAGAGCTTATAGATTTAGCACAAGAGAAGATGCCTATCAATTTGAAGGTAATAAACCTTCTGATTTTCTCGTGAACCCAATGTTGTATGTCCATTTACAACAGTTAAAAACAGATGCTAATTTGTTTGATGGCTATCCGTCTACAGTTCTAAAGGTTTTGCCATCAACTAGAGCAGGGTTTTGCGATTATCGATTAATCTCAGTTGGAAAAAACAGTGAATTTAAAGAATAAGTTAATACCTATAAATTCATTGGATGTAAAAATAACTAACCAAGATGGAGAGCCAGTTGTTTGTTCTGATTTATTAATGGTGCTGGAAGTAAAAAAGCAGACTGTAAACCCTTAATTTTTATGTCATGGAGAGAGAATATTAATATGTTTTGTTCACGACCACCAAATCTTATTTTGCACGTAAGCCCCCATTTTAAAGTAACGATTACGTCGATTTTTGGAGGTTTTTGCGTGTTAATTTTGTTTAGAAAACAGGTGTTTATTTTGGCCAAAAGTGACATGAGAAGGACGTGATCTATTTGTGAAAAGGGGGGTTTTCGTGCAAAATAAGATGGTGGTCTTGAACAAACATATTTACATTCTCTCCTTTTAAAAAAAAAAAAGCTAGTACGTTCTATGACGTGACCTCCACGTAGTCTTTTTATCTGTTGTCCGCATTACAAGAACGAAGAATAGAAACCAAACGAAAACGGGCGGATGTTAGAATGAGAGAACAAAGAAACAAGTCCTGGTTAATATAAGTGGTTAGCGCATTGACATGGCAATTTGAAATAATTCTTTGAGTTCTAAAATCGAAGACATGAGCAGGTACGTTACGTATCTTCATGAAAACGATGGATTTAACAGAAAGGTTTCCCATGAATACAATGATACTACGACGATCAAAATTAAAAGGATATGGACAGGATTGCGATGAAACATTAAATGATTCTGTTAGCCTACATTGGTTTCATAGGTGTATTAACGAAGTTTACAATTCTGACCTAACAGCTTGCTCACAAATTTCTTATCTGCCGTTGTGTTTTCCCATGTCAGGTGACTACTTTTTTGTAACAGTTGCTAAGGAGCAAGCCGCCGTTTAGTGACTGACGATTGACTCTTGTTTCCAGTTACAACTGGAGAATATGATTTGGAACAGTATGGTTACCTAGACAGGGAGTTGGGTGTATAGGTTTATAGCCACACTGTTCAGGATTTCCTTGCTCTTCTAGCTGGGCTTGGGGCTTCTAATTAGAACACGTCATTTGATGATTTTGATGAATTGGCAAAGATTCTTAGTTTACATTCAGGACTACCAAGGTAAGAAACAGAGTGATTTCCTGAACAATTCACACAGGGCCTGGTATGGTACATTTGTTACTGTCATGGGTGGATAAGACCACACCTACCACACGTCTTTTTGGAACGACTTCAGGTTTCGTATGTGCCGTCCTGTTGCAGCGAATACAACGGAATACTTGTTGAACAAATGGTTTCATATCAAAGACTGAAACTCCAGCAAGATTTTGAAGGAAGATTTGGAACTGTGAAGGTAATGTTGACAGCACTTGAGTCACTGTCATCTTTGCTCTTCTATCTTTTGACCGTTTGTACATTGTGCACTTGGTATTTCTCTTCTAATATAGTCGGAAGAAATAACAACAGAAATGGATTTAATCACTTTATTCACGTCTTCAGTATATGCTTCAGGAGTGAAGCAGCTAATAGGGATGCAGCCAGATTTTTTAAGAGTGGTTTTGTTGATCAATGGAAGTACAACCTATGAGCCACTTCTCCGATGACAGTTGTTTTTTGTTCAACAATGTGCTCCATTGTGTTAGTCGTCAGCTTTCGGCTGAAGAAATTCCACTTCCACCCAAAGTAGCATAACCCTTCTCTAAAGTCTTCCAAGATACCTGGAAATGAAATACAGACCATTTTTTTTAGATTCTGAGAGAGTTTGGTATGTCGTACATTTGGTCTCTCTGACATATGAAGATGTTGGTGATGATTTGACAGTTGCTAAGGATGATGGAGACAGTGAGGAGGAAGTCTCGACCGGCCTTGCTGTCTGGTTGTCATTGGTTGTTTCATTTTTCTTTTGAGTTATTAAATGAAGATTTAAGCGATTGACCAGACTTTGTTCTTCCTATGCCTTGGACAATCATTTTCTGATAATAGTTTTTAATGAGAAAGTTTCAGTTCAGATTAGGGAAAAAGGAGAGGGGTTTTTTCTCCTTTTTTATAAAATTCAGGAGCTGATCCAGCCTGTCAAGAAAAAAGAATGCATACACGAGTTTTACTGAGTATGTGAGTAAAGCCTTAAGACTGAGGATAAAAAAAGACGTCATAAATGAAAAACGGGATTTGGAACTGCAGGCAAAGTTTCAGTACGTAATTACAAAGTACGTAATTCCCTCTTCTATAAGGTTTAATAGTCATCGCGGAATGAGACGTTGCACTGTCATCGCAACGCCAGATTGGATGAAGAGACACTCCTGAACAGAATGTGTGATAACTTGAAACACAACAGCAAAGGAGTAACGATGGAACAGAAACTGAGTAGCAGAGACTCCATAATCCCCATTGAACAGCACTGCCACGTTTGACATTTCCTGAACGGGATTAAAAACCAAAGGCGTTGGACCACCATCGCCACAAGGGCCAAGACAACAAACGATGAAGCCCGTCTTCCAAAACAAAGGATTCATAAGAAATGATGAAAGGAGTCTTGACACCTGTTCGCATTGGTCAGGTATTACACAAAGCAGGAAGGCCCAAAGTTTTAGGTGACAATATTGCACTGTTTCGATATAATGGAACAAAAAAATCAGAGCACACGTTAGCAAGATCTTTCGCATGCACGCACGCACGCGCGCGCGCGCACACACACACAAAACACACACACACACACACACACACACACACACACACACACACACACACACACACACACACACACACACACGCACACACGCACGCACGCATTCACGCACGTACGCACGCACGCGCGCGCGCACACACACACACACACAACACACACACACACAAGTGTGCGCACAATGGCGTTTAATGATTGGGATATATTTTCAGAAGATAACACATGCTCCAGAGTCAAGTCCAGCTGACGTCATGCCGATGACTTTTGGTCAGCTAGATAATGACAATGACGACAGTACAGTTCACACACGTCTTCTTCCAGTTAACGTGCCTTCTGTTGTTCCGAACACGTCACTTCAGCATGGATGTGTTGAGGTCGTATTTAGCCAGATGGACTAATACCTTGGAATAATCCTGTTAATCTTGTCAGTGCAGACGTGGCGTACACTTTTTTCCGCATTAAGAACGGCGTGTTAGCATTGCTTTTTCTTTTTGGTGGATCAGGCAACATAATAAACATGACGATTTTCTACAAACAAGGTCTGAAGGGATCGAGTCAACCTGTGTCTGTTTGCTTTGGCATTAGCTGACGGACTGAACTTAATGACAGCCATGATATACTCTGGTGAGGACCTCCTTTTGCAATTTACAAAGGAAAAGAAAACTGGTCCTGTGAAGTCTGCCTTGATCAACCATCATTTCCCAGGCATGATGGGGGCTTTGTTTATGTGTCTTCCATTTTGTCCGCCATCGTTGCCTGTGAGAGATGTTACTGTGTCTTCCACCCTCTTACTTATCAAACTGCGATGCGTACAAGAAGCATGGCTGCCATTGTTATCACTGTGTATGTTTGGTGACAGGATTATATTTTCTGGTGATGGGATTCCGGATACGTCCTGGGTGCCTTTATGACCCGGTGACTGGGAAATTAAGGAGAAATATTTCTTGGGACATTTTTACAAAACACACAAACAATTCCTTCAGCTTTTGCGCAGCACTTCTTTGGTACTGGATTGCCGGCTGTGGTGATTGTTGTGGTGACAGTATCGACGATCGTTACATCAGTGAAGCTTCGTCATATTGTGGAGTGGCGCGCAGCGGTCTCTGTGTCCATGTCTAATAAAGAAGTGATGCTGACGAAGATGCTGATCGCCAATTCCATTCTGTTCATTTTGTGTTCAGTTCCAATCGCCCTTAATCGAAATATTTCCTTCTTTTTCCCACAAGTGGATATAGGCGGGCGTAATGAAAATTTATTTTTTACTTTTGTGCAGATCAGTCTCGTTTTTCAGTACATCAACGCCAGTTTTAACATCTTGGTGTACTATGTAATAGGAACTCATTACAGGCAAACGTTTTGGGCACTGTTTGGCAGAAAGACAGCGAGAGAAAGGAGCTTGAGCAGTGCTACAGACAGTCTCAATCACAACGTGAATAAACTCAAAAGAGATTCTGGGAAATAAATGAGTCAGTCCAACTGACCGAAATTACAATGAAAAATGAAAAGTGTTTGTCCTTGTATGGTCCTAATGTCATCTCTGCTTGCTTTGTAAAGATTGTTTATCAATTTTTCAACATAAATCTCAAAACGTTTAAACTGGGAAAGAAATCAGTTCGTATCTACAGCGCGCGCGCAGACACACACACACACATACAGGCGCGCGCGCACGCACGTACGCACGCACGCACGCACGCACACACCCCATACACACATACTTTTATGGATATTCCATGATAAAATAATGCCCCGTTTCCATTAAAACAAAAAACAAAAAACAACTCCTCATCCATGCATTTGCAGAATGTGATATGAGCCGTTCATTTCAGATAGGTTACATGTGTTTTTAATGTTTTTAAAGAAGAAAGAGACATTTTCACTTTTGCCTTGCTTATTATGTCAAAGTGCCAGTTCCGTTTCTAATACGTAGTTAATCGATTTTAGGTTCTGTAATAAGATTGTGTGCATGCCCATAACCCTTGACCCAGCCACACAACATTGAATACCATTTACGTGAGATACCCGTTTTCCCTACCAGTCTTTGGAGGTTTCTACATCGTATCATACGCCAGTCTGCAAAGTCTGGATTTAGGCCATTTTGAACTCTTCAACCTATGTCCTAACTCATTTGATATGTGTTCTGCTAACAAAGAAGGATATCAACCTGCATCACTGCATTACATTTTGTAGAACACACGATTGGAACACTAGCAAACATTTCATACCACAGCTATGTACTTTTCCCATCTACTTGCTATGTAAAAGAATCCGTATCTGAACAGCATACGTGAGCACTGGCTGTATTTTAGTGTCGACCAATCTCCAAAACAAATATGCATTGTTATGGTAAACGTCTGCACAGATCTTAGGATTTATATGACACTTTGTGGAACACATCAGTGGAACACAGATATTAGGACTTACATGACACATTGTGGTACACATCATTTGGAACACAGATAGTAGGACTTACATGACACATTGTGGAACACATCAGTGGAACACAGATATTAGGACTTACATGACACTTTGTGGAACACATCAGTGGAACACAGATATTAGGACTTACATGACACATTGTGGAACACATCAGTGGAACACAGATATTGGGACTGGCATGACACATTTGGAACACTTCAGTGCGTTGCTGTAAATAGCTAGAAAATGAATCGTTTGCACAATCACATCACAGGCAAGTGTGGGAAGAGATGAAGTGAAACTTTACGAGCAGGGAGCTTTCGGAGTAGAAACGTATAGCCTTAGCCAAAGGCATTAGCAGCATCTATGACGATAATTCCGTTGAGTTCATAACAGCTAATGCCCGTTAGCTGTCGGCTCACGCTGCATGGGGTGGCTATTTAATCCTGAGTGACATCAATGTAGACCAACACAATGTGTGTTTTGGTAAGGACGTGTTGTTTCTGGTGTTCCAGACGTGGAGAACATAGACAATTTTGAAGAATCACGACAATATCTGCTGAGAAATTAACATGTTTGTTTGAAATGCCCCAGAAAATAGAGGCTATCAATGAGATGAATCTCTCTCTGTCTCTGTCTCTGTCTCTGTTTTCTGTCTCTCTCTCTCTCTCTCTCTCTCCCCTCTCTCTCTCTCTCTCTCTCTCTCTTTCTATCTCTCTCCTCTCTAGCATTCACCTAAAAACAGAATCTGCAAAAGAATCAATTGTGGGGTTTTGCAAAAATGTATTTAGAACATTTTGCCAAGCTGAACAGACCCACAAGACGGAATCAACCAAATCAGCAAATTCCATCAAATCAAAGGCCATTGCTTTATTTCACAAACCATTGGTAACAGCCTCACAACGGCTTGCCACTGACCGGACGGATGGCTAACTGCGATGTCTTCCCAGACTTGCTGGATCGTTTGACATGGTTGGATAACTGTAGCTGGTGTCCGACGGATGGTGTCGTGATCTGTCTAGTCTCTCAAGATGATGCCAATGGTGGTCTATCCAGATAGGTCGGGAGAGAGCGAGGGGAATGACCTCTGCAGCGTTGTGCTTGAAGGACTTCTCTTGCTATACAAACCTGACAGCGTGGGGATGTGCATTGTCCTCTAGTATATGACGATGGCGTTGGAGTGGTTGTTGAAGAAAGAGAGAATGATGAGATGCAGGACTTGATTGAAGTAGCGCTCAGCATCCACCTTATGTTTCGCTCCCTGCACTAATGTGCTAAAGGGAAAACAGATTCTAAGCATACACTGTTACCCAACAACATGGCACAAAGTCCACCCCTGGGGTTCCTTTCCAGAACACAGTTGAGAGCGTAGCGTTTATCACAGGTCTCTGCAGACTTTACCCCGTCCATCCTGATTGCTGGTGCTGAAACGTGACTCGTCCGTGAATGAAACAGTTCTGCTGACTCCAGCGTCGGTCGTTAGTGATGGTACTAACTCACCAAGCTGGCACTGACTGGAAATCGGCATAAACAATTGATGAATTGCACTAATGTGTTTTTAATTTTTTAGCTTTTCATTTTGCTATTGAAAACTGACTACAACAACAAACAAACGCAGTCATTCAACAAATGAAACGTCAGACGAGTGCTGGGACACGGTCAGGATCAAAACAAATATTCTTTTTTAGAGAAGGTAAATATGCGGGTTCAAGACCACCCATCTTATTTGCATGAAAACCCCACTTTTCACACACAAATCACGTCCTTCTCATGTCAGTTTTGGCCAAAATTAACCCCTTTTCACAAACAAAATTAACGCACAAAACAGCAAAAATTGACGTAATCGTTATTTTAAAATGGGGGTTTCCGTGAAAAATAAGATGGATGGTCTTGAACAAACATATTTACCTTCTCTCCAGGGACATAAAAATTAAGGGTTTACAGTAAGCTCTTCTACTTCCAGCACTATTAATAAATTAGAACAAACAACCGGCTTTTCATCTTGATTAGTTATTTTTACATCTGATGAATTTATAGCCCCCTCAATTAATTCTTAAATTGACTGTTTCCATCAAACTTATATAACTGATAATCGCAAAACCTGCCTTAATTGACGGCAGTGCTCGTAGAACAGTAGATGGCTGGCCATTAAACAAATTAGTATTTGTTTTTAACTGTTGTAAATGGACATACAACATTGGGTTCACGAGAAAATCGGCTGGTCTACTGCCTACATATTCATAAAGACCGCTTTTTAAGTGCATATGTGTTTTTAATATGATATGTTTCACCACCATCATAAAAGCCTAAAATTCGAGCAAGGCTTCTAGGAAAAACGTACTCCCTTTTTTCTTCAAGTTCTGGAAAATTCATAGTAATTATAAGATTTGCCTCATTAATTTTTAACTTAATGCCAAAATTGCTAAATACCTCTCTTAAAGAACAAAAGCTGTAGTAGCCATCGGGTATTTTTAAATGTCTTAATAGATTGCCTTTCGTCCTTAACATCCACCCAGTTTTTCTTAGCTCTTTCAAATATGTTAATCCATTTTACTTTAAAACCAATTTTTCTAAGGGCAATTCTACAACTTCTGCGCCAATTGAGAATTGGGTACGTTAAGACACACGCTTGTTTTGTTGGGTTATATAGATGTACATCTTTTTATAACTATTTTAAAAACTATTTTAAAAAATGGAACCTTTTAAATATAACGAAAGTGCCACTTACAATGTATGAGCGTTTTATAACCCCAAATCTTTGGACTTCAGTTTACTAACCATTGCAGTAGACGACTCATACGGCTTCCAAGTCAGACTTGTAAACCCACTAACTAAATATTTAAATCCGCCAATAAAGAGTGACAGAGTGCCATCAGCATGGTCATCCCGCCTATGACGTTTTTCCAGAATCAGTTAAATTTTGCCATTTACTGCGCAACTACTGGCTGTGGTGTTTCATATGCAAACCATTTGAACCATCCTAATCTTTTAGTAAGGTCAGTATATAACTTTCATGTTTATTACCAGTACAGACGAATACTAACTGAACTACAAGTGCTCCTCCCAGCGACAACGCGTTTAATCCATTTTAAAAGCCCAATGGACATTAATGCATATGAAAGAATTTGCAATGAATTTAACATTAATCCTTCAACTGACTTTAGACAAAAGTTAGACCGCAATCATGGGTAAGACACATTGTATTTGTGGGGTGCAAAAAGAGAATATAATTATGACTACTGACCTGGCCACACCTCTTTTCAACCAGACAAAAAGGGTTTGATTGGATCCATGAACAAAAACACCCTAATGCTTGGGCAACATTTATCTTAGATGAAAGTAAAGGTCTAACGATGCCAGGAGTGCAAAGACTTAATGACTCCATACGGACATACATGTACGTTTGGTGTTTATTAGGAGCACAAGCACAGACCAAGTCTAGCAGTGTAGATCAATCTACAGGCTTTGGACGCCAGAAAACAATTTCTAGCCAATTTAGAAGATGCTATTAACTCTGCTGTTGATTTGCCTGCCAGCATACAAAGGTATCAAGACGTTCTTGCACATGCTAGGTCAAAGGTTGACTTCGTTGTAGGCCATGGATTATACATGCTACCCTCTGACCTTAGACTACAGATTGGGATGATACAGAATTATAACAATGAAATCCTCATAGCTGGAGACGACCAAAACTTAGGGCACAATCAAGGTTTAAACACAAGGCCTGCTCCATCCATTTAAAAAAAAGTACCTAGCTCTGAAGAAAGCGATCCAGCTATAAGCCCCCCCCAGCAGAAAGCAGTCCAGAACCAGAAAGCACACCGCCTGTTAATGTACCTCACACTGACAGTCACACTAGTGAAAAGACAGCCCTTGTTGTATTTTTAACTTTTACTGGATTAGCCATACTTTATTTCAAATAAAAATTAATCCAGCAGCTAGCACTCCTAACGTCCACAGATGGTCAGCCATATAACCAGCAACTTTGCCTATAGTAGACAAAACCCAGCTAACAACACTGCCTATTATGCCAGGCAGAGCATCAAGCGCTTTGGCGGCTCTAACTTCTTTAATAGGTTTGCTAGATGATGCAATTGTTTTTCTAATCCAACTTTGAACAGGCTGAGGTGTCGGAGGAGCTACTGGTCCTTTCGGCGCACCACCTGTTAAAGCATAAACGAGTGTAGAGATAGCAAACCCTACAGCTGTTAATAGACTAACTATTGTAATCCCCTGTTCCCTGAACAGAGTCCTTATTCTTTCTGCTTAGCGTAGTGTTTTCATGAAGTAATCTGTTTATAGTTTCTCTAATTCTGCTTGTTTGTGATGCTAGCTGCGCTCTGTTAGTAGACAGCATTTCAACCTGGCTGCCCTTTCTATCATTAAATCCTGTATTTTCTGCTGTATTCTAGCCTTTTCTTCTCGCCCTAAATTGTTATCATCTGCATCAGCCAGCTTATTTTTTTTCTTCTTCTATCTCTCTATCTAGCTCGCCAAGTTTTGCTAAATTGTTTCTAGTTCGCCTCTTATTGACTTTAGGCGTTCATTAAGAGCTAGGAGGTCACGCATAGGCAATGAAGAATTGTCAATTGTTTCTAATGTTTTTCTGACTGTTTTCCTCATTAAAACTCGTCTCAATTTCTGTTGCTGCATCATTTATTCTTGGTCCGAAATCTTGAAAAGAGGTCATTTCTATTTCAGATCGTGTTGGCAACTCTTGCCCAAGTTCTGTAAAAGACTAACAGCCTCAGGCCTTAAATTTAAAATGTTTAATCGCCTTTGGTCGGCAACAGGAATCCTCTGTCTAATTGTGTTTAGTTTTAAAAACTTAGTTGGGTCTGGCTTTGTAGTAACTCTTACAAAATTTCCTCTGCTAGTTCTTATATACAGATGGTTGCTTTTATCCATCTTAAAATCAAAAGGACTATGGCCTTCTGGCGGCTCTAGTCCTAAGCTTATGTAGAATGAGTTAATTCTATTTGTTAATAGTTCTGCACGAGATGCGCTAACTGAAGGGGGTGTTTCTGCTTCTTCTAATGAAGGGATTAAAGAACCTTCTGCTGCTCTTTCAAGTTCTTCGCGCAATGAAGGAGCTAATTCTGTTTCATCTTCTTCAAATGAAGGGCCTAGCAGATGTCTTTCTCTCCACCAACAGGATCAATCACGTCAAAATCTTCATCCATATTTTTTATTTATATTCTTTTTGTTTTATAAAAATGAACTCATAATGTTGTGACCTCGATCCATACAGAAAAGAGAAGGAAACCCATGGCGTAAAAGGTATAAGGCAGACTGTAATTAGTGTAAATACCCCATCAACAGTTCAGCCTGGACAAGTTTTAACAGTTAAGTTCCCTGATCTTGGCGCTGACGGTGTTATAATGCCAGGCACTGCTAAACTATCATTCAAAATAGATATTAAATCGACAGATCTTAATGCTACTGTTGTTGCTAATTTGGGCAGGGCAATCGTTAAACATATATCAATCAAACTGGAGGCAGAGAAGTCTTTGTACTAGGCGAAGCAGACATTTTTGCCCTCTATTCTGACCTATGGCTACCTAAAAAAGAAAGAAAAGAGAAAGTTTTTTCAGGGAATACAAAGTCCAAACGGTCTCAAGCACAGGCTTAAAGCGGAGGATGCAAAGAATGATGTTAAAGATGTGGCAGTAGCAGAAGCATTTGGCAACAGATTTTGCATCCCTCTAGATTTTGAGCTGTTAAAGACGCATATGCCATATTAAACCCAAGGCGCACTAAAAGAAAAACTTACTTATGAACTGACATTTAATCCTAGCGATTCTGTCGTTCTGTCTGAAGACCCTTTAGCTAAATACACAGTCAGCGACATTCTCTTGAGTTTGATGTTGTTACTAACCCGAACTGGCCAGAACAATCTTAACCCAGTATAAAAGTAAAACGGTTATTTATTATGAAAGAGTTATACACTCCACTACAGAAAATAGAAACAAGCGAGACACTCTTTGGAAACATACATCTAAATCAGTCTCTGAAGTCTTTCAAAGGAATTTTGTTCTTGTTTACTGAAGAAACAACTCCTTTCATAGAGAATCAGAAGCGTTTTATAATCCAAAAATTGAGAAGGTTGACTGTGCAATAAATGGCAAGTCTGATCAGTTGTATTCAGGTCGCGGACTTTTACCTCACCAACACATTTTATGAAATAAGAAAGTTGTTTGCTGGAGGTAGGCAAAGGGATCCTGCAGTTGATCGTGTATGTAAAAAACTTCGCCTTTATGATGTAAGAATCGAAGACTACTTAATAACTAAATATGGGCTGTGGTTGGATTTTAGATCTACATTTGACAACAGATTGTTTGGAAGTGGAGAAAGGGTAGGGCAAGATAGTATAAAAAGAAATATTCACAAGAAAGCAGACGGAAACGCTCCAATACAAATGCATGTTTTTATGGTTTGTGATGCTCAGTTATACATTGAAGAAAACAGGCTAACAGACGTGGCTTATTAAAATGCAGAAGAAAAAACTATTAAAAACAGATGGATAGTTTGAAGTTTTTGCCTAAAGATCCGCACTGTTCTCTTATCTGCGGGATTACTGGGTGTGGGAAAACTGTCTTCGTACTTGATTTGTTACAAACACAATACAGGTTTCATTACGAGTACATTGTTATATTCTGCACAACCATTAAGCACAACAAGTCTTACAAAGAAAGGAAGTTTATTTGCACAGACGATAATATATTTTTTAGTTGATCCTAGCGACAAACTGAGCGACTGTTTAGAACACTACTATAGACTATTTGAGGGAACTGAAACACTGTTTATTATTGATGACTGTTCAGCTGAACGAGACATTGTTAAAAAAGAAAAGCTCTGTCAAAGCTAGCCTTTAGTGGCCGTCACGCCTTAGTTTCTGTGTGGCTCTTAACTCAAAAATACAATGCTGTCTTAAAAGACTTTAGATCGCAGTTAAAATCGGTTGTATTATTTTACACTAAGGACAAAGATAGTTTTGAAGAATGTTTAAGTGAAAATTATATAAGGGACAAAGATGAGTTTAAAAAAATAAAAGAGCAGTTAGAAAAATCTAAGCACGCTAAGCTAATGCTTACGGACTGACCCCCCAGTTTATACGTTTGTTTATTATAATTTTAATATTAAAAAGAATGCCTCGGGGGCCAGAATCAAAAGTGCAGCTAGCTCCTAAATGCGTTGCAGTAGAGCTAAAAGACCTAGCAGACACAGCCGAGTTTGATCTAATAAGGGTGATAGGAAATGTTTATGGATTTGAATACACAGATTTATGGGGTTACAAACGATCAGAAATTGAAGACAAAAAACGACAGCAATATCCTAAAATAGAACAAATAAGAAATCTAGAAACAACTGATTACGGCAAATATGAATACAGGCTTTATAGACAAGACAATAACTGGGTCTTGCGTCCTGAAATAAACTGGGATTTTAAATTTGACTTACAAAGCCCCAAAGTATACTTTGATAAAAAAAAAAACCACACAATTTCAGAAAGGCTTTGAATGCAGGCCCCTTTCTACTAGTCTCGTTCCAGGAACACAACAGAAAAAGCAGATTGTAATAGATACTATAAACTTGAATATGTGCTGAGCAGAAAGAAGTCCTTAGTTGAAGTGGGGGATGACACAGTAACCCTAGAATTTATTCCAAAACACCAATGCCTAGTACTGCTACTTTGATTTTGTTTTATTACTTACCCCCGGAGAGTCTAATTCTAGTTTGCCAGAACATGTGTTAGCGAGGGGAGTACAAATAAAGGCTGAAAACTTAGATGCCCCTCTTAAGCTCGTTATTGCAATTACTAAAAACGGAGATGAATAAACCCCCTTGTATCATCTGACAAGGTTTACTGTGAATGTTGACAAAGACAAACTAACAGTACTCGACTTTATTTTCATCAAGTATGTTGATTTTATTGCGTTTTACTCTGTTGGTGAAGTGCTGCCAGAAGGATTAATAAGAGCATTTTACAAAATTAATTTGATTAAAAATGGAGGTACAACAGTTTAGGTTAGAGCAAATAACTGAACTTCAAAAGGAATAGAAAGCGACTTGGATAAGTATAGGGTTACCAGAAAGAAATATGCTAAAGCTTTAAATACTCTTTCTTATGTAATTACTGGCTCCTCAGCTGTAGCTAGCGTAAGTGCTGGGTCTAGTGTTGCTCTTTTAGCTACTGGGGTTGGAGCGCCAGCCTCTTTAGCATTAGGGGGCCTTGGTTTAGGTATAGGCGCCTGTCTATGATTGTAAGTGCTGTTTTAAAAAAATTAATCCTAAATTACAAAAGCACACTGCTATTGTTGCCCTAGCATCAGCAAAACTTTGTTCATTAAGATTAAGAAAAAGCAAAATCAATTACAGAATGAAAACATTATGGACGAAGAATTTCAGAAGCTTATGGCCGATGGTGAGGATTATAGATGACAAAAAATTGAACTTCAAAAGGAGTGGAGAAAGACTTTTACTTCACGACAGGTAGACACTGATGCAATTAAACAGAACATTGAAAAACAAACACATGATCAGTTAAACCCAAAATAGGCCAAAAAAATAAGTTTAACAACAAAAATAAGTTTAGCAAAAAATAAACACTATTTTTTTTTTTGTTAACTCACTGTGTTTGGCGGGACAAAATTGCAGCTCTTCACGAACAAACGATCTTTTAAGGGGCAGGCTTTTTAGAAGAGAGAGTCTCTCTTAAATAATACACGGGAGGGGGTGTTTTCATGATTCTTTCAACTTCATATACGTCTACGTTCCATATGGGATCTGTAGCTCTAATTCTAACAATCGCCTTCTGCCTCTCCAGGAGCATACAAGTATCTTTACTTTTAACCCAAACGGCAAGAGTTTTTGATTACCTTGCGCATCTTCAGTAATGCTAATTTTTTTAATTGATTGCGTTTACTGGTTTAAGGCCTGTTGCTTTAAATTCTTCATTGTTCATGGCACGTAAGACTGCAGGCAATCTCCTAACCCATTCTGTGTTGCGTGCTCTGTACTTCGTAGTGTCCATAAATTTCACTGTGATATTGATAGGTAAACAGGCATTCAGCTAGATTCTTATTAAAGTTTTCTACTAGGGCTTGTGATCGATGGTTGCCTGGGATCCCTCTCTTAACTGTAAACATGATGCTTTAAAAAACAGTTGGTTTACAGAGCCTTTAAACTCTTTTCCATCATCAACTTGAATCATCCTTGGATACTTTATGGGCCTCGCATGTATATTTGTTGTAAAGCCACAGCCACAGCAGTTGAGCTTTTATCTGTTTAAAGGTTCAGCGTCTTTGTATCTGAAGCCATGTCAACAACTGTCAGAGCATACTTAAACTTTTTTCTTCTAACTTTGTCATGTGGACGATACAGCAAGTCCATTTGGTGGGTGTCCCTTTGGAACTGAGTTAACAAAATCTAGGCCTTATTATTCTTTTCGGGGCAGGCAGATATATTTGCCAAATTGCTTGTTTGAAAGCCAGTCTTTCGCATCTGATTCAGACACTCTAGCAGCTTTACTTAGTTTTTCAATAGCAGTCTTTCCTTTCCAATACCCTTAGGAGAATAATATATTTTGTACTTCGTATTGTCCATATTTTAAATGCATTTTATTTTACACAAGAAAGTGAGCAACAAGATAGACTGAGGTCATGCCAACTGCAAATTAAAAACTATCTCTGCAGTCTTCTGTTCCTCAGATGGTTCATAAAAGTCAGACAGTTCTGGCGTGGCGATGTTAGAAACTTCTTTCCTGTCACTAAGTAATACTCATTCATTGCGGCATCAACGTCTGTAAATGTATGCTCTGCATGTCCCTGTTCTCTTAACATTTTATTAATAAAGTCTAAGTGAGCAATTCGTCTTTTCTCGTAACCGTCTCTTGCCTTGGCTAAATCTTCCATTGCCTTATTATGGCGTTCTCTCTCTTCATCCTTAGAGGAAATCCTTAGAGGTACTAGATTGTCTACTACAGACCATGTGTATACGTTTACGGTGATTGGTTTGTTTTGCTCTTCAAACTGAGATATACTTTCTATACTCACTGGAAAGGTTATGATATCAAAGTTCAGCTCTTGCTTATATTGTTCATAATTAGATACTCTGTTTGCATGATTTTTAACAGGATGTAAATGCGCTAAAACACACCACATAAAACACATGCTGTCAGAATTATGTATGTTTAAGACTGCTCGTTTTAACTCTAACTCTTTTGGGAGAGGAAGGTAAGAATTGCCAACTATAGGATAGAACTTTCTTTGTTTCAATCTGATTTCAAGGACTGTCCCTTCAGACCAGCCAGAACCCCTTAACTTTGCCTCCTCACTTGCATGGTTAAACTGTGTAAGCATGTAGTCAGCCCAGTCAGAGTTCATAAGTCGTGGTAACTGATTACTTCTTTCTGTTTAATTGAAACCCAGACTTCATGTTATTGCCGTCAGGCATTATATAATCAATCAGAACGGCCAACAGCACTTTTACTGGTGGCTCCACCTGAAGAAAACTCTGGGATTTTAGAGATAGCATGTGTCACGCTTTCATGAACGTTTGTAGGGGTAATGATGTCCATGTCTACTTCACTAAACGTATTGCTTAATTGTTTGTCACTACCAACTATTTCTTCCATCATATATAGTTTTCCATCCTCGAATTTACTTGTGGTCGTCATTTTTAAAGCCACAATATTTACGTAAATTAAAAAAAATAAATGTAAATAAAAGTAAGTAAAACACGCTTTTATTCTTCACCCAAGCGTTGCAACACTTCAAGACACGTTAACCTTACAATAACACCTGCTAATATTTTAGCTTTTTCGAATCACTACAGTCAATGTTCATCACTTTGATTGCTTCGTCAAATAGTTCACTATGATCTTTTATTATATTGTTTACATCATTCTCAAAACAAAATTCACTAAAATCAATGTTTAGTACTTTCATTGTTTCGTCAAATAGTTCATTACAATTCTTTAAATCAGATTCACTGAGTTCGGCAGCCATTTTTAAATCTAAAATAAAAAATTAAAAAATTGTAATTGTAAATTCAGCTATTATTCATAGTCTTTTCGAATCGTAAAACCTGATCTTCATTAAAGTGAATAGCTACTCCTTCAGAGTCAGTAGAAACAGTCAGATTAACATCTTCAGGAGCCATATTATGAACTAAAATGGCAAACAACTTTATAACCGGTTGGGGCCAAGAATCTGGTATTTTACTGATGGCTTGCTTCACGCTTTCTCGTATATCTATGCGTTCAAAAAGATCAGTAATTAATTCTTCAAACATGCTCTTTAACTGATCTTTATCATCCCCTACTTCCTCTCCTCCTTCCGAATTCTGTATATGTTACTAAGCTCTGTAACAACTTCGGGCTTCATTTTTTAAACCAGAATAAAAACAACAATTAAAAAATAAGTAAGCCGCAGCATGGGCCTGCAACACACTGAAACGCGCTCCGCCAAGCGATCAATAGGCTGCTGAGGCCTATTTTTACCCCTGGTTTTCCGCTCTCTGGCAGTAGATTGTAGAGTATTGATTTCTACCATCCTTGTTCACACACGCACAGAGTAATCATTAATAATCAAAATAAGCAAAACAATGATAATGAAAGTGTTTTGTCTCCCTTTAATTATTTATAAAATGTAATTACCTCCCCTGAATAAATTATCTATTTACAGATTAGTGAGAGAGAATTGATTATTAAAAGTTGTGTTTTTGTGTTTAATTTGTTAAAGCTTTTAATATGAATATTGTACAAAGTAGCCACTAAAAAGTACTTTAAAGCACAGTTGTTGTTTAACCTTTAAAACTATTCTGCTTGAATAAAAAACAATTTTAATAACAGTCACACTTATGCATAAACACCATAGAATTAAAAAGCTTTCAGTTTGCACAGTATATGTATTAATCCTAAAAGTGTATAATTTGAGCCTGGTTAGAAGCGGCCTAGGTTAAGTGATCTCACAAGATCGTTTAACCTAATTGCCAACCTTGTAAACTAGGACAAGTGATCTTTGTAAGATGCAAGATCTTTGTAAGACCTGCAAAGCAGTGCAGTAAACTAGGACAAACGATCTCACAAAGATCACTTGACCTACAAAGCAGTGCAGTAAACTAGGACAAACGATCTCACAAAGATCACTTGACCTAGTTGATTAAAGGCTATACTTAGACTAGGGAGAGAATGTAAATATCTATATTCATGATCACCCTATCTTATTTTGCACGGAAACCCCATTTTAAAATAATGGTTACGCCAATTTTTGCTGTTTTGTGCGTTAATTTGTTTGTGAAAAGGGTTAATTTTGGCCAAAACTGACATGAGAAGGACGTGATTTGTGTGTGAAAAGTGGGTTTTCATGCAAAATAAGATGGTGGTCTTGAACCCGCATATTTACTTCTTTTATTCATTTCTTCCATCTACTTGCCCGGCCCAGACAGAGGTGCAGCGTGCCATCTCGATGATCGTATCCAAACTGGGGGCGAGCTTGTCATGAGAAAGGATGACAGGGCTGGTCGTTGTTTGTATAGGTCTGCATCGGCAGCTATAACATGTATCCAGGTTCTGGCCTTTGGTGAGTTCCTTCTCGTGTTTCCTGGCTTTTTCAGTTCATCGGACAGAACCTCGGTTTGTCACATGCTGCTGTGATCTACATGCTCAGCAGCTTGTCGCGGCACAGGCGACTGAGGCATGGGTTTTTCATCCAGCACTGCCTGTTGTTCCAGGGAGATGCTGGGGTTCCTTAGTACATGATCCCCTCGCCTTCTGGAAGTTCCGGCTAGAAGTGCCGTCTTTCTGTCATCTCTTTGACTCACTGTGGATGTGTCATTCCTGTATTGTCGCCTACTGTTTGTCTACTTTGTGGTCCATTATACTGTCTTTGCACAGGAACTCTGACGCTTCCTTTTCTCGTCACAATTCTGACCTGCTACCTTTGTTGTTGTTGTAGTATTGTTGTTTGTTAATGCTGCTGATTATGTTGCGATGTTTGCTGTCGTTGCTGCTGTTACGTCCATGGTGTTGTTGTTCTTGTTGTTTGTTGCTCTAATCAGGCGACTAGGTAGTGTACTTTTTACACTCACAACTGGACACAAGCAATCCATTTTGGAGTATCTATTTGTTCGAATGCGTTTGATTTATTCGTTGTGTGCAATTTCTTCCTTGTTCTTTTAAAACCCCTGGTGTTTGTTTGTGTGTGGGTGGTGTGTGCGTGCGTGCGTGCGTGCGTGGTGCCGCTGCGTGCGTGCTTGGTTCGTGCGTGTGTGTGTGTACTGTCGTGTTTGTTTGTGTGTGTGTGTGTGTGTGTGTGTGTGGTCTGAGTGTTTGTGCGTGCGTTATGCCGCGTGCGCCGCGCGCGCGTATGTGTGTGTGCGTACATGCATGCGGCATGCGTCGTGCGTGTGTGCATGTGTGTGTGTGGCTGCGCACGCGGTGTGTTGTGTGTGGTGTATGTGTGTGTGTGTGTGTGGTGTGTGTGTGTGTGTGCGCGCGCGCGCACGTATGTGTGTGTGTGTGTTGTGTGTGTGTGTGTGTGTGTGTGTGTGTGTGTGTGTGTGTATGTGTGTGTGTGTGTGTGTGTGTGTGTTGTGTGTGTGTGTGTGTGTGTGTGTGTGTGTGTGTGTGTGTGTGGTGTAAAGAGCTAAACTCCAAATCACATTATCTTTCTCTGATGACATTAGCAAGGAGAAACGAAACATACATAGTTGGTTTTAAAAGTTCCTAGGTATTAGCTGAGCACGGATATTATTAAAAACAGGGCTCTGCAAAACAAAATGCACTTCGTCTTCAATTGATTGTTTACATAGCGGACAGAGCAATTCATCGCAACTGACGTTTTCCTGGCGATTAGCATGCACTTTTAATTCAGAGAGTCCACATCTAAATCTAGTAAAGGTACATCGTAAATGTTTGTTCATATTAAACTTAAGGAACTTTTTAACAAAACGTCAGGAACTATAAATTTGTATACATCAAACCTGTTACTTGATAGAATATGACTTCCCATGTTTGCCATATACTGTCGATTGATCTTTGTTTGAATACTCTTACTTTCGTCTCCTACTCCTTGATATATCCATGCATACCCTTGCCCCAGCTCAGAGAAAGAAATACGTACATTTGAAACCCGGTTAATTTTGCCCCTTGAATCGAGATCAACTAATGTATTATACGCTTTTTGTGGTAATCTATCATTAGTCATTTTTAACAACTTTAACCAGTAGCGGATATTTTTTAACTGTAGAATTTATGTGTATTGGGTATCTGTTCGTTTTACCATATACTAAATCCTATGGAGTTCTACGTTCTACACCTAAACACTTTTTAACCTAGTTAAATGAACCGATTCACAATGAACGATAGCATTCTTATCTAAACCCCATAGCTCTGAATCATACTGCACAATGGGTTGCATCAAAACTTTTGACAAACACTTCCAAGGAGTTCTTATTTAATACTGATAATTTCTTCATAACACATAGTAACACGTATTTAGCTCTACTAGAACGGTCTCTACAAGCAGCAACAAAACACAGGCGAGTAGAAAAAAGAATATGCCAAGGTATTTACAAACGTTACTGATAATTTCTTCATAACACATAGTAACACGTATTTAGCTCTACTTGAAAGGTCTCTACAAGCAGCAACAAAACTCAGGCGAGTAGAAAAAAAATTATGCCTAGGTTTTTACAAACTTTTACAACGGGCCTAACAGAACTGGCATACATCCATCTCTCCGTTGCAACCAAATGATCTCCTTTTCTAAAAACAATAACCTTGCTTTTATCAAAATGGACTTTTAATTCTAATCTATCGGCTGAGTACTTTAAATTATTTAGTTGTCTCTGCAAACCAACTACAGTCTCCGAGAGCAACGCTACGTCATCTGCTAGCAATAGAATAAAGAGTTCCGTTTGATCGTTTGTAAATCTAGCACCATGCCTGCCGTTTTCCACTATTTCAATTGCGAGCTATTAATAATAACGAAAATAGAACAGGGCTGCACACTTCTCCTTGTTTTACTCCTCTAGTGCACATAATACAGTCAGTTATTTTATTCCCGCTTCTTATCCTTATTTTAATTGCTTTATACATGCTGTGAATATACTTAAACATTTTTTTCTCATACATTTCTTTTTATCAATATAGGCTACAGTAAACTTCGACTGATCGAGTGAAACGCCTTCTCAAAATCAATGAATGATACGTATAACTTGCGATTAAAGAAAACTTGCTTCTGAATCAAGGCAAGAAGGGTAAACATAATGGTACTAAATACTTTGCTAGTAATATAAGACAACCAGATACTACATTGTTCACATCACTTTTTTTGTACACAGTGGAAGACTTACAAACTCGCACCAAGACCCGAGAAAAAATACCATTATCGAGCAATGCATTGAAGAACATGACAAAAAAGACTAATATCTGTTTGCACGGAGCTTTCAAAACTCTCCCATTAATTCCGTCAGTAACTGCAGCTTACCAGATTTTAATTTATTAAGTGCTAGCAAAACTTCATCTCTTGAAATAGGACGGTGCATGAACTCATTTTCCGCATTTGACAAAGCATAATCATAATTATTTGGCAAATCTTTGTTTAGTAAGGACTCAAAATGTCGGAACCATTCATCTAGTGAAATATTATTTCTGGGTTGTTTTCGTTTCAGCGAATTTTTTTTTCATACAGTTCCAAGAATCCTTTTGGTTATGAATGGATGCTGTAAGTTCTAACATACTGCTATTAAAATCTCTTTTCTTTGCAACTAACAAATGTTTGTATTCACTCCTAGCCCTTACACACAAATTGCTATCATTCTTATCCAGAGTTCTACGAATTATTCTTGAAAATTTCACTTTTCACTTGTTAAGATCACATTCTACGTCGAACCATCCCTCTTTCTGTTTAGTCGGGTCCACCTTTATGGTTCTTTTCGTGCATGCAGCACGTGTTCTTATAAATCATTAAGCACATTCAACAATTCATCAATGTGAATCAACATCAATTAGCACTAAAGCATTTTTCAGTCTTCTGAGATTTTCAGCTTCACAGAGTTTTTTAATTTAAAAAAAAAACTGACTATACTGTTCACTCCACACAATTGTTTCAATGATTTGAATCTCCTTCTTACCATTTCTTCTAAGCATATTCTGAACAGAAAGAACAAGGTCAAGAGGACAGTGGTCGGATTCAATACGGTCAATAACACGTAATTCACATGAATCGCGTCATAAAAGGCATTGGACAAAACAATCATTCACGTTACATCCATTTTCACCGATGTATGTGTGGCGATCTTCCTGGTCGCCATTACATAAACCATTGGAACTACTAGATTAAGGATAGTGCACATATTAATGAACAATTTTTCACAAGTGTTTTAAATGTGTATCTCGAGAATGACGCTTAAAATATCCAGTGCTGTCTTGATAATAATACTAAAATGAGGTATATTATCGTTAACTCGCCGAGGCGGAGAAACAGTTGAAATACGGCTGTTCAGATCACCACAGATCATCACATAAACTTCATCCAGTGTTAATAATAAATCAGTTAGTCTTCAACTATTGCTATCCCCTGATCGTAACCAAAATGACAATAGAACGTAGAGAGAGAGAGAGAGAGAGAGAGAGAGAGAGAGAGAGAGAGAGAGAGAGACAGAGACAGAGAGACAGAGACAGAGAGAGAGAGAGAGAGAGAGAGAGAGAGAGAGAGAGAGAGAGAGAGAGAGAGAGAGAGAGAGGATAACCCTTACCACACAACAATGTTGCTTTATACTGCGTTGCTTCCAGTTAACCAACATGGTTGACAACCGTTTCTGTATTGCTTTCAACGTAGAATAAAAATGCCCCAAAAATCTTCTTACTAGTCAGAAGACATTACTATTCAAGTGTCCGGCAGAAAAAAAACCAAGAACATTAGGCTGACATAATCAAAAAGATAACTGTCATTGATCTCTAAGTCCTAGAGACAACTTTTACTTTGTTAGTTTCGAAGCAGAAGTGGAAAAATGTTTAACTGGAAACCAGAAAGTCTGAACGTCTCCATTTGCAAAGTCTACCTTTTGCAACTCTGTCTTTTTGTCATGTGTGTCCTCTTAATTGTATTAGTATCAATATAGGATTAAGTCGAGGTATATCATTCGGCAGGTTTTGTAATTCCCTGGCAATTGGTGGTAAGTTCCCCGGGAGCCAACTTCAAGTGTTCACATGTTTCACTCGAAGCTGTTCTGTCAGTTTGTCGAGCTTCTTCCTTCTTTACATCTTTCTTTTTTTCTTCCTTTTTTCTTTTCTGCATTTTCTTTTTATCATGTTCCACACACACACACACACACACACACACACACACACACACCACACACACACACACACACACACACACACACAACACACACCACACACACACACACACACACACACACACACACACACACACACACACACTTTACATCTTTCTTTTTTTCCTTTTTTTCTTTTCTGTATTTTCTTTTCATCATGTTCACAAACACACACACACACACACACACACACACACACACACACACACACACACACACACACACACACACACACACACACACACATACGCGCGCGCACGTACGCACGCACGCGTGCACATTCAGAGAGAGAGAGACAGAGACAGAGAGAGAGAGACAGAGACAGAGAGACAGAGACAGAGAGAGAGACAGAGAGAGAGAGAGAGAGGAGAGACAGAGACACAGAGAGAGAGAGAGAGAGAGAGAGAGAGAGAGAGAGAGAGAGAGAGAGAGAGAGAGAGAGAGAGAGAGAGAGAGACAGAGAGAGGGTAACCCTTACGACACAACAATGTTGCTTTGTACAGCGTTGCTTCCCTTTAACCAGCATGGTTGACAACCGTTTCTGTATTGCTTTCAACGTAGAATACAAATGCTCAAAAATCTTCTTACTAGTCAGAAGACATTACTATTTAAGTGTCCGGCAGCAAAAAAAACAACAACATTAGGTTGACATAATCAAAAAGATAACTGTCATTGATCTCTAAGTCCTAGAGACAACTTTTACTTTGTTAGTTTCGAAGCAGAAGTGGAAAGATGTTTAATTGGAAACCAGAAAGTTTGAACGTCGCCATTTGCAAACTTTGTCTTTTTGTCATCTGTGCCTCTTGATTGTATTAATATCAATATAGGATTAAGTCGGGGTATATCATTCGGCAGGTTTTGTAATTCCCTGGCAATTGGTGATAAGTTCCCCGGGAGCCAACTTCAAGTGTTCACATGTTTCACTCGAAGCTGTTCTGATAAGATGGGGTTGATCAGTCACTACACAAAAAGGGTAGTTGTCAATATCAAATCGAATAAATGTTCAATCATCTTTACATACACAAGATGGGACCTGTCATTCACCTAAAGGAAGCACTGGGTCCATGTAATGTTGGAAATTTCCACATGATCTTCAGATACACGAGTTAAGACTGGTCAGTCACCATACCGGAGGCACTGGGTCCATGTAATGTTGGAAATTTCCACATGATCTTCAGATACACGAGTTAAGACTGGTCAGTCACCATACCGGAGGCACTGGGTCCATGTAATGTTGGAAATTTCCACATGATCTTCAATACACGAGTTAAGACTGGTCAGTCACCATACCGGAGGCACTGGTTCCATGTAATGTTGGAAATTTCCACATGATCTTCAGATACACAAGTTAAGTCTGGTCAGTCACCATACTGGAGGCACTGGTCCATGTAATGTTGGAAATTTCCACATGATCTTCAGATACACAAGTTAAGTCTGGTCAGTCACCATACCGGAGGCACTGGGTCCATGTAATGTTGGAAATTTCCACATGATCTTCAGATACACAAGTTAAGACTGGTCAGTCACCATACCGGAGGCACTGGGTCAACACAGTGTCGGATAAATTTCTAAATG